>JAZKJV010008886.1:0-362126 GCA_037367405.1 Ottelia alismoides | reverse complement strand
TTAGGCTGAAGCTCAGCGAGCTCCGAGGTCATTGCTTGCAAGGGGGCGTCGTCTCCCCGAGGCTGAGCGCGCTCAGCGGTGGCGCACGACGGTGAAAACCACCGGATCAGTGGCTCCCGGCTTCCCGGGCCTCGCTGCTACTCCAAAGCGCTCGGCTGTCACTCAGGCACTCCAGAGGAGGTCACAGGCGTCGAGGGGGAGATCCAAAGATGCGGGAAAAGCTCGCCGGAGGAGAACTTTTATATGCTCAGGGATCCGAGAAGAAAGGGTCGGGCAATGAAAAATGGAGCTCGGATCTCTAGAACCCACCCCGGGCGAGGGTCTCGGATGTGTGCTGATCAATCGGAGCCCGGGGTTAGGTGAAATGGTTGACGGATCGAGTGGGAAATAAATCGAGAATTCGGGTCGGTCACCCAGATCCGAGGTGAAGAGGGTCCGCGGGGGAAGTTGACCGGGGTCAACAAACCCCCGTGGACCAATTAGAAGCCGCCAAGGTTCATTTATTTGTTTATTTATTTTAAGATAGAAAATGATAGAATTAATAAAAACTTAAGACATGAAAAATATTTATTTTTTTTTCTATTTTTTAGTGATTTTTAATTATTTTTTTGAAATATATTTTAGGTATTTACAAAATATTATTATTATATACATGTATATACATATGTATTTGTAATTTTTGATTTTTAATTGTTTATTTTTGTATATTTTATTCCAATTTTAAATTCTATTTATTTATATAATAAAATTTGGAATAATTTGATATTTTTATTTTATTTTTATTATTTATATACAAGGGGAAAATAAATAGATATGTACATGTATCTACATGGTATAATTACAATGTATTTTTATTTTTGATTTTTATTGCTTTTTATTTGATTTTTATTTTTATTTTTGATTTTATTTATTTACATTATGGGATGTGGAGTATGTACACATTTTATTGGATATTTATTTATTTATTTATAAGGGTAAATAAATAGATAAAGGGATCTATGTACATGGCTTTTATACACTGGTGAAGGGATTTTTTTAATTTTCTTTTTATTTTTATATTGTTATTTTGATTTTATATTTACAAATATTTACAAATAAATACAATCCATTTTTATTTTTATTTTTAGAGGAAAATATTTTCATTTATTTATTTATAGGTATATACACAAATGAGCTTCCTTATCTCTCTCTACTTAGGTTTTTATGCGATCAGGCTCATGCTGAGCCCTCCCTCGGGATTAGGTCGCTCAATATTTATTCTAAATATTTCCCTCTTTTTCTTTTGACTCTTTATTATTTTATTGTAGCACAAAAACATGCTAATTATTAGTTTTTAAACAATGCATGCTTTTTGCTAATTATTTGTATTTACACCTATCTACATGTATTTGCAAAGGTTTTTGTAGCTAAAATATAAGAATAAAGAGTGATGAATGGGTATTCATCACCCCCTATACTTAACTTTGCTAGCCCCTGAGCAAACACTTATTTGAAAAAGAAGTGAAAAAGAAAGAAAGAAAAAGAAAAAGAGGAGAATGTACATGGATCAAGGTTGAATATTAAACTTTCCTTCATTAAATTGAATTATGGAGCTCGATCAGATCTTTGGATTATTAATGTGTCAGAACCTTATTTGGACTTAAGCTTAAAACTCAACAGTCTCTAAATTCCACCAATCTATGGACAAGACTCCTCAATAAACCAGATCAGAACAAGTCTACATACACAAACTCTAATGACCATGAGTCTTTCCATGCAGTGTAAGTGATATGTAGCTCCCCACCTCAGAAGTAACAAAGAAACAATCTCCCTCAACCTGGTAACTCTAATGCCTCGGTCTAGCAACTCTTTCCTCGAGAAGCGGGGTATTCCCTTCTAAGTTCAAGTGCAACCGGCTCAAGAAGTGGGAGAAGAAGTATAGACTTTTGGAAGCTCAGCCAGTGTAGCTAAGTCTCCCGCTGCAAGCTTCATGAGATGTAACATGGATACCATAAGCTTTTGCTTTATTTGACTATATACACTCCGGTGGGGTTATTAAATTTTCAATCCGACCCACCACTTTTTTGGAGTTCTTTTTGCATTTTGCATTTTTTTTTGCAAAATGTCTCTGTACAACATATCTACATGGTGCAGCATATATACAAGAAATTTCCTCTTGAGCCAGTAGACTATCCCTCTTTTGAAGCTTTATTGCAACCCACGGCTTCTGTCTTTAGCCTTCATCACCACTAGACCAAGTTGAGGCGCACTTCCTTCACTAGAAGAAGAAGAGAGGTTCCGCCTAGAAGTACTACCCTCATATGCTACCCCAAGCCAAAGGAAACTGCCTCCTCACCACCTCATCCGTGGAGAGCCATGTGTAAAGTGCTGGTGCAAGTCAAGCCATTGTCTCTAAGAGTCATGCGTATGTTGTTAAGTGCTCTACTTAGGCTCATCAAGATGACATATGCTCATAGCCTAGTGGACTCAAAGAATTAATTCCTTATGGACCTGAAAAGCCTTAACCCTAAGCCCTATAAGGTTCCTCTTAGAATTAGGTGGATTAAGATCTTAACCAAGCTCTATTTCCTAATTTAATTCCAGGCTTAGTTTAAATGTCAACTATCATCCAGGAAAAACTATATACATATATACACAAAAATGTATTTACAAATATTTACAATCATGCAAAATTTTTGAAAAATGTTTTGAAATCATGAATGGATGGATGCATGAAGTGCAAGTTTTGCAAAAGTATTTACAAACATTTACACAGGATTTTTGCAAACTTTTGATTTTCAAAACATTTTGGAAAAATTTTGTATTATATACATAATTTTGATAAGAAAATATTTACACAAACTTTACACAAAAATTTTTTGAAAACATTTTTACAAAAATAATTTTGTACACTAGCTATGTATGTGCAATAAAAGAATGATTATTTACAGGAAAAATTTTTAATTTTTGTGATTTTTGGGGTTTTTAGCCATTTTATTTATTAACACACTCACACAAAGTACGAGTTATGGCTAAAGTATATATGAAATATATACACACCCCCCTATACTTAGCTCGAACGATGTCCTCAGAGTGATCAAGAGCGATAAAGAAGACATAACTCGTGCTTAGTAAAAGGGAAGTGAAAATGAATGGCTGAATATAGAGATGAATGAATGAATAGAATGAGGAGAACTCGGTGGTTTCCCCCTATACTTAGGATCACAGAATCCTAAGTATAGCAGGCTGTACACAAAGGGAAATCCGAGTGAAGAATATACAGGGTCTACCCCCCTATACTTAGGGTGAAATATCCCTAAGTATAGGCAGCAAAACAGGGGTAGCAAGATAGGAAGAAAATCGACACATATATGCAAGGTGGAGGGGCATCACTCCCCCTATACTTAAGGTGAAGCACCTTAAGTATAGGCAACACAACAGGAGTGATGAAACAGAACGAATGAACAACCCGGTGTTTCCACCCCCCTATACTTAGGATGAGAATATCCTAAGTATAGCAAAGATAATCCTAGGCAAGACCTGGGGTGAAAACAAGAACGGAAGACAGAAAGATCAAACTAAGACAAAACACGTATATACAAAAGAGTACAATGTTGAGGTGCCTCTCAACAAGCGCTAGATTTTACGCCCCTAGCTGGGCGCATGGCTAGGATAATGCAGTATCAAGGTTCAGGACGGCATCGGTAAGGCGAATGACGTACTGTCGTCGCAATCTCGGTTGGGAACTGCAACGAACTCAACCGTGTAAACAAAGACACCCAGGTCTGCAATCAAGCGGGTGTCTGCTACCGGCCAGTGATATGGAAAGAAGTGATCGGCATCCGGTAGCACGAAAGAAATCATCGGCTCTGGGTCAGACTGGAGTGAGAGTATAGAGCCGAAGAAATCAAACGTGGAGAAGGATGGATCAGTAATAGAATCCTCCACGTCAATCAGTGTCTCAAAAATATATGTGCGGTCAAGATCAGGAGACTCTCGAAGAAGACTGATATCCGATGCATGAAATAGAAGCAGATCAGACAAATCATCAAATATCTCCAGGATGGGCTCATCCTCGCGAGGGTCGACGAGGTGAGAAGACTCAGAATCGGAATGATCTAAAGACTCGGTTTCATGCTCTGCCAGACCGGAAACACTCTCAGTAGGTGAAACCGAGTACTCATCGAGTGCGACATCCTCCCGCAGATAACCCTCGGGGAGAGATGCGAGATCAGGAGTGATAAGAAGAGGATCAGGATCTAGATGGGCCTCTGCACTGCTATCAAGTATCCACTCGGTGCACCAGGCTGCATCATCATCGGAAGTGTAGGTATCGGCAATCTGGAAGCAGGAGAAGGTACTAGTCAACACCGCAGAAGCTGGCAAAGTGTCTGCGGCTGATCCTCGCTCTGCGGCTATGCTGGCTGTCAGCTGGTCCTCAGGAAGTGTATCTTTCTCAACAAAGTGGAGGACAAAAGGCTCGAATACGGGACTCTCTGTGTCTGTACTCTCAAAGTGGTGTCCCTCCTCGAGCTGTGGCTGTTGGGCTGAGTCCTGGTAGCTGTCTGCGTCCAAGAAGTATCTCTGCAGAAAGGAAGCTGACTCCTCCGGGACTGGAATATGAAGTGTCTGAATCAATGTCTGCAAAAGCGGGGGCTCCTCCGGTTCCTGGCATATCAGAATATATGATATCCAAGACTCGTCGACTGGAAACTCGGGGGCTGCCTCGAACTCCAGCTGTAAAAACAACGGGAACTCGAGAAGACTCTAGGTCCGAACCTCTGCTATCGCAGTCATCTCCTCTAACAGTGGTGCTGTCGGCTCCAAGTCCTCGGGCTGGTGTGTAGAAGCTGACTCATCATGTAAAGTAACACACCTCACTGGTACGGCCTCGTCCACATGTGTTGTCCCGACTACGGCATCTCGTGAAGAAGATCTCTGTGAAAGTAAACTCGAGATGGTGTCCAGTAAGTGAATGTCCGAACTGCGGTGTGAACCGCCACATGTGGTAATCACCAGTGCTATCTGCTCTGCGGTCATCCCCCGCATGGAGATCTCTATCAAGTCTGTCAGTGGAAGTCCATGCTCAGGAAATCTCCTCAAGAGGTTAAGAAACCTCGGCCATGCCTCCTGCAATGGCTCCTGGGGTTCAACTGAAAAATCGGTGATCAAAGACCGCATGAAATCTGCTCTACGTGGGGGGAAGTATCTATGTAGAAACTCTCGGCGTAGATCTCCCCATGTATCGAATGTCCTCCCCAATCGGCGGTGCCATCTCATGGCTCTGTCGTGAAGTGTGAATGGGAAGGTCCTCGTCATCAGCTCCTCTGCCGTGATATCTGAATATCTCTGTGCTCTACAAAACTCCTCGAATGCGAACAGATGAAGATACGGCTCCTCATGCGCCTCTCCTGAAAATGTCGGCAGTCGCTGAATGTAATCCAAATCCAAGACGAATGGTCCTAGTGTAGAAGCTAACTCAGCTCCCTGTGCTATATGCTCCTCCATTCTTCTGGAATAGGATATGTCTGCTGATCTCCACTGCTCTCTCTGATCACCAACGAAGTGCGCTCTCAACTCAGCAACAACATCGTCTGGGTCTCGCATCTGCTCTATCTGGAATCCTCGGACGTCTAGCATAGCATGCCCGGAGTGATGAGATGAAAGGGAGGGAGGGAGCGGGAGGCTGGTCGGAGATCCGACCTCCCTGGAAGGTGGACGGGAGTGATGGTCAGAAGATGGAGAAGAAGCCGTAAGAGTCGGCTCGAAGTGAGGTGGATCCATCATCGAGGGGTAAAGGAGAAGAAGAGGGAGACTGAAGAGAGGGAGGGTGGGAAAGATCGAAGGGATCTGGCAATCACACAAGATGAACAAGCAAACCCCCAATTCACCCACGCACACAAAGCTGAAGACCGAAAGGGATCGGTCAATTATCTTGTCGATTTTATTTTAGGTGATCATTCAGTCTATCAGAGCGATTACGTGAGGTAAATAGGTATCCAGATATTTCTCAACCGACTGTCCCGTACTGAAAGCCGGTAATCAGTCAAGAAAGATCGGAGGCTCTATCCTAATGTGCGGGTCACTCTCTCGCTCATCCAAACCAGACAAGGAGGGGGTTACTCTCCCCAAGACAGATTTTCAGTGAAGTGTCTTTTAGGTCAAGTATGATTAGCAGTCCCGATTTTATTGTTTTTGTTTTTTAGATATTTTTAATGCAAGTAAAGACGCCTAACGAATTTTTCGGTTCTCCTGGTTATTAAGTCAAAAACAGGGGGGAGAAGACGAAAAAGCCGATGCGCGATAAATCAATGATGCATGCAGAGATAGAAATGCGTACCTGACTCCAGCAGTCTACATGCAAGATGATCCGCGGATAAATGTAAAGACTGAAAAGAAACTACCTATATGGTGCAACGGTGAAAACCGAGTCCTAAACAGACACTTTCTACTCGACAGAACCGTCTATCTAGTCACTCGCCCTCGATCCAAAGAGTCCGGTCTAGACCCACCCCTCCTCTTCTCGACAGGTCGAGTTCAGGAGTAGCGCTTGACAGGGCAGGCTCGCGACGCGTAGGCTCTCAGGAAAGCGACTAAGCTATTTTTATTAATGATTTATTAGTAGGTCCAATTATCGCTCTATAGGAACAGGCAGGCAATTAAGTATGGGGATCCTACTAATTACAGCACAGTCAAGCAGAAAATCCTAAATCTAGGGGTTCGAGAAAAACCGCGGAAAACCGTAAAAGGCAGCTAAAAAGCTAAAACCGCGAAAAAGCTGCGAAAAATCTAAACTACTCTAAGGGTCCCCCGAGCACACCAGTGCTCAGCGAAACAGACCCGAGAGTCCACGTGTCTGTCCGAATGTACCTGTATTATTACAATAGTTCAAATAAAATGGACTGAAATAAATCTAAACTACTCTACGCTAAGCTGCTCATCACGCTCTCCTGCGGCTCCGTGCAGAAAGGAGTCGCCTCCGAATCCCGCGGTTGCGCCGGCTACTCTAGAGTCGTCGCCTCGGTCCTCGGGCCCTCGCAAGAAATAGACAAAGTGTCACAAACCAAATTATTATAAAAATGTCAGAAATATATATATATATATATATATATATATATATATATATATGCAGAAAGCTATACAAAAAGTCGCGAAAAGAAAAACCGCAGAAAAACTCAAAAATCGACTACTAAGTCGTGCTCCCCGACAACGGCGCCATTCTGATGACCGCAAAAATCGAGCGACTCAGGTAAAGGTATCTAAAATGGTCGTTCCGACCCAAGTCACTGATGAGCGAAAAATCCGAGCGACTAAGGTAAAGGTACAGAAGTGGTCGTTGCGACCTCGGTCACTCAGATGCACTCAATCAAGAAAAATGAACCACTCAAGACAGATAAAATCGATCAAAACACGAATAGCGGTCCTGCTATTGGATTAACCTGGTATAGCACCCATGGTCGAACTCAAGGAGCACGGGTTGGCCTCTCGGCCTACGAAGTAGTCTAAAAGAGAAAATCTTTTTAGTGGTTTTTAATTTGTTTTATATTTTTTTGGATTTTTAAGTAATTAGGAAAATAAAGAAAAACAAGGAAAAGCACACTTCAACAATTTATTCAAAGCATCAAAAATCAACCAAAAATTGGAATAAAAGTGTTTTTATGTATTTTATATTTTGTAGTGTTTTTGGTGAATTTTTGAGAATTTTCTGATGTTTATTTTATTTTGTAAAAATCAAAAAGTGAAGCAAACAGTGGGTACTGTCCAGCCGAGCCAAAAAGCCCTAGATAAAATATCTAAGGGCCTTAAAATGGCCCGGAGGTAATTTTCCTGTAAAGATAATAAACCAAGGAAAATTTAGGTATCAATTTTATTATTTTTGGATTTTTAATTTATTTACTAGAATTTTTATGGGTTTTTAAGTGTTTTTAAGTTTTTAGTGGTTTTTAGCAACGAAAAATAGCCAAAATTGGCTAGAAAATCAAACTAAGTAAAACAAACAGTAGACAATTTTTATAGAAATTTTAAGTAGTTTTTATATTTTTTTGTGATTTTTCAAACTAGACAGTGACAAAAATGAAGGTTTTTGAATTTTTAAAAATATCAAACTAAATCAAAAATGTCCTCAAAAATCCACAAAAATCCTACACCATGGCAGGAGCCACGTGTCAAATTTTCGTTGGATTTGGAGGTGATTTGATATTTTATTCAAAAATAAAAGAGGGGTACTGTGCACAGGGACCAAAGTGCAAATACCCGAAGTTCTGGGGGGTCTGGTGCAAAATACCCAGCAAAACACGCGCCACGCGCGTGCCTGGGGCACTCAGGGACCCAAATGTGATAAAAATAAGTCCCGAGGACTTATTGGTAACAAGTACCAAAAGTCCAGGGGCTTATCTGTAAAATACCCAAAATATAACGCACATGTGGAAATAAATCACGCACAGGGGTATAAATGCAAATAAGTAAGAGATTTCATTCATTCAATAACATCCAGAACTACAGGGGTCTCTGATGAATACCCATTCATCACTCTTTATTCTTATATTTTAGCTACAAAAACCTATGCAAATGCATGTAGATATGTGTAAATAGGAATAATTAACAAAAGCATGCATCTTGTAAAAATATGTAATTAGCATGTTTTTGTGCAAAAATAAAAGAATAAAGATGAAAAAGAAAAAGAGGGAAATATTTAGAATAAATATTGAGCAACCTAACCCAAGGGAGGGCTCAGCATGGGCCTGACCGCATAAAAGCCAAAGTAGAGGGAGATAGGAGCTCATGTGTAGATATCTATGTAAATAAATAAAATTATATTTTCCTCAACCAAAAATATTCTTGTAAATATTTGTGTATATAGAAACTCTTAAAAACAAAATAAAAATTTAAAACACAAAAACTCAAAAACACCTTTCACCATGTACATAAACCACCCTCCTTATCCATTTAACTTTATAAATAAATAAAATTATTTTCTAAACTTTTTGTAAATATTCCATGTTACATATTGTAAATACATAAAATAACAAGAAACAAAACAAAAATCAAATAAAAATTACAAAATTAAAAATACAAAAATACATTGTATACATACCATGTATATAAATGTATATAACTATTTATTCCACCCATGTATATAAGTGATAAAAATAAAATAAAAATACCCTTTTATTCCTCATTTTATTCTCTAAATAAATAAAATATAAAATAGGAATAAAATTGTACAAAAATAATAATAAAAAATCAAAAAACCCAAAACCTATATATTGTACATATACCTATGTATAGACCTATTATGTAAATGCCTTATTTTTATTTCCAAAAATTAATTAAAAATCACAAAAAAATAGAAAAAAATAAATTAAAAATATTTCATGTTTTAAGTTTTTGAAAATTCGGTCATTTAATGGCCCAAAAAAATCAAATAAAAATGCAATAATTGGCGGCTCCTGATTGGTCCACGGGGGTTTGTTGACCCCGGTCAACTCCCCCCTGTGGACCATTTCACACGGGTCGTGACGCCCGACCCGATTTCCCCGATTTATTGCGTCACGACCCGGTATCCAAATCCGTAAACCCCGCGCTCCGATCACCCCTCGTGCATCCGGGAATCTCGCCCGACACTTTGCCTAGAGATCCGTGCTCAATCGAGCCGGACCCGAGCCCTTCTTCCCGGACCTGCACCCATATATAGCCTGAGCTCCGCCGCATTCATTTCCCATCTTTGGCTCTCCACCTTCACTCCCGTGACCTCCATTGCATTCAGCAAGGTGACAGCTTCCGTCTGCCGTGTTGCAGCGAGGAGGAGGGTGCCCGACCATCGATCCGGCAGCCGTGCGCCGCCGTGCTCCGCCACCTAGTTGGAGCTCGAGCCTCAGGCCTTGACGCCCTTCGAGGCGACGACCGGGAGCTAGCTAAGCTCCAGCATAGTCTTCCGTTCCACCCAGGTAACCTTAGAACCTTGCCATTTCATTTAATTTTGAGTTACCCCCAAATCGACTCTCCGCCGTATTCCGTTGATTCCGGCCATAGCGTACATCTTCTCAATCATCGGGACACACTATCACCTCCCCCATCCCTCGACGCACCTTCTACGCCCATTCGTTCAACCCAGCTCGCCCCGGAGCTGGGATTCGGGCTCCACCATCCTCCGCTCGCCGGAGCTCATCTGCCCCGACGCATCGATCACCCTCACGTCGCTTCATCGGGTCGAGGCACTTTGCCCTCGACCCGCGAAGCTTTTGGTCTACTTTGCAGGTCAAGAGGAGGGCATCTGAGCCCCCCTCACATCCAGGCCAGGAGCTCGCCGTCGCCGACCTCGCCGGAGCCCCTCCAGGGCTCGGCCGGGTCATCTGAAGCCACCACCAGCTGCGGAACCTCACCGCCGATCTCCTCCGATACTTGGAGGCAGCTAGGGAGGTCCCGGGCACGCACACGAGGCCGGCGAACCTCGCCGGCCACTTGTTCTTCGAGGAACCTCCTTCACCGTCCGATTAGCCCCTCCGCTCCAGTTCGCATCTCCATCGTCCATCCACGGAGGAGCAGATACCGTTGATCCTCTCGAGAGGCTGATCAGGACCGTCAGAACAGAGGAGAGAGGCACCTGCACTGCCAGACATCAGATCCCCCACGTGCCTCGCCCTGCACCGTCGATCAGGCTCAAGCGAAAAGGAGAGAGGCGCCAGCTCACCAGGACCATTGGATCATCCACGTGGCGCGAATCCAGCCATCGACGTTAAATAAGGGGTAATTTACTTAGGACCCCCTCGTAGTTTGTGTTTTTAATCCTAGTCCTGTAAATATTTTAGTTGTTTTATTTACGTAGGGTAAATTGCACCTCGGACCTTGTGCTTGTCTTTATTTACATTGATACCCCTGTGTATGTTAGTCCACGTGCTTCGTCACGTGTTTAGTTGGGTTATTTACATCTCTTATCCTGTAGTTCTGGATGGTTATGGAATGAATATATACTTTCTGGTATTTGCATTTCTACCCCTGTGAGCATTTTATTTGAACATGTGCGGATTTTAGTGGGTTATTTGCGCCCAAGCCCCTGGACTTTTTGGTACGAGTTACCAAAAGGTCCAAGAACTTGGTTTTTATTACCAGAAGGTCCCTGAGTGCCCCAGGCACGCGCCACGCGCGTGACTTGCTGGGTTATTTGCACCTGGACCCCCAAATCTTCGGGTATTTGCACATTGGTCCTTGTGCACAGTGCCCCATTTTGAATTTTGAATAAAATATCAAATCACCTCCAAATCTAATGAAAATTTGACACATGGCTCCTGCCATGGTGTAGGATTTTTGTAGATTTTTGAGGACATTTTTGATCTTGTTTTCTATTTTAAAAAATTCAAAAACATCTATTTTTGGCACTGTTTCACTTGAAAAATCACAAAAAAATATAAAAACACCCCCAAAAAATCTATAAAAATTAGTTACTATTCTTTGTGTGTTGTAAGATTTTCTAGCCAATTTTGGCTATTTTTCATTGAGTAAAACCCCTAAAAATCTAAAAACACCTAAAAACTCATAAAAATCATATTAAATAACCTAAAAATCCAAAAACAATAATTTTGGTGCTCAAACTTTCCTTATTTTCTCTAGAATACAGGAAAATTACTTCCAGGGCCATCTGAGATCCTTAAATATTTTATTTTTGGGTTTTGGGCCTTGCTGGACAGTACCCTTTGTTTTTAGTACTGTTTGATTTTTAGAAAATAAAATACACATTATAAAAATCCCAAAAATTCACCAAAAACACTTAAAAACCTAAAAAACATAAAAACAATTTTTCTTGAATTTTTGCTTGATTTTTGATGCTTTAAATAAATTGCTCAAGTGTGCTTGTTTTTGCTTTTCTCATTTTCTTCATATATTAAAAATTTCCAAAAAATCTAAAAATCATTAAAAATCACTAAAAATATTTTCTCTGTATTTTATCTCATTTTGACTACTTCGTAGGCCTTTGGCCAACCCGTGCTCCTTGTGTTCGACCCTGGGAGCTATACCAGGTTAATCCCATAGCCAGGACCGCACTTCGTGTTTCATCTCTGATTTATTTCGCGGTTCGATTTTTTTTCTTGATATACTTAGCCCGAGTGATTGAGGTCGCGACGACCTTTATTTCTGTACCTTTACCTTCGTCGTTCGGGCGGTTATCAGAATGGCGCCGTTGCCGGGGAGCACGGCTTAGTAGTCTTTTAGATTTTTCCGCGGCTTTTCGAGTTTCGCGGCTTTTTGCACAGATTTTTGTAGATATATATTTTTCTGATATTTTTATAATAATTGTTGGACTGACCACTTTAATCTCTTTTTCTTGCGAGGGCCCGAGGAGCGAGGGCGGCATTCCTAGGAGCGCCGGAGCACCCGAGCGACGCGGAGGCGGCTTCCTTCTTCACGAAGCCGCAGGAGAGAGCGAGAGAGAGAGTTGAGTGGGTGAGGTAGCTTAGGATATTATTTTATTATTGTTGTAATAATACAGGGACCGTAGACCTTGGACTGCTTGGACACTCTCGGGTCTGTTTCGCCGAGCACCGGTGTGCTCGGGGGACCCTTTAGACTTTAGCAGTTTTTCGCGGTTTTTCGCGGCTTTTCTACTTTTTTACTGCCTTTCCGGTGTTTACGTGGCTTTTTGATCGAGCCCCTAGCTGTAGGATTTTCTAGTGCTTGTGCCGTAATAGTAGGATCCACACACTTAATTGATTATCTGTTCCTATAGATCGTTAATTGGACCTGCTAATAATAAATAATAAAAATAACTTAGTCACTTTCCTGAGAGCCTACGCGCCGCGAGCCCGCCCCACAAGCGCTACTCCTGAACTCGACCTGTCGAGAAGAGGAGGGGTGAGCCAAGACCGGACTCTTTGGATCGAGGGCAAGTGACTAAGTTAGACGGTTCTGCGCTAGAAGTTGCTCATCTAGGACTCGGTTTTTCCCGCTTGCATCATTTAGGTAGTTTTATTTCTGTCTTTAAATTCTGCGCGGATCATATTGCATGTAGAGTGCTGGAGTCAGGTACGCCTTCCTTACTTTGCATGCATCATTGATTTCATCGCGCATCGGCTTTTTCGTCTTCTCCCCCCTGTTTTCGGACTTAATAATCAGGAGAACCGAAAAATTCGTTAGGCCCTTTGTTTGCTTTGAAAAATATTAAAAAGAAAAACAATAAAACCGGGACTGCTAATCATACTTGATCTTAAAAAACCGCTCACCCTAAAAATTTTGTCTTGGGGAGAGCAACCCCCTCATTGTCTTGTTTGGATGCGCGAGAGAGTGACCCGCACCCTAGGTAGAACCTCCCGGTGCTAGACCCGACTGATTACCGACTCTTCTGTGCGGGCCAGTCGGTTGGGATAACATCGGATATCCTAACAGGTCACGTAAGCGCTCTGATACTTTGTGTGCTCACCAAAATAAAATAGACAAGATAATTAGACCGAACTTTCACGGTCTTCAGCTCGCGTGCGTTGGTGAACTGGGGGTTTGTTTTTGATCATATTTGATTCCAGATCTCATCCGCCTTACTCGCCCAGATCAAGATGATGGGTAGACGGTCTCTTAGGCAGCCTCTGGTTGCACCGCTTTCGGGCACGTCTACCCGATCATCTAGGTTGGCCCGCGAGAGCCGAGACCAGCTCTCCGAGCCCGAGTACGATTCCGCCCTGTTCCCCCTCGACCCCCTTTCTTCTGATGGTGAGAGACATGAGCCCGAGGAGAGATTATCAGATTTGTCAGCACCTGAGTTGGGCTCATTTGATTTTGCAGACGTCGTTATGGCCGCCAGAGCAGACGATTCCCCCAGAGGTCCACAGGGAGACCATCATGTTGTATTCGACCAGGGGGCGATCAACTCCACCCTGATCGCATCACTTGAGACGGTTCAGCAGCAGCTCCGCGATCAGGGAGCATTCATGATAGAGATGAGGAGAGAGTTGGAGAGGCTCAGAGCAGAGCGAGGTTCAGAGCAGAGCGAGCCTGAGGAGATGCTAGATGCAGAGGCAGCAGCCGCAGCAGCCGCAGCAGCAGCAGCAGCAGCCGCAGCCGCCGCAGCGGCAGCCGCCGCTGCGGGAGGACCACCACAGCCGATGCGGGCGTTGCACAACCCCGGATCTACTCTGATGCATCATTGGGTGGTAGTGCCAGCTATCGTGGGGGACTTCAAGTTCCCCCCGAACACCTTGCAGTTACTGCCCCGCTTCCACGGGCTAGCCACTGAGGAGCCCCACCTCCACCTCCAGGAGTTTCTGATGATCTGCAGCACTGTCCACGATCGCCACGTGGACCAGGACACTATACGGATGATTGCCTTCCCGTTTTCACTGGCAGACAGAGCAGCCAACTGGCTGAAGCACTTAGGGAAGTTTGTGTACACCTGGGATCAGCTCCGCACCGAGTACTTGAAAAAGTACTATCCACTCGGGCGGACGAATGCAGCGAGGGCCTTGATCAGCAACTTCTCCATGTTCCCCAATGAGCAGTTCCACGAGGCTTGGGAGAGGTTTCGAGAGCTCTTGGACAGATGCCCGCACCACGACATATCCAAGCCGAACCTAGTTCAGAGTTTTTTCAGCGGGTTGACGCCAGAGCTTCAGGGCCTGGTGAATGCTTCTTGCGGCGGGTCCTATTTCGCCAAGGACCACGACCAGGTCTGGGCCATTTACGAGGAGATATCAGAGAACTACATGGTGATGTCTCATACCCGGTTGTACTCTCAGAGACCCCAGCCACAACAGCCAGGACCCGTGCAGTACCAGCGGATAGCACGGGTCGATGCATGTCCATCCAGTTCGTCCGCAGTTGCAGCAGCACAGGCCGAGTCGTCCGCTGCGGACATGGGTATCATTAGCGAGAAGTTGGACCGCATGGAGCTGATAGAGAAGAAGCAGTGCCAGAGTATCACGCAGATGGAGCAGATGGCACAGGTTCTGAGCGACATGAAGACCCAGCTCATGTGTCTTCAGGAGACACAGACGGCTTCACAGTCGCGAGGAGATACCGGCGGCAGCAGCAGCTCGTCCCAGCGCTCCAGCTCTTCACAGCAGCCTAGACAGGTTCACCTTGTACAGGCGGAGCCGTACCAGCAGCCGCAGCCCACTTACCAGTCACCACCATCTCCAGAGATGCAGATGGTGCCCTGCCAGCTGGATCAGCCTCTGGCAGTACTGCCGCCAGACCCCTTCGATGCAGAGCCGTTGATGGATGTCAACGGGATTTGGTATGACCGCCCCTAGCCTGGGATCCGACGAGACCATCCCGGATTCAGGTGGGGGAGCGGTGGTGCCCAGCCCCAGCCGCAGCCGTCAGGACAGGGAGGGCAGTACTTGATAATCTCGGAAATCGATGTGGTTATATCGACTCACAAGGCGAGTCAATAGTCGGTGTTTGACCACACAAATCCCGAAATTAATCAACAATTAACCCACACTAAAGATCAATAAATTAGAAATAATGTGGAGTTAAAATTTATTTTTAACTCTGCACAAATGGTGTATAGTGACAAGTATGCAGAGAGTTCGAACACAGGGAGCAAGCAGGGTAATTCACAAAAGTGTAAGCACAAGTGTGTGTGTGTGTAAAGTGTCCACACTAAGCAAGCAAGCAAAGGTGTTTTTGTGGGTTTTTACTTTTTAATTTTTTTTTATTTTAATTTAATTTTTGATTTTGTATTTTGATTTTTGATTTTCTGATTTTTATAATTTTATATTTTATATTTTTCTTTTTCTTTTTCAATATTGGAATTTAAAGACAATGGAATAAAAGACAAGATGAACTATTTATAAAACTAAGTAAAAATTACCAAAAATTAATAAAGAAAGTGTTTTTGATATTTTTATGATTTTCTACTGTTTTTGTGATTTTTGGGGGGTTTTTCAAGGTGTTTTTGGTATTTTTAATTACTGAAATAACTCAAAACAGTGGAACAAGGGCTGGCTGTGAGAAAAATGGGATTTAAAAATATCAAACAGCAACCAAAATTTTTCACACTATTTTTCGAATAAGAAGAACAAAATGAGGAACAAAAAGAACCTGAGTTTGTATTTTTTTAGAGTTTTCCTTGATTTTATATATTTTTTTGAAGTTTTTGAGTGTTTTTAAATTTTTAGTGTTTTTCTTTTGAGATTTTTAGTGATTTTTGGACTGACACTAAAATAGGATAAAATAGACACTAGCTAATTTTTTTTTGGAATTTTTCAAAACGTTTTTATAATTTTTAGGGGTTTTCTAATGCAAACAGTGAAATAAATGCATGTTTTTGATTTTTTATAAATATTAAAAAGTTAGAAAATCAAAATCTAAAAATACAGCGTGAAAGCACAGGATAACAGGAGCATAAATCTATTTTTGTGGAATTTTTGGAGTTAAAATGATGGTTTAACTAATTAGAGCAAACATCCAAACATTAAACAGTCCTGGCAGGGGTATATATGCAATATTCAAAACATCCAGGAATAAACATGCAATTTTCCACAAAAATATACACTGAATATTTAATTTCTGGAACCAAAAAGCAATTACAAAAGCCGCCTGGGCTTCCTAGAAATTTTCCCACCAGGACGCGTGACTTGCACGCGCCTGGGAAGGACTGGAATGCAATATCTCGAAAACCTGGGGGTCTCTTTGCAAAGTAACCAAAAATACTACACTTGCTACGAAAGTTTTTGTACTGAAACGAAACACACAAAAGCCCAAGGGGGTCCTTGCAAAATGCCCACCCCCTCACGTGAACTGGTCACGTGAGGTGACGTGGCGAGGACCTGGAAGCAAATATCGAAAGTCTGGGGGCCTCTTTGCAAATATTACAAAATATTTAAACTACAAACAAAAGTTTAAAGACTAAAAAGTCAATACAAAAGTTGCGAGGGTGGGGATGCAAAATACCCTCGCTCAGGCGCTCTGCAGGTGACGCGTGGCGCGCATCCAACGGCTGGCGGCGATGGACGATCCAACGGCGGGAAGCGGGCCACTTATCCACGTGGCAGCACGAGAGCGGCCGATGACGGTTGGCTTGTGCGGCTGAGATTAGAGCTCCCCCGATGATCGGACGGTGGGCGCGCGGGGAGATCTAACGGCTCCTGTGTGATCTGGGCGCTCCTCGCTGATCCGACGGCGCCGGAGGCAGAGGGAAGAACACGGAGGAGCTGCTGCTGGACGAACTTCTCCGAGCTCCTCCGTCCGGCCACGGCGACGATTGAGCTTGCAAAGTAGTCGAGGATGCTCCTGCAGGTGTCAGCTGACGTCTGGAAGCCGCAAAAGCCACCGGCGTTCGCCGGTGCTCTCACACGGAGGTGGCGGAGCTGCAAGGCCCCAGGTGCTCCGGCGAGAGAGCAAAATCGCTCCAGACACTTCGATGAGCTTCAGTACCTGCACCAAAAAGTTAGGGAGGGCGAGGGCAAAATGCCTCGACCTCGGGTGGCTCTCGAAATGGACGGGGAGGCGAGATAGGGGCTCGCCGGAGTTGCGCTCCGGCGAGGTGATCGATTAGGTGATGAAGTGATCGACTCAACGCGGAGTGAAGGGCGAAATGATCCTAATGTTAACAGGAATAAGATAGGGATGAAAATGGGACGAATGGCAGCCTCGATGGCCAAGGGCCAGAGGGTGAATACCTCACGGGGGTACCCGCCGGAGGTGGTGGTGGAACGCGCTCAGCTCGCGTGATTCCGCCTCCTCGAAGGTGTGGACCAGGAGCTGTCACCTCCACGGTGCTGGAGCGACTCCAAGGGGGAAGGGAGCTGGATGAATTGCGGTTCAACCCGAGAAAGGAAGATGGGGGGTCGGATTTGAAGAGTGGTGGGTGCGTGTTTTCGAGGCGCGATCACGGGTGGAGGAAGAAGATCTAGGCAGATCTGAGAAGTCGGCGATGGAGATGGATCAAAGAGGCACAACTTCCATGAAGGAAGCGGCGGCAAAGGAGGGACGAGTCGGCCTAGGAAAGTCCACCAAGGCGGGCAAAAACCCAGGCGCGACAGAGCTACAGTGGACGAAGGACGTCCAGTTGACCTAGGTCAACTGGCGCCTTCTCCTGATTGGTCCACGTGGACCAATCAGGAAAAATCCCCTAGAAATGTTTTATTAATTAAATTAGAAATAGAATTAAGCCGAATTAAATTATTATTATAAAATAAAAAATGTTTATTTTTTATGTAGTATTTTATTCCGATTTTTATTTATTTTTATGAATGATATTTTTACAAGTTTACATTTATACCCCTAATAGGTATATTATCTATATATTTTAGTATTTTATTTTTATTTTGTGTATTTAATTTATTTATTTTTGTTTATTATTTTCTAAAATTATAGGATACTTTTATATACACAAATATATTTTTATTTTATTTTTATGATATGTTTTGTGTATTTAATAAAATATAAAGGTGTTTTATACAGGTATAAGTATATGTAATGTATCTATGTACTCTATTATACCAGTATTTTTATTTTGTATTTTATTTAGGCTTTTATTCTTATTTTATTGTACATAATTATTATAAGTATTATGTACAATATTATAAAAATATAAAAATATAAAAATAATGAATAAATAATAAATTGAATATTTTAATATGTACAAGTATACAATGTGGGTCCAAAAGCCAACTTTCAAACCGTAGCTCTGCCAAATGCGAAACCACCGCCATTGGATAGATTATTTTATTCTATATACAATTAAAGGTGAGTTTGATACATTTGGAGTTGTCGTTTGTGAGATACGGGTCTGGAAAGTTGGGATTTTGGATTCTTATTCAGACCATATCTTTTTGTCTGTACATTCTTTTTCTGTGAAATCAATTTTGTATTTTTTCTTTATGAAATTATCTACAACTTTCATGTACAAAGTTTATTTGTTTGATGTACAAAAAGTGGAACCAAAAATAGGTCCCAAAATGAATAAAGAATGAATGAAATAAAATAGGTATTTGACCCTTATCTCCCCCTACTTTATTCCTGGTCGACCCATTCATCAAGATGCCTAGGTCTCGGGGGTTTTGGGTCATAAAATATTTACAATATTTTATTCTTTTTCTTTTCTTGATTTATTCTATTATTTTGGCTTTAATTACAGCATTTTACACACTAATATGATGCACATGCATGGATGCTAAGATGATGAATTTAAGGGTATTTACAGGCATTTGCTAGGGTTTTTGGTGCCAAAATGATAGAATAAAGATGATGAAATGTGGATTCATCATCCCCCTATACTTTACCTTTGCTAGTCCCTAGCAAACACTTATGCAATGAGTGCAAAAAGAGAAAAGAAAGAAAAGAAAACGAAGAATGTGGATTTTATTTGATTGTCAAACTTGTCTTCACAAAATCAAAGTTTGGAGCTTAAGTCGGACCTTTGGAATTTTAGTGCGGTCGGAACCTTAATGAGAACCAAGTTTGAAATCCAACAGTCCTTGAGAATCCCAAAACTCTGTCCAAGTCTCCTCAATAGCCGGATCAGATATATTTCAACTCATACGCAAACTCTTATGACTATGAATCTGACTCGTACAGTGTAAGTGATATGTAGCTCCCCACCTTAGAAGTGACAAAGAAACAACCTCCCCCAACCTGGTAACTCTAATGCCTCGGTCTAGCAACTCTTTCCTCGAGAAGCGGGGTATTCCCTTCTAAGTTCAAGTGCAACCGGCTCAAGAAGAGGGGGAAGAAGTATAGACTTTTGGGAGCTCAACCAGTGTAGCTAAGTCTCCCGCTGCAAGCTTCATGAGATGTGACATGGATACCATAAGCTTTTGCTTTATTGGACTATATACACTCCGGTGGGGTTATTAAATTTTCAATCCGACCCACCACCTTTTTTGGAGTTCTCTTTTTTTTTTCTTTTGCATCTGTACAACATATCTACATGGTGCAGCATATATACAAGAAATTTTCCTCTTGAGCCAGTAGACTATCCCTCTTTTGAAGCTTTATTGCAACCTACGGCTTCTGTCTTTAGCCTTCATCACCACTAGACCAAGTTGAGGTGCACTTCCTTCACTATAAGAAGAAGAGAGGTTCCGCCTAGAAGTACTACCCTCGTATGCTACCCCAAGCCAAAGGAAACTGCCTCCTCACCACCTCATCCGTGGAGAGCTATGTGAAAGGTGCAGTTGTCCAAGTTAGGTCATTATCAACAAGAGTCGTGCGTGTGCTCCGAAATACTCTACTTAGGCAATCAAGAATCCATTGAACCAAGTCTCGTGATCCTCAAAGAATTAAGTCAACTAGACCTGAAGTACCTCAAACCCAGTTCCTATAAGGTTCCTGTTATTAGGTAGATTTTAAGGTCCAATCAAGCTCCAATCTCCGGATTTTACTTAGACTTGTTCAATATTCAAACTCAATCCGAAAAATGCTCATGCCATGCAAGAAATATTTTTGTGCTGCAATTTTCAAGATTTTGAACTTTTTATGGATTTTTGAAAAGATGATACATGCGTATGCAGATGCATTTTTTTTGTATTTTTCAAAAAGATTTTTCAAATGTTTTTGGATTTTAATTTTGCAAATGTTTTTGGGCTTTTTTTTTTGAAAATAAAAAGATTTTGGCTGAAAAATAGGTTAAAATATGTACACGGGAGTGCTTCTTATATTTACAAGAAGTGGATTTTAAGAATTTACAGGGTAAGTGGTCAGTTTTATACACATATATAGGTAGTGGATTTTGGTGTGATGTTAGTATTCCTCAAACTTATTTGACACAAGGTTTTTCAAACAATTTTTGAAAACTATAGTCCAAAATAATTTTTACAAACATTTTTACAAACATGTACACTCATTTGAAAATCATTTTGCAAAGGCTTTCAAAACAGTATATATAGGTTTTTCAAATATTTTTGCAACCATTTTTCAAACCATTTGCAAATCATTTTTCAAATCTTTTATTTCACATAAAGAAAATGAATTTTACAAATCACACATTTTTACAAAGGTTGAAAACATGTAACAAAATATTTTCAAAATAGTTTTCCATAGATGTTCACAAAGATTTTCAAACTATTTTTCAAACATTTTGCAAAAAACATTTTCACCTGATTTATTAATCAGTATATACACAAAGAATTTGAGAAATAACCACATCTTCTTATTAAGGATTTTTAATGAATTTTAAAGAATTATTAGCCATATTTATTAGGAAAATACGAAAGTACGAGTTATGGCTAAAGTATATACACAGTATATACGACCCCCCTATACTTAGCTTGAGCTATGTCCTCATAGATCGGAGAGAAAAGAGAAGACATAACTCGTACTAAGTATAGGCAAGTCTAAAGAATGAATGAATCAATGAATGAGAAGTTGACCGTCCCCCCTATACTTAGGATCAAATAATCCTAAGTATAGCAGACTGTACACAAAGCAGGGAGGGTCAAGGGTAGGAATGAACAGATCGTACTCCGATTGTCTCCCCCTATACTTAGGGTAAGATATCCCTAAGTATAGACAAGAAGAGGAGACAATGGAGAGGATCAAAGAATATAGAAACTCAGGGTGCACACCCCCCCTATACTTAGGACAAAGTACGTCCTAAGTATGGAAGACTGTCTACAAGGGTGGCACCTTTTTTTTTATGAAAGAATGATATGAACAGATGATCTGTACAGCGGCAGATGGAGTTGATCACCATGTATGAGATGCAGATGATGAGAGTTAAAGGACACATCTCATACCAGAAGAATGGGGGCAACGTCAATGGTCGGCGGATCATGATCTAGATATAGCTTCAGGCGTTGACCATTGACGCGGAAGGTAGAGGAAGATGACGGTTCAGATATGTCGATGCCGCCATTGTCATGTACCTTCCTAACCACATACGGACCTTTCCACTTGCTCTGCAATTTCCCTGGGAATAATTTCAGCCTAGAGTCAAACAACCATACTTTCTGATCCGGCTCAAACTGTTTATAGCTGATATGCGAATCGTGCCATGTCTTTACTTTCTCTTTGTACTGTAGGCTGTTCGAAAAGGCTGTGTCTCTCAGTTCTTCCAGGGCTGCCAATTCTGCTCTTCTCTGGTCTCCTATACTCTCGGGATCCAAAAGCAACTCAGTGACTGCCCAAAAAGATTTGTGCTTGATTTCCACTGGCAAATGGCACGGCTTGCCATAGACGAGACGAAAGGGAGATGTCCCTAATGGATTTTTGAAAGAGGTCCGATAGGCCCACAAGACCGAGTCCAAAAGCTGTGACCAATCCTTTCGGTCTGGGCGGACAACTTTCTGCAAGATAGTCTTTATCTCCCGATTCGATACTTCAGCAAGACCATTAGTCTGAGGGTGATACGGAGTGGCAACCCGATGGTCAATGCCGAACTCGTCAGCAAGGGCCCTAACCTTGTCATTGATGAAATGAGACCCCCCGTCAGAAATCAGAACTCTAGGTACCCCGAACCGTGAAATGATATTTTTCCTCAAGAATTTGCACACGGTTTTCGCATCTGCGGCTCGGGCGGGAATGGCCTCAACCCATCGACTGACATAAACCACAGCGAGCAAAATATGCTCGAATCCCTGACTCTTAGGAAATGGGCCCATGAAATCAATCCCCCATGCATCAAAAACCTCACAGAAGTGAATGGGTTGCATGGGCATCATGTCTCTCTGTCCGCAGGTTCCCATTTTCTGACAGTCAGTACATCCCTTCACGAACTCATCAGAATCCTTGAAGAGAGTAGGCCACCATAGGCCGGATTGAAGCACCTTTTGTGCTGTTCTTTTTCCAGAATGATGTCCTCCTGCCTCAAGCTTGTGGCAGTATGTGAGGACGCTATGCTGCTCTTCTTGAGGAATGCACCTTCTCCAGATACTATCCCCTCCTTCATGATAAAGGATGGGATCCTCCCAATGGTAAAACTTGGCCTTAGCTAGGAAGGTCTCAAGTTTCTGCCTGGGCCAACCCTGAGGGACTGTCTCGGCAACAAGATAGTTTACAAAGTCGGCATACCACGGGAGTGAGGTGACAGCCAAGATCGCCTCATCTGGAAACGTCTCTGTGATAGGTGCGTTGGGCTCAGATTCCTCAAGATCCTCCAATCTGGAGAGATGATCCGCCACCACATTCTTAACTCCAGGCTTATCCTTAATCTCAATATCAAATTCCTGGAGTAGAAGGATCCATCTGGTCAGACGTGCTTTGGCATCCTTCTTAGCCATTAAGTACCTGATGGCGGAATGGTCGGTGTAAATGGTCACTCTAGATCCGAGAATATAAGATCTGTACTTATCCAAAGCAAAGACTACGGCCAGCATTTCTTTCTCAGTCACAGTGTAATTCCTTTGAGAGGCATCTAAGGTCCGGCTGGCGTAGTGAATGGCAAACGGTAATCCATCCCTCCTCTGTCCAAGCACAGCCCCAACGGCAAAATCTGAAGCATCCGTCATGATCTCAAATGGGAGAGACCAATCGGGTGGCTGAAGGACAGGAGCTGAAACAACCATATTCTTGAGAGTCTCGAATGCCGCAAGACACTTATCATTAACAATAAACTCGGTGTCTTTGGTCAGCAAGTCAGTGAGCGGCCGGGCAATTCGACTGAAGTCCTGAATGAATCGTCGGTAGAAACCGACATGCCCCAGAAAAGACCGTAACTGACGAAGATTGGACGGCGGATTGAGTTTTTTGATGATATCCACCTTGGCAGGATCGACCTCCATGCCCCTGTTGGAGACGATGTGCCCAAGGACCGTCCCTTGAGTCATCATGAAATGACTCTTCTCCCAGGATAAGACAAGATTGACCTCTATGCAGCGCTTCAGCACACGGTCTAGGCAGTCAAGACAAGCGTCAAACCCGTCGCCATAGACCGAGAAGTCATCCATGAAGACCTCTAAACAGTCACCCACCATGTCCGAGAAGATGGACAACATGCACCTTTGGAATGTCGCCGGAGCGTTACATAGACCAAAGGGCATCCGTCTGAAAGCATATGTCCCAAACAGACAGGTGAATGCCGTTTTCTCCTGGTCTTCGGGCGCAATGGCCACTTGATTATATCCAGAGTACCCATCAAGAAAACAATAATGGCTCTTCCCGGCTAGCCGCTCGATAATCTGATCAAGGAAGGGCAGTGGGAAGTGATCCTTCTTGGTGGCCTCATTCAATCGTCTGTAGTCCACACAGACCCTCCAAGAAGTTGGTACTCTGGTAGCGATCTCCTCTCCAGACTCATTGACAACTGTAGTGACACCCGTCTTCTTGGTTACCACATGTAACGGACTTACCCATTTAGAGTCGGAGATGGGATAGATGAAATCAGCGCTCCACCACTTCGAAATTTCTTTCACGACGACCTCTCGAAGATTCGGGTTCAGCCGTCGCTGGAACTCACGCGATGGCTTAGCGTCATCCTCGAGATAGATGTGGTGGGAGCACAGCTTCGGGCTCTGCCCCTTGAGATCAGCTATATTCCAACCGATTGCCTTGCGGTTTCTTTCAAGAACCTCCATCAGACGAGATTCTTGTTCTCCAGTCAAATTTGCTGAGATAATGACTGGGTGCATATCTGGCTCACCTGCAAGGAATCTATACTTCATTGATTGCGGTAGAGGTTTCCGTTCAGGACAACTGGGAGGCGGCAGATCTGGCTTCTGATATGTCTGGGTGAATGCTACCAGGTCTGCATGGGAGAACTCTCGCTCTGCATGAATGTCTGACGAAGGGCGGCCCATTGAATTATCAATAAACTGTACTGGCTCGCACTCTGCCATGGTTGTCGGCTCGGAAGGAATCAGACAAGGCAAGTATTCATCAAAATCATCCCAGTCAATGTCTGAATCCGAGGGATCAGAAGTAGATGAGCAAGAATGAAAATCATCGGCACCACTCGTCCCAACACTGTCAGCCTCAGGTGTATCCTCATCCAGGAGTGTGCTCTCCCGACTCTCGACTGCCATGAGCTTGAGATACAGTGAATCTGTAGGCAAGGCGAGGGTCGGTGCTACAGGATCTGTCCAGTTAGATTCATCATCAGTCATCTCGAAATCACAAACCTGGTGGATGTCTAGCTCTTCTTCTGTCATCTGCGCTGCTTCACTGGACTGCTCTGAGCATTCTAACTCTCTGGCTCTGGTTTCCTCGATCGTCTCTATTTGTATGGTCTCGCCCTCTACGCGAAAGCATACCTTCCCACAATCATCGTCGGTCACGGCCTTGGCTGTGGCCAAGAATGGGCGTCCTAATATGATGGGGGCATCAGTTACCGACTCAGGGATCTCCATGTCCAACACCACGAAGTCCACGGGGAATTTCAAGCCCTGAATGGTAACGACCATGTCTTTCAATAACCCCTTCGGCCTCTTAATCGACCTATCAGCAAACTGAAGGACCGTTCTGCTTCGAAGAAGAGGGCCAAACTCGAACTGCTTGAGTAAGGCCGCCGGAAGGAGGTTAATTGAGGAGCCGCTGTCTAATAGAGTACGATCAAATTGCTGCTCTTGAATCTCGCATCTGACATAGGGAGCTCCTGCGTCTGGTCGCTTGGCTGGCAGCTTGTTCTGAATGGTGCAACAAGTATCATGAGTGAGCATATGGATTTGGTCTCTGTGCCTCCGCTTTCTTCTGACAGTGGTTGTCTCTTTCAAATTCTTTTTGAAGAAAGGGATATGCTCAAACGCTTCTCGTAGAGTTAGGTGAATGTGAAATCTGTCAATCATCTGATTGCCGAACTCTACCTCCTGGTTCTTTTTAGGATTTTCTTTTTTATTCCCCTTCGCCCGGCGGAGTGCCTCAGGGAAGGGGATGGTAGGGGCCTCCTCAGATGGAGGACTAGGAAACGGTCCCTGTGCCTGTGAAGATGGAGAATCCACACAAATATCATCATGCAACACATATGGATCTGCAATTTGAACAGGAACCTTTCCTTTATTCATATTTTTGTTCTTTTTGTTACCACAGTCCATAGATACAAAATGTGGTAACATCACAGTGGGAGACTCAACAAAAGTAGAGGTGGTGGCCTCAGTACCACCACCGGCACCTGCATCTGCGACATCAGCACCACTCTCTGGTTCTACATCAAAAATGGTGGCATCAGCACTACCGTCTTCATCTGGTATCACGACGGCATCAGCACCGTCGTCCTGGACTTCATCATGGGTGGCATCAGCACCACCGTCTTCAACATCATCATTAGCGGCATCAGCACCGCTCCTGTGCTCCTCTGGAGCTCCTGGTTCTGCCTCTAGTTGTCGCTCAGAAGAGGCGCCGCCGGCTGGCATCCTACCGCTCCTAGTAGTAACAAAATCAGCATCATGATAGATATAAGATATGTCGCTCAAACAATCACTAGGAGAGGTATCCTCTGTAAACTCTACCTGCTCGGACTTCCTTTTCAAATTATTAGGATTAGGTTCGATCTGAGCGGGTATGGCGGCCTTGCCTTTGATGAAATCCCGCATCTCCTGCCGGAACTCATCCATTTCTTGCCTGAAAGATGCTCGCTGTTCAGATAGCAAGCGGGCAAGATCATCAAGAGCAGGGTTCTCGAAGGCTGGACCCTGAGAACCGGACATCTGTCCCTGCTGGAAATGGGGCTGCTGCTGGTGTTGTTGCTGAAACTGGGGGGAAGGCTGGTGATAAGAATGCTGAGGCGGCTGACGCTGCCTCCACTGTTGTCCCTGATAGGCGGGACGAGGACCACTCTGATAATGCTGGGGCTGGTTGTACTGGGGCTGCTGGTGTTGTTGCTGTGGCTGGCCGTTCTGCTGTCCTTGAGCAGGGGAATGCTGTTGGGATGAGGATCCACCATTACCCCAACGGAATCCGGGGTGATCCCTGCGAATCGCTGGCTGAGGGTATCGGTCATACCAAATCCCGTTGACTTCCATCAACGGTTCCTGCTCGAAGGAAGGTGGAGGAAGAACTGCCAGTGGCTGCTCCTGCTGATAAACCACCATCTGCGTGTCCGAAGATGGCGGTTGCTCTGAATGGTATTGCAGCAATGGAACCGGCTCCGCCCGGATATGGTTCACCTGGCGGTATGAGGTAGAGGCCTGGTTGGAATTGCTGCTGCTGGAAGCAACCTGTGACCTGGGAGGCTGTTGAGAATGGGCTTGTGCCTCCTGAATACATAGAATCTGGGTCTTCAGGTCACTCATGGTTTTGGTGAGAAGGTCCATCTGGGCTAGACCCTGATTCTGCTTCTTCTCAAGGATCTCCATGCGGTCCAACTTTTCACTAATTATGCCCATGTCGGCTGCGGCTGATTCAGCTTGGGCTGCGGCAACTGACACTGTGTTGGGACCGGCATCGATGCGAGCGATCCTCTGAAAGGTTCCACTTCCTTGTGGTGGCTTTTGTTGGGTGTAGACACGGGCCTGAGTCATTACCGTAGAATTTTCTGCCATGCCCTCGTAGATGGCCCAGACATCATCTTCACCCTTAGAAAAATAGGATCCACCACAAGAGGCGTTGACAAGCCCCTGCAGCTCCGGTGTTAGCCCACAGAAGAAACTCTGAACCAGATTGGGCTTGGATATATCATGATGTGGACACCGGTCGATGAGCTCTCTGAATCGATCCCATGCTTCGTGGAACTGTTCATTTGGGATCATGACGAAGTTGCTGATCATGGCTCGAGCTGCGTTGGTCCGGCCGAGAGGATAGTACTTCTTCAGGAATGCAGTCCGGAGATCTGCCCATGTGTCGAGGAAACGCCCAAGATGTTTGAGCCAATAGGAGGCTCTGTCAACCAAAGAGAATGGAAAGGCGATCATCTTGATTGTGTCCTCGGTCATCAACCGATCATGGATGGTGCTGCAAATCATCTCGAATTCTTGGAGGTGGAGGTGCGGCTCTTCGGTCGGCAACCCATGAAATTTGGGTAAAAGCTAAATGGTGTGGGGCCGAAGCTCGAAATCTCTGTGGAAGGGTGGGAGTCGAATCCATCGGTGAGTGAGGGATGCGGCTGGGTTGTGCAATTCCCTCATGATAGTCTGTGGCGGTCTCTCGCCGTCTGGATCGCCTCCTCCTGCATCTGGTCCTCCTCCTCCACCACCTTCTCCGCCAGCTCGGTTCTCTCTCATCTGAGCTATCTCCCTCATGAGATCACCCATGAATGTACCCTGGTCACGGATCTGTCTCTGCATAGTCTCCAGGGATGCTAATAAGGAATTGTTGATGGCTGCCTGGTCAAATAAGAATGGAGGGTGCTCATGATCATCTTCATGCTCGCCTCTGTCTGCCATGGCTGGATTTTCTGAAAAAGCAAAAGAGGCCATCTCAGGTGCTGTCGAATGAGCTGAACACTGTGATGCACTGTATTCTGACACTCTTGGACTGATGGAAGGAGAATGAGAATGGTGGTCGAGGGGGAACAGGGTGGATGTAAACTCAGGCTCGGAGAGCGGACTCTCCGAGGTATTCCTAGATGAATAAGGAGGAGTGCGGGATAGCGGTGCCGACAAAGTCGGCCTAAGAGATCTCCGTCCCATCATCTTGATTTTTGGAAAGAGCAGAGGGAATGTAGAAGAAGAGGAATGAAATGAGATGCAACAAAATTGCGCATGATTGTGCGGTGTTTTTGATCTTGACCTAAATAAATCTAGCAATCAAACACAAAGCAGGGGTAAGTTCACCAACTCAACACATGAAGCCGTGAAGGTTCGGCTTTTATCTTTTCAGTTTTAGCTTGATTCAGGAATTTATCTTTTAACGAGTCCTTAGAACGCTACGCCTATAGGAGAGAGAGTACTGCCGGAAAAGTATCCCGTACTTGTCCTCCTCCTGTGTAACCTGTAGCTTGCACTTTTTGAGGTCCTTGTAACCCTTCCTGGATCCCTACTCAGCCAAAGAATAAGAGAGGAAGCCAATAGGCGAAACCAATACTTCGGAACTCGCTCGCAACGGAATCACCCGTGAGCGTGCAAGAACCTACTCGGACGCAGCCGGTGAGACAGACACCCCCGTGAAGGCGTGGCCTATGCTCGATACTTCGGACGAGGTCGATGCTCACACAATAGTGAGTCACCAATGGTGACCAAGCCCTACTCGACTACGTACGATAGAAGCGCCAATACTTCGGAAATCCAGGCGATACACAAGGCAGCCACAAGCTGGGTTTTTGGCTCTAATCCTTACGAAGCGCTCACCTCACTTGGAAGGAGACCTTCCCATGCAACCTGAATACAAGTGAGGGTGTTACTCTCCCCAAGCAATGAATCCAATTACCTTTTTTATTTTGGTCAAGTTTTCTTAGCAGTCCCTTTTTTAATTTTTTTGGTGTTATCGCTTCTTTTGAGTAAATTCAAGCAAGCGCCTAACGATTTTTGTATTTTCTTTATCCTACTTTGTTCCAAAAACAGAGGGAGAAAAGAGTCGGAAAAGCCGTGCAAGTCGACACAAAGATGGAGATCTCACCTTTGTGCCTAAATGATGCATGCAAAGTAAGAAGACTTACAGTGAATCCCAGCTCTCTCCATGCGGGATGCAAAGCAGAAATTTATAAACCTAAACTACATGCCGGTATGCACACGGAAATCGTCCTAGATTAGGCAACTGCTAGCGTGAAGAACCACAAGTTGATTATCAACTCCCAATCCGAGTGTCCGGTCTTGGCTTACCCCTCCTCTTCTCGACACACTCGAGTTCAGGAGTAGCGCTTGATGGGGTTCGCTCACGGCGCGTGGATCAAAAGTAGATAACCAACTGTTTAATTAGTCTAAGTCCAAATACGCACTATAGGAGCATGCAAAAATAATTAGGTGTTTGGACCTATTCTAATCGAGTCAAGCAGGACCTAAAACTAAGAGCTCAATCCACAAAAGAAAGTGAAAAATGAAAACAAAACCGGAAAATGACAAGCGAGAAAAACTCGTCAAAAACCGCGGTGAGCCCCCAAGTGAACAAACACTTGGAAATTGGGCCCGGTAGTGTCCAAGTCCAAAGTACCTGTATTATTACAATTTAATAGTCTCTCTCTCACAGAAATAAAATGCAAGCTAACTAATCACTCTCTCTCAATCCTCCTGCTCTCTCCTGCCGGCTTGGCCCAAGAAGGCCGGCTCCGCTTCCCAAGGATGCTCCGGATCACCTAAGCAATCCGCCTTGCTCCGCGGTCCCTCGCAAGAAGACAAGAAAAGAGATGGTCAGATAGCTCAACAAGATATATCAAAAAATGTAAGAGATGGCAAATGATGCTATGGTAAACAATCACACAATCAAACAAAATGTAAACTACTCGCTGTTGCTCCCCGGCAACGGCGCCATTTGATAATCTCGGAAATCGATGTGGTTATATCGACTCACAAGGCGAGTCAATAGTCGGTGTTTGACCACACAAATCCCGAAATTAATCAACAATTAACCCACACTAAAGATCAATAAATTAGAAATAATGTGGAGTTAAAATTTATTTTTAACTCTGCACAAATGGTGTATAGTGACAAGTATGCAGAGAGTTCGAACACAGGGAGCAAGCAGGGTAATTCACAAAAGTGTAAGCACAAGTGTGTGTGTGTGTAAAGTGTCTACACTAAGCAAGCAAGCAAAGGTGTTTTTGTGGGTTTTTACTTTTTAATTTTTTTTATTTTAATTTAATTTTTGATTTTGTATTTTGATTTTTGATTTTCTGATTTTTATAATTTTATATTTTATATTTTTCTTTTTCTTTTTCAATATTGGAATTTAAAGACAATGGAATAAAAGACAAGATGAACTATTTATAAAACTAAGTAAAAATTACCAAAAATTCAGAAAGAAAGCGTTTTTGATATTTTTATGATTTGCTACTGTTTTTGTGATTTTTGGGGGTTTTTCAAGGTGTTTTTGGTATTTTTAATTACTGAAATAACTCAAAACAGTGGAACAAGGGCTGGGTGTGAGAAAAATGGGATTTAAAAATATCAAACAGCAACCAAAATTTTTCACACTATTTTTCGAATAAGAAGAACAAAATGAGGAACAAAAAGAACCTGAGTTTGTATTTTTTAGAGTTTTCCTTGATTTTATATATTTTTTTGAAGTTTTTGAGTGTTTTTAAATTTTTAGTGTTTTTCTTTTGAGATTTTTAGTGATTTTTGGACTGACACTAAAATAGGATAAAATAAACACTAGCTAATTTTTTTTTTGGAATTTTTCAAAACGTTTTTATAATTTTTAGGGGTTTTCTAATGCAAACAGTGAAATAAATGCATGTTTTTGATTTTTTATAAATATTAAAAAGTTAGAAAATCAAAATCTAAAAATACAGCGTGAAAGCACAGGATAACAGGAGCATAAATCTATTTTTGTGGAATTTTTGGAGTTAAAATGATGGTTTAACTAATTAGAGCAAACATCCAAACATTAAACAGTCATGGCAGGGGTATATATGCAATATTCAAAACATCCAGGAATAAACATGCAATTTTCCACAAAAATATACACTGAATATTTAATTTCTGGAACCAAAAAGCAATTACAAAAGCCGCCTGGGCTTCCTAGAAATTTTCCCACCAGGACGCGTGACTTGCACGCGCCTGGGAAGGACTGGAATGCAATATCTCGAAAACCTGGGGGTCTCTTTGCAAAGTAACCAAAAATATTACACTTGCTACGAAAGTTTTTGTACTGAAATGAAACACACAAAATCCCAAGGGGGTCCTTGCAAAATGCCCACCCCCTCACGTGAACTGGTCACGTGAGGTGACGTGGCGAGGACCTGGAAGCAAATATCGAAAGTCTGGGGTCTCTTTGCAAATATTACAAAATATTTAAACTACAAACAAAAGTTTAAAGACTAAAAAGTCAATACAAAAGTTGCGAGGGTGGGGATGCAAAATACCCTCGCTCAGGCGCTCTGCAGGTGACGCGTGGCGCGCATCCAACGGCTGGCGGCGATGGACGATCCAACGGCGGGAAGCGGGCCACTTATCCACGTGGCAGCACGAGAGCGGCCGATGACGGTTGGCTTGTACGGCTGAGATTAGAGCTCCCCCGATGATCGGACGGTGGGCGCGCGGGGAGATCTAACGGCTCCTGTGTGATCTGGGCGCTCCTCGCTGATCCGACGGCGCCGGAGGCAGAGGGAAGAACACGGAGGAGCTGCTGCTGGACGAACTTCTCCGAGCTCCTCCGTCTGGCCACGGCGACGATTGAGCTTGCAAAGTAGTCGAGGATGCTCCTGCAGGTGTCAGCTGACGTCTGGAAGCCGCAAAAGCCACCGGCGTTCGCCGGTGCTCTCACACGGAGGTGGCGGAGCTGCAAGGCCCCAGGTGCTCCGGCGAGAGAGCAAAATCGCTCCAGACACTTCGATGAGCTTCAGTACCTACACCAAAAAGTTAGGGAGGGCGAGGGCAAAATGCCTCGACCTCGGGTGGCTCTCGAAATGGACGGGGAGGCGAGATAGGGGCTCGCCGGAGTTGCGCTCCGGCGAGGTGATCGATTAGGTGATGAAGTGATCGACTCAACGCGGAGTGAAGGGCGAAATGATCCTAATGTTAACAGGAATAAGATAGGGATGAAAATGGGACGAATGGCAGCCTCGATGGCCAAGGGCCAGAGGGTGAATACCTCACGGGGGTACCCGCCGGAGGTGGTGGTGGAACGCGCTCAGCTCGCGTGATTCCGCCTCCTCGAAGGTGTGGACCAGGAGCTGTCACCTCCACGGTGCTGGAGCGACTCCAAGGGGGAAGGGAGCTGGATGAATTGTGGTTCAACCCGAGAAAGGAAGATGGGGGGTCGGATTTGAAGAGTGGTGGGTGCGTGTTTTCGAGGCGCGATCACGGGTGGAGGAAGAAGATCTAGGCAGATCTGAGAAGTCGGCGATGGAGATGGATCAAAGAGGCACAACTTCCATGAAGGAAGCGGCGGCAAAGGAGGGACGAGTCGGCCTAGGAAAGTCCACCAAGGCGGGCAAAAACCCAGGCGCGACAGAGCTACAGTGGACGAAGGACGTCCAGTTGACCTAGGTCAACTGGCGCCTTCTCCTGATTGGTCCACGCGGACCAATCAGGAAAAATCCCCTAGAAATGTTTTATTAATTAAATTAGAAATAGAATTAAGCCGAATTAAATTATTATTATAAAATAAAAAATGTTTATTTTTTATGTAGTATTTTATTCCGATTTTTATTTATTTTTATGAATGATATTTTTACAAGTTTACATTTATACCCCTAATAGGTATATTATCTATATATTTTAGTATTTTATTTTTATTTTGTGTATTTAATTTATTTATTTTTGTTTATTATTTTCTAAAATTATAGGATACTTTTATATACACAAATATATTTTTATTTTATTTTTATGATATGTTTTGTGTATTTAATAAAATATAAAGGTGTTTTATACAGGTATAAGTATATGTAATGTATCTATGTACTCTATTATACCAGTATTTTTATTTTGTATTTTATTTAGGCTTTTATTCTTATTTTATTGTACATAATTATTATAAGTATTATGTACAATATTATAAAAATATAAAAATATAAAAATAATGAATAAATAATAAATTGAATATTTTAATATGTACAAGTATACAATGTGGGTCCAAAAGCCAACTTTCAAACCGTAGCTCTGCCAAATGCGAAACCACCGCCATTGGATAGATTATTTTATTCTATATACAATTAAAGGTGAGTTTGATACATTTGGAGTTGTCGTTTGTGAGATACGGGTCTGGAAAGTTGGGATTTTGGATTCTTATTCAGACCATATCTTTTTGTCTGTACATTCTTTTTCTGTGAAATCAATTTTGTATTTTTTCTTTATGAAATTATCTACAACTTTCATGTACAAAGTTTATTTGTTTGATGTACAAAAAGTGGAACCAAAAATAGGTCCCAAAATGAATAAAGAATGAATGAAATAAAATAGGTATTTGACCCTTATCTCCCCCTACTTTATTCCTGGTCGACCCATTCATCAAGATGCCTAGGTCTCGGGGGTTTTGGGTCATAAAATATTTACAATATTTTATTCTTTTTCTTTTCTTGATTTATTCTATTATTTTGGCTTTAATTACAGCATTTTACACACTAATATGATGCACATGCATGGATGCTAAGATGATGAATTTAAGGGTATTTACAGGCATTTGCTAGGGTTTTTGGTGCCAAAATGATAGAATAAAGATGATGAAATGTGGATTCATCATCCCCCTATACTTTACCTTTGCTAGTCCCTAGCAAACACTTATGCAATGAGTGCAAAAAGAGAAAAGAAAGAAAAGAAAACGAAGAATGTGGATTTTATTTGATTGTCAAACTTGTCTTCACAAAATCAAAGTTTGGAGCTTAAGTCGGACCTTTGGAATTTTAGTGCGGTCGGAACCTTAATGAGAACCAAGTTTGAAATCCAACAGTCCTTGAGAATCCCAAAACTCTGTCCAAGTCTCCTCAATAGCCGGATCAGATATATTTCAACTCATACGCAAACTCTTATGACTATGAATCTGACTCGTACAGTGTAAGTGATATGTAGCTCCCCACCTTAGAAGTGACAAAGAAACAACCTCCCCCAACCTGGTAACTCTAATGCCTCGGTCTAGCAACTCTTTCCTCGAGAAGCGGGTTTCCTCGACCGCTTCGAGTTGGGCACTCTTCGACAGAGCAGGACAGTCCTTCAGTTCGCTGATCGATCTGTCAAGAGGCCGAAGGGGTTATTACGAGACGTTATCGTCACGATTCAGGGCCTGAAATTCCCCGTGGACTTCGTAGTGTTGGACATGGAGATCCCTGAGTCAGTGGCCGATACCCCCATCATCCTTGGTCGTCCGTTCTTGGCCACAGCCAAGGAGGTGACTGATCATGATAGCGGGAAGGTGTACTTTCGCGTCGAGGGCGAAAGTATACAAATAGAGACGGTCGAGGATTACAGAGCCAGACTCAGAGCCAGCTCAGATGCGAGTACCGATACAGAGCAGCTGATAGACGCAGAGCCAGACATCCACCAGGACTGTGATTTTGTGATCACAGATGATGAGGCAGCTTGGGCAGATCTTGAGACACAGACCACCCTCTCACTTTCAGATACAACTGATGCAGAGACGATAGCAGAGGAGAGTCTGGAGAGCACAGACCTGGTTCAGGATACCATAGAGGCAGCAGAGCCGGTCCTCGATCGCGACACGATGTTCAGTGATGGTGGTGCTGAGGCCACCTTGTTGTTCGGTGGTACTGATGCCACCGCGGATGATACAGATCCCTCGGATTCAGAGTCTGATTGGGCCGATTGCTATGATCAGATGCCAGACTTGAGTCCATCTGAGCCTAGAGATGAGGAGGAGGTAGACGCAGAGCCGAGCAGAGACAGTGCAGTTGAGCAGCCTTCTCCCGATTCAGTTTGCGAGAGGACGCTTTCACTTTCCCAGGAAGATTTGGCCGATTTAGCAGCTTTCACTCATTTTCTTCCGCAGCCAGATTTGCCAGCACCCAGCATTCCAGAGCGAAAGTCGCTCCCTACTTCGCTGAAGTATCGATTCCTTGCGGGCAATCCAGAGATGTACCCAGTCATCATCTCAGCCGATTTGACTGGAGAGCAAGAATCCCGTCTGATGGGGGTTCTTGAAAAGAACCGCAAGGCGATCGGATGGAGCGTAGCGGATCTCCATGGGATTAGTCCAGCAGTGTGCTCCCACCATATCTATCTTGAGGAGGGGGCGAAGCCGTCGCGTGAGTTCCAGCGGCGACTGAACCCCAACCTGAGAGAGGTCGTGATGAAGGAAATATCCAAATGGTGGAGCGCAGATTTTATTTATCCCATTTCCGACTCCAAGTGGGTCAGCCCCTTGCATGTGGTGCCCAAGAAGACGGGCATCACGACTGTGATCAGTGAGTCGGGAGAGGAGATCGCTACAAGAGTACCCACTTCTTGGAGGGTCTGTGTTGACTACAGGAGACTCAACCAGGCCACCAAGAAGGACCATTTCCCCCTGCCTTTTATTGACCAGATCATTGAGAGACTGGCAGGGAAGAGCCATTATTGTTTCCTGGATGGGTACTCGGGCTACAACCAGGTGGCCATCGCTCCTGAGGATCAGGAGAAGACCACCTTTACCTGTCCCTTCGGCACATATGCTTTTCGACGCATGCCATTTGGGCTATGCAATGCCCCTGCGACTTTTCAGAGGTGCATGCTGTCGATCTTTTCGGACATGGTAGGGGAGTGTTTGGAGGTCTTCATGGACGATTTCTCGGTCTACGGCGACGGATTCGATTCTTGTCTTGACTGCCTAGACCGGGTACTCCAGCGATGTATCGAGTTCCATTTGGTTCTATCTTGGGAGAAGAGTCACTTTATGGTGACTCAAGGGACGGTGCTTGGCCACATCATCTCCAACAGGGGCATGGAGGTTGATCCGGCCAAGGTGGATGTCATTAGAAAACTCACACCGCCGTCCAATCTGAGGCAGTTACGGTCATTCCTGGGGCACGTTGGATTTTATAGGAGATTTATTCAGGATTTCAGCAAGATTGCCCGACCGTTGACTGACCTCTTGACGAAAGACACCGAGTTCCTTGTAGATGACAAGTGTCTCTCGTCTTTTGCGACTCTCCAGCAGCATGTTATAGAGGCTCCTGTTCTCCAGCCGCCTGATTGGTCTCTCCCATTCGAGATCATGACGGACGCCTCCGATTTTGCCGTGGGGGCAGTGCTGGGACAGAGGAGGGATGGAGTTCCATTTGCCATACACTATGCTAGCCGCACACTGGATTCCGCCCAGAGGAATTATACGGTCACAGAGAAAGAGATGCTAGCAGTAGTGTTTGCCCTAGATAAGTTCAGATCATATATCATTGGATCTAGAGTGACTTTGTTTACAGATCATACCGCCATCAGGTACCTCATGGCAAAGAAGGATGCCAAGGCCAGATTGACTAGATGGATCCTTCTACTCCAGGAGTTCGACATTGAGATCAAGGATAAGCCTGGAGTCAAGAATGTGGTGGCGGACCATCTCTCCCGATTAGAGCAGCCTGAGGATTCTGAGCAGATTGATCCTATTCGTGATACCTTCCCAGATGAGGCGATCCTTGCTATCGCCTCACTCCCGTGGTATGCCGATATTGTGAACTTTCTCGTTGCTGGGAAAGTCCCACAAGATTGGCCCAGGCAGAGGCTTGAGACCTTCCTTGCGAAGGCCAAGTCCTACCACTGGGAGGATCCCATCCTTTACCACGAAGGAGGGGATAGCGTCTGGCGTCGGTGTATTCCTCAGGAGGAACACCATAGCGTCCTCACTTACTGCCACAAGCTTGAGGCAGGAGGACATCATTCTGGGAGGAGAACGGCACAGAAAGTGCTCCAATCCGGCTTGTGGTGGCCTACCCTCTTCAAGGACTCTGATGAGTTCGTGAAGAGGTGTACTGACTGTCAGAGGATGGGCACTTGTGGACAGCGTGATATGATGCCGATGCAGCCCATTCACTTCTGTGAGGTTTTTGACGCATGGGGCATCGATTTCATGGGTCCATTCCCTAAGAGTCAGGGATTTGAGTACATTCTGTTGGCCGTAGATTATGTTAGTCGTTGGGTTGAGGCTATCCCCGCCCGAGCCGCTGATGCGAGGACTGTTTGCAGATTTTTGAGGAAGCATATCATCACGCGGTTCGGGGTTCCACGAGTTCTTATTTCTGATGGGGGGTCTCATTTTATCAACGACCAGGTGAAGGCACTTGCTAGCGAGTTCGGCATAGATCATCGTGTTGCTACACCTTACCATCCTCAGACGAATGGTCTAGCTGAGGTGTCGAATAGGGAGATCAAGAATATTTTGCAGAAAGTCGTCCGCCCTGACCGAAAGAATTGGTCACAGCTTTTGGATTCGGTCTTGTGGGCATATCGGACGTCTTTCAAGACTCCATTGGGTACATCTCCCTTTCGCCTCGTTTATGGCAAGCCATGCCATCTACCTGTTGAGCTGAGGCACAAGTCACTTTGGGCAGTCACAGATATTCTTATGGATCCAGATGGTATAGGAGACCAGAGGAGGGCAGAGTTAGCTGCCCTGGAGGAGCTTAGAGATGCAGTTTTCTCAAGCAGCCTACATTATAAGGAGAAAGTCAAGGAGTGGCATGATTCTCATATCAGCCACAAGCATTTTGAGATTGGACAGAGAGTATGGCTGTTTGATGCGAGGCTTAGATTATTTCCAGGGAAGCTACAGAGCAAATGGAAGGGACCTTTTCTCGTCAGAAAGGTGCACGACAATGGTAGCATTGATATATCCGAGTTGTCTTCTGAGAGCACCTTTCGAGTGAACGGCCAGCGGCTCAAGCCATTTCTAGATCATGAGCCGCGGGACGTTATTGTTGCCCCTATTCATTTTGCGTGAGATGTGGTCTCTTGACTCACATCTTTTGCATCTCACGCCTGATTTTCACTGTTCTTCCGCCTGTATAGATCCAGTTGTCCATATCATTCTATTCTTTAGTCCCACATCCCTTTCCTCATCTTATGATTATGCTATACTTAGGGTGTACTTTACCCTAAGTATAGGGGGGATGTCGGACCTGCGGGTAGTCTTTTCATTCTTTCTGCCCCTGTTTTGCTGCCTATACTTAGGGATATTTTACCCTAAGTATAGGGGGGGCAGATTCTGTATATTCTTCACTCGGCTTTCCCTTCATGTACAGCTTGCTATACTTAGGATTAGTTAATCCTAAGTATAGGGGGAAACCACCGAGTTCCTCTCATTCTATTCATTTATTCGTTCCTGTACTTATCCATTCCTTTTCACTTCCCTTTTACTAAGCACGATTTATGTCTTCTTCATCGCTCTTGATCACTCTGAGGACATCGCTCGAGCTAAGTATAGGGGGGTGTGTATATATTTCATATATACTTTAGCCATAACTCGTACTTTGTGTGAGTGTGTTAATAAATAAAATGGCTAAAAATCACAAAAATTTAAAAATTTTTTCATAAACCTCTTTTATCTTGCACATACATAGCTAGTGTACAAAGTATTTTTGTAAAAATGATTTCAAAAATCTTTTGTGTAAATTTTGTGTAAATATTTTTGTATCAAAATTATGTATATAGTACAAAATTTTTCCAAAATGTTTTGAAAATCAAAAGTTTGCAAAAATCTTGTGTAAATGTTTGTAAATATCTTTTTGCAAAAACTTGCACCTCATGCATCATTCATGATTTCAAAACATTTTTCAAAAATTTTCGCATGATTGTAAAATATTTGTAAATAGCATCTTGTGTACATATATGTATATAGTTTTTCCTGGATGAGAAGTTGACATTTAAACTAAGCCTGGAATTAAATTGAGAAAGGGAGCTTGAATAAGATCTTAATCCACTTAACTCCAAGAGGAACCTTATAGGATTTAGGTTTAAGGCTTTTCAGGTCCATAAGGACTTAATTCTTTGAGTCCACTAGGCTATGAGAATATGTCATCTTGATGAGCTTAAGTAGAGCACTTAACAACACACGCATGACTCTTAGAGACAATGGCTTGACTTGCACCTGCACTGACACATGGCTCTCCACGGATGAGGTGGTGAGGAGGCAGTGTCCTTTGGCTTGGGGTAGCATATGAGGGTAGTACTTCTAGGCGGAACCTCTCTTCTTCTTCTAGTGAAGGAAGTGCACCTCAACTTGGTCTAGTGGTGATGAAGGCTAAAGACAGAAGCCGTGGGTTGCAATAAAGCTTCAAAAGAGGGATAGTCTACTGGCTCAAGGGGAAATTTCTTATATGCTGCACCATGTAGATATGCTGTACAGAAGTTCTTGAAAAAAAATGTGCAAAAATGCAAAAAAAAAACTCCAAAAAAGTGGTGGGTCGGATTGAAAATTTAATAACCCCACCGGAGTGTACATAGTCAAATAAAGCAAAAGCTTATGGTATCAATGTTACATCTCATGAAGCTTGCAGCGGGAGACTTAGCTACACTGGCTAGGCTTCCAAAACTCTATACTTCTACCCCCTCTTCTTGAGCCGGTTGCACTTGAACTTAGAAGGGAATACCCCGCTTCTCGAGGAAAGAGTTGCTAGACCGAGGCATTAGAGTTACCAGGTTGAGGGAGGTTGTTTCTTTGTTACTTCTGAGGTGGGGAGCCACATATCACTTACACTGCTTGGAAAGACTCATGGTCATTAGAGTTTGTGTATGTAGACTTGTTCTGATCTGGTTTATTGAGGAGTCTTGCCCATAGATTGGTGGAACTTAGAGGCTGTTGAGTTTTAAGCTTAAGTCCAAATAAGGTTCCGACACATTAATAATCCAAAGATCTGATCGAGCTCCATATTTCAATTTAATGAAGGAAAGTTTAATAATTCAACCTTGATCCATGTACATCCTCTTTTTCTTTTTCTTTTTCTTCCTTTTTCACTTCTTTTTCAAATAAGTGTTTGCTAAGGGACTAGCAAAGTATAGTATAGGGGGGTGATGAATACCCATTCATCACTCTTTATTCTTATATTTTAGCTACAAAAACCTATGCAAATGCATGTAGATATGTGTAAATAGGAATAATTAACAAAAGCATGCATCTTGTAAAAATATGTAATTAGCATGTTTTTGTGCAAAAATAAAAGAATAAAGATGAAAAAGAAAAAGAGGGAAATATTTAGAATAAATATTGAGCAACCTAACCCAAGGGAGGGCTCAGCATGGGCCTGACCGCATAAAAGCCAAAGTAGAGGGAGATAGGAGCTCATGTGTAGATATCTATGTAAATAAATAAAATTATATTTTCCTCAACCAAAAATATTCTTGTAAATATTTGTGTATATAGAAACTCTTAAAAACAAAATAAAAATTTAAAACACAAAAACTCAAAAACACCTTTCACCATGTACATAAACCACCCTCCTTATCCATTTAACTTTATAAATAAATAAAATTATTTTCTAAACTTTTTGTAAATATTCCATGTTACATATTGTAAGTACATAAAATAACAAGAAACAAAACAAAAATCAAATAAAAATTACAAAATTAAAAATACAAAAATACATTGTATACATACCATGTATATAAATGTATATAACTATTTATTCCACCCATGTATATAAGTGATAAAAATAAAATAAAAATACCCTTTTATTCCTCATTTTATTCTCTAAATAAATAAAATATAAAATAGGAATAAAATTGTACAAAAATAATAATTAAAAATCAAAAAACCCAAAACCTATATATTGTACATATACCTATGTATAGACCTATTATGTAAATGCCTTATTTTTATTTCCAAAAATTAATTAAAAATCACAAAAAAAATAGAAAAAAATAAATTAAAAATATTTCATGTTTTAAGTTTTTGAAAATTCGGTCATTTAATGGCCCAAAAAAATCAAATAAAAATGCAATAATTGGCGGCTCCTGATTGGTCCACGGGGGTTTGTTGACCCCGGTCAACTCCCCCCTGTGGACCACTTCACACGGGTCGTGACGCCCGACCCGATTTCCCCGATTTATTGCGTCACGACCCGGTATCCAAATCCGTAAACCCCGCGCTCCGATCACCCCCCGTGCATCCGGGAATCTCGCCCGACACTTTGCCTAGAGATCCGTGCTCAATCGAGCCGGACCCGAGCCCTTCTTCCCGGACCTGCACCCATATATAGCCTGAGCTCCGCCGCATTCATTTCCCATCTTTGGCTCTCCACCTTCACTCCCGTGACCTCCATTGCATTCAGCAAGGTGACTGCTTCCGTCTGCCGTGTTGCAGCGAGGAGGAGGGTGCCCGACCATCGATCCGGCAGCCGTGCGCCGCCGTGCTCCGCCACCTAGTTGGAGCTCGAGCCTCAGGCCTTGACGCCCTTCGAGGCGACGACCGGGAGCTAGCTAAGCTCCAGCATAGTCTTCCGTTCCACCCAGGTAACCTTAGAACCTTGCCATTTCATTTAATTTTGAGTTACCCCCAAATCGACTCTCCGCCGTATTCCGTTGATTCCGGCCATAGCGTACATCTTCTCAATCATCGGGACACACTATCACCTCCCCCATCCCTCGACGCACCTTCTACGCCCATTCGTTCAACCCAGCTCGCCCCGGAGCTGGGATTCGGGCTCCACCATCCTCCGCTCGCCGGAGCTCATCCGCCCCGACGCATCGATCACCCTCACGCCGCTTCATCGGGTCGAGGCACTTTGCCCTCGACCCGCGAAGCTTTTGGTCTACTTTGCAGGTCAAGAGGAGGGCATCTGAGCCCCCCTCACATCCAGGCCAGGAGCTCGCCGTCGCCGACCTCGCCGGAGCCCCTCCAGGGCTCGGTCGGGTCATCTGAAGCCACCACCAGCTGCGGAACCTCACCGCCGATCTCCTCCGATACTTGGAGGCAGCTAGGGAGGTCCCGGGCACGCACACGAGGCCGGCGAACCTCGCCGGCCACTTGTTCTTCGAGGAACCTCCTTCACCGTCTGATTAGCCCCTCCGCTCCAGTTCGCATCTCCATCGTCCATCCACGGAGGAGCAGATACCGTTGATCCTCTCGAGAGGCTGATCAGGACCGTCAGAACAGAGGAGAGAGGCACCTGCACTGCCAGACGTCAGATCCCCCACGTGCCTCGCCCTGCACCGTCGATCAGGCTCAAGCGAAAAGGAGAGAGGCGCCAGCTCACCAGGACCATTGGATCATCCACGTGGCGCGAATCCAGCCATCGACGTTAAATAAGGGGTAATTTACTTAGGACCCCCTTGTAGTTTGTGTTTTTAATCCTAGTCCTGTAAATATTTTATTCGTTTTATTTACGTAGGGTAAATTGCACCTCGGACCTTGTGCTTGTCTTTATTTACATTGATACCCCTGTGTATGTTAGTCCACGTGCTTCGTCACGTGTTTAGTTGGGTTATTTACATCTCTTATCCTGTAGTTCTGGATGGTTATGGAATGAATATATACTTTCTGGTATTTGCATTTCTACCCCTGTGAGCATTTTATTTGAACATGTGCGGATTTTAGTGGGTTATTTGCGCCCAAACCCCTGGACTTTTTGGTACGAGTTACCAAAAGGTCCAAGAACTTGGTTTTTATTACCAGAAGGTCCCTGAGTGCCCCAGGCACGCGCCACGCGCGTGACTTGCTGGGTTATTTGCACCTGGACCCCCAGATCTTCGGGTATTTGCACATTGGTCCTTGTGCATAGTGCCCCCTTTTGGATTTTGAATAAAATATCAAATCACCTCCAAATCTAATGAAAATTTGACACATGGCTCCTGCCATGGTGTAGGATTTTTGTAGATTTTTGAGGACATTTTTGATCTTGTTTGCTATTTTAAAAAATTCAAAAACATCTATTTTTGGCACTGTTTCACTTGAAAAATCACAAAAAAATATAAAAACACCCCCAAAAAATCTATAAAAATTAGTTACTGTTCTTTGTGTGTTGTTAGATTTTCTAGCCAATTTTGGCTATTTTTCATTGAGTAAAACCCCTAAAAATCTAAAAACACCTAAAAACTCATAAAAATCATATTAAATAACCTAAAAATCCAAAAACAATAATTTTGGTGCTCAAATTTTCCTTATTTTCTCTAGAATACAGGAAAATTACCTCCAGGGCCATCTGAGATCCTTAAATATTTTATTTTTGGGTTTTGGGCCTTGCTGGACAGTACCCTTTGTTTTTAGTACTGTTTGATTTTTAGAAAATAAAATACACCTTATAAAAATCCCAAAAATTCCCCAAAAACACTTAAAAACCTAAAAAACATAAAAACAATTTTTCTTGAATTTTTGCTTGATTTTTGATGCTTTAAATAAATTGCTCAAGTGTGCTTGTTTTTGCTTTTCTCATTTTCTTCATATATTAAAAATTTCCAAAAAAATCTAAAAATCATTAAAAATCACTAAAAATATTTTCTCTGTATTTTATCTCATTTTGACTACTTCGTAGGCCTTTGGCCAACCCGTGCTCCTTGTGTTAGACCCTGGGAGCTATACCAGGTTAATCCCATAGCCAGGACCGCACTTCGTGTTTCATCTCTGATTTATTTCGCGGTTCGATTTTTTTTCTTGATATACTTAGCCCGAGTGATTGAGGTCGCGACGACCTTTATTTCTGTACCTTTACCTTCGTCGTTCGGGCGGTTATCAATCTCTATTGCAAATAAACCAAAATATCACGTATCGATGCACGTGTCCACAACTGGCAGGGGTATAAGTGCAAATACGATAAAAAGAAGGGTCCACAGTGCAAATACACCTAAAACTAAACAACTACACTACGTATTTACAGGACTACAAACTAAATGCAGAAAGTAAAAGGGGTCTAAGGGCAATTTACCCCTTATTTAATGTCGAAGGCTGGATGTGCGCCACGTCGACGATCTAACGGTGGAGAGAAGTGGGCGCTCAAACTCTGGAATGCAGGCCTGATCGGACGGTCAAGGGCCCTCCACGTGGAGATCGAACGGTCACGGTGCTTTGGAGGCCAAGCCCTTGGTGTATCGACGGAGGAGGAGAGGGCACGTGGCAGATCCGATGGACGAGGCGTGCTGGTGCCTCTTCCTCCTAGCGGATGGTCAAGATCTGTCCTCGAAATGATCTGTCGGTGATGCCACGCCTAGGATGAACGGCTCAGATGACAACTGGGGCGCTGGGGACGATCGGACGGCGATGGAGGATGCTGGAAGAACAAGTCCCCGGCGAGACTCGCCGGGCTCGTGCGTGCGCGGTGCTCCTCCTGGGAGCCCTCTGAAGGTCGGAGAAGAATCGTGGAAGGCTCCCGCGTCTGCCGGTGGGCTCCGATGACCGAGCCGAGCTCCGAGGAACTCGGTCGAGGTCGGCGGAGCTGGGTCTCCTGGCTGGATGGCGAAGGGCCTCAGATGGCCCTCGTTTTGACCTGAAAAGCGAACCAGAAGATTCACGGGTCGAGGGCAAATTGCCTCGACCCGGTTAGGCGAAGTGGGGGTGATGGATGTGTCGGGATGGCGAGCTCCGGCGAAGGTGGTGGACGGAGGAGCTCGGTTCCCAGCTCCTGTGCGAGCTGGGTTGAGTGAGTGGGTGAAGAAGGTGCGTCAGAAGGAGGCAGACGTAATGGACGATTCCGATGATCGAAATGGGTAGCGGAGTGGTCGGAATCAAAGAAACACGACGGCGGCGTGATTTGGGCGAAAATGGAAATCAAAGGAAATGGGAAGCCTATGGGAATACCTGGGTGGTCGGAGAGACTGGGGAGGAGCTAAGGAAGCTCCCGGTCGTCGCCTCGAGGATCGTCTCGGTCCGAGGCTCGGAGCTCACGCTGGTGGCAGAGCTGCGGCGGCTGTGCTCGCCGGATCGATGGCGAAGCTCCCTCTCCTCGCTTCGACAGGCTCAGACGCGAGCTGTCACTCTCACGGTTGCTCTAGAGCTCACAGGAGGAGGAAACAACTATCCAAAGATGGTGAAAATGGGTGGCGGAGCTCGCTTATGTACGCTGGAGGGGTCCGGCTAAGACTGGCTCGGGTAGGTCGATGAGGAGCGCGGATCCCAAGGTGTGTGCCCGGCGAGGATGTCGGATGTGGGAGGATCAAAACGGAGCCGGGGTTTGGTGAAATAGTGATCGGGTCGAGCGGGTAGAAATTCGAGAAATCGGGTCCACGACCCAGATCCGCGGGAGGTGGTCCTGGGGGGGGGTAGTTGACCGGGCGGTCAACATCCCCAGGACCCAATAGGATTCGGCCACGTGGCTGGATCTTGAAGTGACAAATAGGGGTAGCTAGGGGCCGAATTTGCAAAAACTCAAAACACAAAATATTTTTGTTTTATTTTTTTTCTATTTTTTAGTGATTTTTAATTAATTTTTGGAAATAAAAATAAGCTATATACATAGTATGTAATATATAGGTATATGTACACTATTAGGGTTTTTGATTTTTTTGATTTTTAATTATTATTTTTATGCAATTTTATTCCTATTTTATATTTTATTTATTTATATTATAAAATAAGGAATAAAAGGGTGTTTTTATTTTATTTTTCTTATTTATATACATAGGTAAAATAAATATATATGTACATCTATATACATGGTATATGTACAATGTATTTTTGTATTTTTAATTTTGCTCTTTTTATTTTGTTTTTGTTCTAATTCTTTTTATTTTATTTATTTACAATATATAATATAGAATATTTACAAAAAGTTTGGAAAATAATTTTATTTATTTACAAGGTTAAATAAATATATAGATGTGGTTTATGTACATGATGAAAGGGGTATTTTAATTCTTTTTGATTTTTAACTTTTTCTTTTGGTTTTTATATTTTATAAATATATACAAGTATTTACAAGCATATTTTTGGTGAGGAAAATATAAATATTTACACATGAGCCCCTATCTCCTTCTACTTTGGCTTTTATGCGGTCAGGCCCAGGCTGAGCCCTCCCTTGGGTTAGGTTGCTCAATATTTATTCTAAATATTTCCCTCTTTTTCTTTTTAATCTTTATTCTTTTATTTTTGCACAAAAACATGCTAATTATAGATTTTTACACAATGCATGCTTTTGGTAATTATTTGTATTTACATATATCTACATGCATTTGCAAAGGTTTTTGTAGCTAAAATATAAGAATAAAGAGTGATGAATGAGTATTCATCACCCCCCTATACTTAACTTTGCTAGTCCCTTAGCAAACACTTATTTGAAAAAGAAGTGAAAAAGATAGAAAGAAAAAGAAAAAGAGGGGAATGTACATGGATCAAGATTGAATATTAAACTTTCCTTCATTAAATTGAAATATGGAGCTCGATCAGATCTTTGGATTATTAATGTGTCGGAACCTTATTTGGACTTAAGCTTAAAACTCAACAGCCTCTAAGTTCCACCAATCTATGGGCAAGACTCCTCAATAAACCAGATCAGAACAAGTCTACATACACAAACTCTAATGACCATGAATCTTCCCATGCAGTGTAAGTGCTATGTAGCTCCCCACCTCAGAAGTAACAAAGAAACAACCTCCCTCAACCTGGTAACTCTAATGCCTCGGTCTAGCAACTCTTTCCTCGAGAAGCGGGGTATTCCCTTCTAAGTTCAAGTACAACCGGCTCAAGAAGAGGGGGGAAGAAGTACAGACTTTTGGAAGCTCAGCCAGTGTAGCTAAGTCTCCCGCTGCAAGCTTCATGAGATGTAACATGATACCATAAGCTTTTGCTTTATTTGACTATATACAATCCGGTGGGGTTATTAAATTTTCAACCCGACCCACCACTTTTTTGGAGTTCTTTTTGCATTTTGCAATTTTTTTTTCAAGTGCTTCTATACAACATATCTACATGGTGCAACATATAAGAAATTTTCCTCTTGAGCCAGTAGACTATCCCTCTTTTGAAGCTTTATTGCAACCCACGGCTTCTGTCTTTAGCCTTCATCACCACTAGACCAAGTTGAGACGCACTTCCTTCACTAGAAGAAGAAGAGAGGTTCCGCCTAGAAGTACTACCCTCATATGCTACCCCAAGCCAAAGGAAACTGCCTCCTCATCACCTCATCCGTGGAGAGCCATGTGTAAAGTACTGGTGCAAGTCAAGCCATTGTCTCATCAAGATGACATATGCTCATAGCCTAGTGGACTCAAAGAATTAAGTCCTTATGGACCTGAAAAGCCTTAACCCTAAGCCCTATAAGGTTCCTCTTAGAGTTAAGTGGATTAAGATCTTATTCAAGCTCCATTTCTCAATTTAATTCCAGGCTTAGTTTAAATGTCAACTCTCATCCAGGAAAAACTAGATACATATATGAACACAAGATGCTTATTTACACAAATTTTACAATCATGCAAAATTTTTGAAAAATGTTTTGAAATCATGGATGAATGATGCATGAGGTGCAAGTTTTGCAAAAAGATCTTTACACATATTTACACAAGATTTTTGCAAACTTTTGATTTTCAAAGCATTTTGGAAAAATTTTGTACTATATACATAATTTTGATACAAAAATATTTACACAAGCTTTACAAAAAAGATTTTTGAAATCATTTTTACAAAAATACTTTGTACACTAGCTCTGTATGTGCATGATAAAAGAAGTTTATGTACATGAAAATATTTTTTGTTTTTGTGATTTTTAGCCATTTTATTTATTAACACACTCACACAAAGTACGAGTTATGGCTAAAGTATATATGAAATATATACACACCCCCCTATACTTAGCTCGAACGATGTCCTCAGAGTGATCAAGAGCGATGAAGAAGATATAACTCGTGCTATGTATAGGGAAGTGAAAAGAAAGATTATATATACAAAGATGAATGAATGAAATAGAAAAGTCAAGAGAGTCTCGGGTCTTCCCCCTATACTTAGGATCAAGTAATCCTAAGTATAGCAGGTTGTATACTAAGGGAAATACCGAGTGGAGAATGTACAGGGTCTACCCCCCCCTATACTTAGGGTGAGATATCCCTAAGTATAGGCAGCAAAACAGGGGTAGAACAACACGAAGAAAATCACGAATATATACAAGAAGGAGGACATCACTCCCCCTATACTTAAGGTGGAGAACCTTAAGTATAGGCAACAAAACAGAAGTGATGAAACAGAACGAATGAACAACCCGATGTTTTCACCCCCCTATACTTAGGATGAGCAATATCCTAAGTATAGCAAAGATAATCCTAAGCAAGACCTGGGGTGAAAACAAGAACGGAAGAAAGAAAGATCAAACAAGACGAAACACGTATATACAAAAGAATACAATGTTGAGGTGCCTCTCAACAAGCGCTAGATTTTACGCCCCTAGCTGGGCGCAAAGGCTAGGACAACGCTGTATCAAGGTTCAGGACGGCATCGGTAAGTCGAATGCCGTACTGTCGTCGCAATCTCGGTGTGAGAACAACGACGAACTCAACAGTGTAAAGTAAGACACCCAGGTATGCAATCAGGCGAGTGTCTGCTACCGGCCAATGATATGAGCATAAGTGATCGGGATCCGGTAGCACAAAAGGAATCATCGGCTCTACGTCAGACTGGAGTGAGGGTGTAGAGCCGAAGAGATCAAACGTGGAGAAGGATGGATCAGTAATAGAATCCTCCACGTCAATCAGTGTCTCAAACAGGTATGGACAATCAAGATCAGGAGACTCTCTAAGCAGACTGATATCCGATGCATGACATAGAATTAGATCAGGCAAATCATCGAATATCTCCAGAATGGGCTCATCCTCGCGAGGGTCGTCGAGGTGAGAAGACTCAGAATCAGAGTGATCTAAGGACTCGGTTCCGTGCTCCGTCAGATCGGAAACACTCTCAGAAAGTGAAACCGGGTACTCATCGAGTACGGCATCCTCCCGCAGATAACCCTCGTGGAGAGATGCAAGATCAGAAGTGACAAGAAGAGGATCAGGATCTAGATGGGCATCCGCGCTGCTATCAAGTATCCACTCAGTGCACCAGGCTGCATCATCATCAAAAGTGTAGGTCTCGGCAATCTGGAAGTAGGAGAAGGTACTAGTCAACATCGCGGAAGCTGACAAAGTGTCTGTGGCTGATCCTCTCTCTGCGGCTCTGCTGGCTGTCAGCTGGTCCTCAGGAAGTGTATCTGTCTCAACAAAGTGGAGGACAAAAGGCTCGAGGACGGGACTCTCTGTGTTTGTACTCTCAAAGTGGTGTCCCTCATCAAGCCATGGCTGCTGAACTGAGTCCTGGTGACTGTCTGCATCCAAGAAGTGTCTCTGCAGGAAGGAAACTGACTCCTCTGGGACTGGAATCTGAAGTGTCTGAATCAACGGCTGCAAAAGCTGGGGCTCCTCCGGCTCCTGGAGTATCAGAAGATTTGATATCCAAGACTCGTCAACAGGGAACTCTGGGCTGACTCGAACTCCAACTGCAAGGCCAACGGGAACTCAAGTAGACTCTGGGTCCGAACCTCTGCTATCACAGTCATCTCCTCTGTCAGTGGTGCTGCATCATCCAAATCCTCGGGCTGGTGTGTAGAAGCTGACTCACCATGTGAAGTGACACACCGCACTGGTACTGCGTCGTCCTCATGTGTTGTCTCGACCGAAGCATCTTGTAAAGAAGAACTCTGTGAAAGTAGCCTCGAGATGGTATCCATGAAGTGAATGTCGGAACTGCGGTGTGAACCGCCACATGTGGTATTCACCAGTGAAAGCTGCTCTGCGGTCATCCCCCGCATGGAGATCTCAATCAAATTTGTCAGTGGAAGTCCATGGTCTGGAAATCTCCTCAAGAGGTCAAGAAACCTCGGCCATGCCTCGTGCAATGGCTCCTGGGAGTCAACTGAAAAGTCCATGATCAAAGACCGCATGAAATCTGCTCTACGTGGGGGAAAGTATCTCTGTAGAAACTCTCGGCGTAGCTCTCCCCACGTCTCGAATGTCCTTCCCAAACGTCGGTGCCATCTCATGGCTCTGTCGTGAAGCGTGAATGGGAAGGTCCTGCTCATCAGCTCCTCTGTAGTGACGTCTGGATATCTCTGTGCTCTACAAAACTCCTCGAAAGAGGACAGGTGAAGATAAGGTTCCTCGTGCACCTCTCCTGAAAATGTCGGCAGTCGCTGAATGTAATCCAACTCCAAAACGAATGGACCTAGTGTAGAAGCTGACTGAGCTCCATGTGCTATCTGCTCCTCCATCCTTCTGGAATAGGATATGTCTGCTGATATCCACTGCTCTCTCTGGTCACCAACGGAGTGCGCTCTCAACTCAGCAACAACATCGTCCGGGTCTCGCATCTGCTCTATCTGGTATCCTCGGACGTCTCGCACAGCATGCCCAGAGCAGTGAGATGAAATGGAGGGAGGGAGCGGGAGGTTGGTCAGAGATCCGACCTCCCTAGAAGGTGGACTGGAGCGATGGTCAGGAAGCGAAGAAAAAGCCGTAAGAGTCGGCTCACAGTGAGGGGGATCCATCATCCAGGGAAAGAGGAGAAGAGAAGAGGAAGACTGAAGGGAGGTGAGGGTGGGAAAGCAGATAGATAGAGAAGAAGATGGGGAAGATCGAAGGGATCTGGCAATCACACAAGATGAACAAGCAAACACCCAATTCACCTACGCACACAAAGCTGAAGACCGAAGGGATCGGTCAATTATCTTGTTGATTTTATTTTAGGTGATCATCCAGTCTATCAGAGCGATTACGTGAGGTAAGTAGGTATCCAAATCTTTCTCAACTGACTGTCCCGTACTGAAAGCCGGTAATCAGTCAAGAATAGATCGGAGGCTCTATCCTAATGTGCGGATCACTCACTCGCTCATCCAAACCAGACAAGGAGGGGGTTACTCTCCCCAAGACAGATTTTCAGTGAAGTGTCTTTTAGGTCAAGTATGATTAGCAGTCCCGATTTTATTGTTTTTGTTTTTAATATTTTTCAAATAGCAAACAAACGCCTAACGAATTTTTCGGTTCTCCTGGTTATTAAGTCCAAAACAGGGGGAGAAGACGAAAAGCCGATGCACGATAAATCAATGATGCATGCAAAGTAAGGAAGGCGTACCTGACTCCAGCACTCTACATGCAATATGATCCGCGCATAAATGTAAAGAAAGGAAATAAACTACCTAAATGATGCAGGCGGAAAACCGAGGCCCTAAACAGCAGTGTTACTCGAAAGAACGGCTAGCCGACCACCAGCCTACAATCCAAAGGGTCCGGTCTAGACCCACCCCTCCTCTTCTCGACAGGTCGAGTTCAGGAGTAGCGCTTGACGGGGTGGGCTCACGGCGCGTAGGCTCGGAGGTGATGGAACGGCTATTTTATTATTATTATAGGTCCAATTACCGCACTATAGGAACAGGCAATTATATTAGGGTGTTTGGATCCTATGAGTTACGTCACAATCAAGCAGAAAATCCTACGGCTAGGGGCTCGATCAAAAACTGCGTAAACACCGGAAAAGGCAGTAAAAAGAGAAAAAGAAAACCGCGTCAAAAGCCGCGAGAAACTCCTAAGGGTCCCCCGAGCACACCGGTGCTCGGCGAAACAGACCCGCTAAGTGTCCAAGTCCAGTCTCTGAGTCCCTGTATTATTACAACAATAATAATCAAATAAAACCTAATCTAACCTCACCTACTCAACTCTCTCTCTCTCGCTCTCTCCTGCGGCTCCGTGCAGAAGGGAGCCGCCTCCGAGTCTCGCGGTTGCGTCGGCTTCTCGAAATCGGCCGCCTCGATCCTCGGGCCATCGCAAGAAAAAGAGACAAGTGGTCAGTCCAAATTATTATAAAAATGTCAGGAAAAATATGTATATCTACAGAAATCTATACAAAAAGCCGCGAAAAGGAAAACTGCGGAAAAACTCAAGAAAAACGACTACTAAGCCGTGCTCCCCGGCAACGGCGCCATTCTGATGAGCGAAAAATCCGAGCGACTAAGGTAAAGGTACAGAAGTGGTCGTTGCGACCTCGGTCACTCAGATGCACTCAATCAAGAAAAATGAACCACTCAAGACAGATAAAATCGATCAAAACACGAATAGCGGTCCTGCTATTGGATTAACCTGGTATAGCACCCAGGGTCGAACTCAAGGAGCACGGGTTGGCCTCTCGGCCTACGAAGTAGTCTAAAAGAAGAAAATCTTTTTAGTGGTTTTTAATTTGTTTTATTTGTTTTTGGATTTTTAAGTAATTAGGAAAATAAAGAAAAACAAGGAAAAGTACACTTCAACAATTTATTCAAAGCATCAAAAATCAACCAAAAATTGGAATAAAAGTGTTTTTATGTATTTTATATTTTGTAGTATTTTTGGTGAATTTTTGAGAATTTTCTGATGTTTATTTTATTTTCTAAAAATCAAAAAGTGAAGCAAACAGTGGGTACTGTCCAGCCGAGACAAAAAGCCCTAGATAAAATTTCTAAGGGCCTTAAAATGGCATGGAGGTAATTTTCCTGTAAAGATGATAAAACAAGGAAAATTTAGGTACCAATTTTATTATTTTTAGATTTTTAATTTATTTACTAGAAATTTTATGGATTTTTAAGTGTTTTTAAGTTTTTAGTGGTTTTTAGCAACGAAAAATAGCCAAAATTGGCTAGAAAATCAAACTTAGTAAAACAAACAGTAGACAATTTTTATAGAATTTTTAAGTGAGTTTTATATTTTTTGTGATTTTTCAAACTAGACAGTGACAAAAATGAAGGTTTTTGAATTTTTAAAATATCAAACTAAATCAAAAATGTCATCAAAAATCCACAAAAATCCTACACCATGGCAGGAGCCACGTGTCAAAATTTCGTTGGATTTGGAGGTGATTTGATATTTTATTCAAAAATAAAAGAGGGGCACTGTGCACAGGGACCAAAGTGCAAATACCCGAAGTTCTGGGGGGTCTGGTGCAAAATACCCAGCAAAACACGCACCACGTGCGTGCCTGGGGGCACTCAGGGACACAAATGTGATAAAAATAAGTCCCGAGGACTTATTGGTAACAAGTACCAAAAGTCCAGGGGCTTATCTGCAAAATACCCAAAATATAACGCACATGTGGAAATAAATCACGCACAGGGGTATAAATGCAAATAAGTAAGAGATTTTATTCATTCAATAACATCCAAAACTACAGGGGTCTCTATTGCAAATAAACCAAAATATCACGTGTCGATGCACGTGTCCACAACTGGCAGGGGTATAAGTGCAAATACGATAAAAAGAAGGGTCCACAGTGCAAATACACCTTAAACTAAACAACTACACTACGTATTTACAGGACTACAAACTAAATGCAGAAAGTAAAAGGGGTCTAAGGGCAATTTACCCCTTATTTAATGTCGAAGGCTGGATGTGCGCCACGTCGACGATCTGACGGTGGAGAGAAGCGGGCGCTCAAACTCTGGAATGCAGGCCTGATCGGACGGTCAAGGGCCCTCCACGTGGAGATCGAACGGTCACGGTGCTTTGGAGGCCAAGCCCTTGGTGTATCGACGGAGGAGGAGAGGGCACGTGGCAGATCCGATGGACGAGGCGTGCTGGTGCCTCTTCCTCCTAGCGGATGGTCAAGATCTGTCCTCGAAATGATCTGGCGGTGATGCCACGCCTAGGATGAACGGCTCAGATGACAACTGGGGCGCTGGGGACGATCGGACGGCGATGGAGGATTCTGGAAGAACAAGTCCCCGGTGAGACTCGCCGGGCTCGTACGTGCGCGGTGCTCCTCCTGGGAGCCCTCTGAAGGTCGGAGAAGAATCGTGGAAGGCTCCCGCGTCTGCCGGTGGGCTCCGATGATCGAGCCGAGCTCCGAGTAACTCGGTCGAGGTCAGCGGAGCTGGGTCTCCTGGCTGGATGGCGAAGGGCCTCAGATGGCCCTCGTTTTGACCTGAAAAGCGAACCAGAAGATTCACGGGTCGAGGGCAAATTGCCTCGACCCGGTTAGGCGAAGTGGGGGTGATGGATGTGTCGGGATGGCGAGCTCCGGCGAAGGTGGCGGACGGAGGAGCTCGGTTCCCAGCTCCTGTGCGAGCTGGGTTGAGTGAGTGGGTGAAGAAGGTGCGTCGGAAGGAGGCGGGCGTAATGGACGATTCCGATGATCGAAATGGCTAGCGGAGTGGTCGGAATCAAAGAAACACAACGGCGGCGCGATTGGACGAAAATGGAAATCAAAGGAAATGGGAAGCCTAAGGGAATACCTGGGTGGTCGGAGAGACTGGGGAGGAGCTGAGGAAGCTCCCGGTCGTCGACTCGAGGATCGTCTCGGTCCGAGGCTCGGAGCTCACGCTGGTGGCGGAGCTGCGGCGGCTGTGCTCGCCGGATCGATGGCGAAGCTCCCTCTCCTCGCTTCGACAGGCTCAGACGCGAGCTGTCACTCTCACGGTTGCTCTGGAGCTCACAGGAGGAGGAAACAACTAGCCAAAGATGGTGAAAATGGGTGGCGGAGCTCGCTTATGTACGCTGGAGGGGTCCGGCTAAGACTGGCTCGGGTAGGTCGATGAGGAGCGCGGATCCCAAGGTGTGTGCCCAGCGAGGATGTCGGATGTGGGAGGATCAAAACAGAGCCGGGGTTTGGTGAAATAGTGATCGGGTCGAGCGGGTAGAAATTCGAAAAATCGGATCCACGACCCAGATCCGCGGGAGGTGGTCCTGGGGGGGGGGGGGTAGTTGACCGGGCGGTCAACATCCCCAGGACCCAATAGGATTCGGCCACGTGGCTGGATCGTGAAGTGACAAATAGGGGTAGCTAGGGGCCGAATTTGCAAAACTCAAAACACAAAATATTTTTGTTTTATTTTTTTCTATTTTTTAGTGATTTTTACTTAATTTTTGGAAATAAAAATAAGCTATATACATAGTATGTAATATATAGGTATATGTACACTATTAGGGTTTTTGATTTTTTTTATTTTTAATTATTATTTTTATGCAATTTTATTCCTATTTTATATTTTATTTATTTATATTATAAAATAAGGAATAAAAGGGTGTTTTTATTTTATTTTTCTTATTTATATACATAGGTAAAATAAATATATATGTACATCTATATACATGGTATATATACAATGTATTTTTGTATTTTTAATTTTGCTCTTTTTATTTTGTTTTTGTTCTAATTTATTTTATTTTATTTATTTACAATATATAATATAGAATATTTACAAAAAGTTTGGAAAATAATTTTATTTATTTACAAGGTTAAATAAATATATAGATGTGGTTTATGTACATGATGAAAGGGGTATTTTAATTCTTTTTGATTTTTAACTTTTTCTTTTGGTTTTTATATTTTATAAATATATACAAGTATTTACAAGCATATTTTTGGTGAGGAGAATATAAATATTTACACATGAGCCCCTATCTCCTTCTACTTTGGCTTTTATGCGGTCAGGCCCATGCTGAGCCCTCCCTTGGGTTAGGTTGCTCAATATTTATTCTAAATATTTCCCTCTTTTTCTTTTTAATCTTTATTCTTTTATTTTTGCACAAAAACATGCTAATTATAGATTTTTACACAATGCATGCTTTTGGTAATTATTTGTATTTACATATATCTACATGCATTTGCAAAGGTTTTTGTAGCTAAAATATAAGAATAAAGAGTGATGAATGAGTATTCATCACCCCCCTATACTTAACTTTGCTAGTCCCTTAGCAAACACTTATTTGAAAAAGAAGTGAAAAAGAAAGAAGAAAAAGAAAAAGAGGGGAATGTACATGGATCAAGATTGAATATTAAACTTTCCTTCATTAAATTGAAATATGGAGCTCGATCAGATCTTTGGATTATTAATGTGTCGGAACCTTATTTGGACTTAAGCTTAAAACTCAACAGCCTCTAAGTTCCACCAATCTATGGGTAAGACTCCTCAATAAACCAGATCAGAACAAGTCTACATACACAAACTCTAATGACCATGAATCTTCCCATGCAGTGTAAGTGCTATGTAGCTCCCCACCTCAGAAGTAACAAAGAAACAACCTCCCTCAACCTGGTAACTCTAATGCCTCGGTCTAGCAACTCTTTCCTCGAGAAGCGGGGTATTCCCTTCTAAGTTCAAGTACAACCGGCTCAAGAAGAGGGGGAAGAAGTATAGACTTTTGGAAGCTCAGCCAGTGTAGCTAAGTCTCCCGCTGCAAGCTTCATGAGATGTAACATGATACCATAAGCTTTTGCTTTATTTGACTATATACACTCCGGTGGGGTTATTAAATTTTCAATCCGACCCACCACTTTTTTGGAGTTCTTTTGCATTTTGCAATTTTTTTTCAAGTGCTTCTATACAACATATCTACATGGTGCAACATATAAGAAATTTTCCTCTTGAGCCAGTAGACTATCCCTCTTTTGAAGCTTTATTGCAACCCATGGCTTCTGTCTTTAGCCTTCATCACCACTAGACCAAGTTGAGACGCACTTCCTTCACTAGAAGAAGAAGAGAGGTTCCGCCTAGAAGTACTACCCTCATATGCTACCCCAAGCCAAAGGAAACTGCCTCCTCATCACCTCATCCGTGGAGAGCCATGTGTAAAGTGCTGGTGCAAGTCAAGCCATTGTCTCTAAGAGTCATGCGTGTGTTGTTAAGTGCTCTACTTAGGCTCATCAAGATGACATATGCTCATAGCCTAATGGACTCAAAGAATTAAGTCCTTATGGACCTGAAAAGCCTTAACCCTAAGCCCTATAAGGTTCCTCTTAGAGTTAAGTGGATTAAGATCTTATTCAAGCTCCATTTCTCAATTTAATTCCAGGCTTAGTTTAAATGTCAACTCTCATCCAGGAAAAACTAGATACATATATGTACACAAGATGCTTATTTACACAAATTTTACAATCATGCAAAATTTTTGAAAAATGTTTTGAAATCATGGATGAATGATGCATGAGGTGCAAGTTTTGCAAAAAGATTTTTACACATATTTACACAAGATTTTTGCAAACTTTTGATTTTCAAAGCATTTTGGAAAAAATTTGTACTATATACATAATTTTGATACAAAAATATTTACACAAGCTTTACACAAAAGATTTTTGAAATCATTTTTACAAAAATACTTTATACACTAGCTCTGTATGTGCATGATAAAAGAAGTTTATGTACATGAAATTTTTTTTGTTTTTGTGATTTTTAGCCATTTTATTTATTAACACACTCACACAAAGTACGAGTTATGGCTAAAGTATATATGAAATATATACACACCCCCCCTATACTTAGCTCGAACGATGTCCTCAGAGTGATCAAGAGCGATGAAGAAGACATAACTCGTGCTATGTATAGGGAAGTGAAAAGAAAGATTATATATACAAAGATGAATGAATGAAATAGAAAAGTCAAGAGAGTCTCGGGTCTTCCCCCTATACTTAGGATCAAGTAATCCTAAGTATAGCAGGCTGTATACTAAGGGAAAAACCGAGTGGAGAATGTACAGGGTCTACCCCCCCTATACTTAGGGTGAGATATCCCTAAGTATAGGCAGCAAAACAGGGGTAGAACGACACGAAGAAAATTACGAATATATACAAGAAGGAGGACATCACTCCCCCTATACTTAAGGTGGAGAACCTTAAGTATAGGCAACAAAACAGAAGTGATGAAACAGAACGAATGAACAACCCGATGTTTTCACCCCCCTATACTTAGGACGAGAAATATCCTAAGTATAGCAAAGATAATCCTAAGCGAGACCTGGGGTGAAAACAAGAACGGAAGAAAGAAAGATCAAACAAGACGAAACACGTATATACAAAAGAATACAATGTTGAGGTGCCTCTCAACAAGCGCTAGATTTTACGCCCCTAGCTGGGCGCAAAGGCTAGGACAACGCAGTATCAAGGTTCAGGACGGCATCGGTAAGTCGAATGCCGTACTGTCGTCGCAATCTCGGTGTGAGAACAACGACGAACTCAACAGTGTAAAGTAAGACACCCAGGTATGCAATCAGGCGGGTGTCTGCTACCGGCCAATGATATGAGCATAAGTGATCGGGATCCGGTAGCACAAAAGGAATCATCGGCTCTACGTCAGACTGGAGTGAGGGTGTAGAGCCGAAGAGATCAAACGTGGAGAAGGATGGATCAGTAATAGAATCCTCCACGTCAATCAGTGTCTCAAACAGGTATGGACAATCAAGATCAGGAGACTCTCTAAGCAGACTGATATCCGATGCATGACATAGAATTAGATCAGGCAAATCATCGAATATCTCCAGAATGGGCTCATCCTCGCGAGGGTCATCGAGGTAAGAAGACTCAGAATCAGAGTGATCTAAGGACTCGGTTCCGTGCTCCGTCAGATCGGAAACACTCTCAGAAAGTGAAACCGGGTACTCATCGAGTACGGCATCCTCCCGCAGATAACCCTCGTGGAGAGATGCAAGATCAGAAGTGACAAGAAGAGGATCAGGATCTAGATGGGCATTCGCGCTGCTATCAAGTATCCACTCAGTGCACCAGGCTGCATCATCATCAAAAGTATAGGTCTCGGCAATCTGGAAGCAGAAGAAGGTACTAGTCAACATCGCGGAAGCTGGCAAAGTGTCTGTGGTTGATCCTCGCTCTGCGGCTATGCTGGCTGTCAGCTGGTCCTCAAGAAGTGTATCTGTCTCAACAAGGTGGAGGACAAAAGGCTCGAGGACTGGACTCTCTGTGTCTGTACTCTCAAAGTGGTGTCCCTCATCAAGCCATGGCTGCTGAGCTGAGTCCTGGTGACTGTCTGCATCCAAGAAGTGTCTCTGCAGGAAGGAAACTGACTCCTCTGGGACTGGAATCTGAAGTGTCTGAATCAACGGCTGCAAAAGCTGGGGCTCCTCCGGCTCCTGGAGTATCAGAAGATCTGATATCCAAGACTCGTCAACAGGGAACTCTGGGGCTGACTCGAACTCCAACTGGAAGGCCAACGGGAACTCAAGTAGACTCTGGGTCCGAAACTCTGCTATCACAATCATCTCCTCTATCAGTGGTGCTGCATCATCCAAATCTTCGGGCTGGTGTGTAGAAGCTGACTCACCATGTGAAGTGACACACCGCACTGGTACTGCGTCGTTCTCATGTGTTGTCCCGACCGAAGCATCTTGTGAAGAAGAACTCTGTGAAAGTAGCCTCGAGATGGTATCCAGGAAGTGAATGTCGGAACTGCGGTGTGAACCTCCACATGTGGTATTCACCAGTGCAAGCTGCTCTGCGGTCATCCCCCGCATGGAGATCTCAATCAAATTTGTCAGTGGAAGTCCATGGTCTGGAAATCTCCTCAAGAGGTCAAGAAACCTCGGCCATGCCTCGTGCAATGGCTCCTGGGGGTCAACTGAAAAGTCCATGATCAAAGACCGCATGAAATCTGCTCTACGTGGGGGAAAGTATCTCTGTAGAAACTCTCGGCGTAGCTCTCCCCACGTCTCGAATGTCCTTCCCAAACGTCGGTGCCATCTCATGGCTCTGTCGTGAAGCGTGAATGGGAAGGTCCTGCTCATCAGCTCCTCTGTAGTGACGTCTGGATATCTCTGTGCTCTACAAAACTCCTCGAAAGCGGACAGGTGAAGATAAGGTTCCTCGTGCACCTCTCCTGAAAATATCGGCAGTCGCTGAATGTAATCCAACTCCAAAACGAATGGACCTAGTGTAGAAGCTGACTGAGCTCCATGTGCTATCTGCTCCTCCATCCTTCTGAAATAGGATATGTCTGCTGATCTCCACTGCTCTCTCTGGTCACCAACGGAGTGCGCTCTCAACTCAGCAACAGCATCGTCCGGGTCTCGCATATGCTCTATCTGATATCCTCGGACGTCTCGCACAGCATGCCCAGAGCAGTGAGATGAAATGGAGGGAGGGAGCGGGAGGTTGGTCAGAGATCCGACCTCCCTAGAAGGTGGACTGGAGCGATGGTCAGGAAGCGAAGAAAAGGCCGTAAGAGTCGGCTCACAGTGAGGGGGATCCATCATCCAGGGAAAAAGGAGAAGAGAAGAGGAAGACTGAAGGGAGGTGAGGGTGGGAAAGCAGATAGATAGAGAAGAAGATGGGGAAGATCAAAGGGATCTGGCAATCACACAAGATGAACAAGCAAACCCCCAATTCACCTACGCACACAAAGCTGAAGACCGAAGGGATCGGTCAATTATCTTGTTGATTTTATTTTAGGTGATCATCCAGTCTATCAGAGCGATTACGTGAGGTAAGTAGGTATCCAAATCTTTCTCAACCGACTGTCCCGTACTGAAAGCCGGTAATCAGTCAAGAATAGATCGGAGGCTCTATCCTAATGTGCGGATCACTCTCTCGCTCATCCAAACCAGACAAGGAGGGGGTTACTCTCCCCAAGACAGATTTTCAGTGAAGTGTCTTTTAGGTCAAGTATGATTAGCAGTCCCGATTTTATTGTTTTTGTTTTTAATATTTTTCAAATAGCAAACAAACGCCTAATGAATTTTTCGGTTCTCCTGGTTATTAAGTCCAAAAAAGGGGGAGAAGACGAAAAAGCCGATACACGATAAATCAATGATGCATGCAAAGTAAGGAAGGCATACCTAACTCCAGCACTCTACATGCAATATGATCCGCGCATAAATGTAAAGACAGGAAATAAACTACCTAAATGATGCAGGCGGAAAACCGAGGCCCTAAACAGCAGTGCTACTCGAAAGAACGGCTAGCCGACCACCAGCCTCCAATCCAAAGGGTCCGATCTAGATCCACCCCTCCTCTTCTCGACAGGTCGAGTTCAGGAGTAGCGCTTGACGGGGTGGGCTCGCGGCGCGTAGGCTCGGAGGTGATGGAACGGCTATTTTATTATTATTATAGGTCCAATTGCCGCACTATAGGAACAGGCAATTATATTAGGGTGTTTGGATCCTATGAGTTACGTCACAATCAAGCAGAAAATCCTACGGCTAGGGGCTCGATCAAAAACTGCGTAAACACCGGAAAAGGCAGTAAAAAGAGAAAAAGAAAACCGCGTCAAAAGCCACGAGAAACTCCTAAGGGTCCCCCGAGCACACCGGTGCTCGGCGAAACAGACCCGCTAAGTGTCCAAGTCCAGTGATGGCACAAAAATCCCGAGCAACTAAGGTAGAAGGTACAGAAAAATAGGTCGTTGCGACCTCAGCCACTCAGAATGTGTCAATCAAGAAAAATGAACCACTAAATAAATCAAAGATCAATCAAAACACTCAAATAGCGGTCCTGCTATGAGATTTACCTGGTATAGCACCCAGGGTCGAACACAAGGAGCACGGATTGGCTAAAAAGCCTACGAAGTAGTCGAAGAATCAGAGAAAAAGGGAAAACATTTTTAGTGGTTTTTAATTGTTTTTAAATTTTTTTTGGATTTTTAATATGTGAAGAAAATGAGAAAGACTAAAAGCAATCACACTTCAACAATTATTTAATGCATCAGAAACCAAGCAAAAATTCAGATAAAAATATTTTTGTGTTTTTTATGTTTTTTTTATGTTTTTGGTGAATTTTTGGGATTTTTCTGATGTGTATTTTATTTTCTAAAAATCAAACAGTAAGAAAACCAAGGGGTACTGTCCAGCCAAGCCTAAAGTCCCTAGATACAATATCTAAGGACCTCAAAAGGGCCTGGAGGTAATGTTCCTGTTAAATAGAGAAAACAAGGAAAATTTGAGTACCAAAATTATTGTTTTTGGGTTTTTAATGTATTTATTATGATTTTTATGAGTTTTTAGGTGTTTTTGAATTTTTAGGGTTTTTAAGCAATGAAAAATAGCCAAAATTGGCTAGAAAATCAAAGGACACAAAATAAACAGTAGCTAATTTTTATAGAATTTTTAGAAGTGTTTTTATATTTTTTTGTGATTTTTAAAACTGAACAGTGCCAAAAATAGATGTTTTTGAATTTTTAAAAATAGCAAATAAACTCAAAAATGTCCTCAAAAATTCTCGAAAATCCTACACCATGGCAGGAACCATGGGTCAAATTTTCATCGAATTTGGAGGTGATTTGATATTTTATTCAAAAATGACAAGAGGGCACTGTGCATAGGGACCAAAGTGCAAATATCCAAAGTTCTGGGGGTCCTGGTGCAAAATACCCAAGAAATCACGCGCGAGGCGCGTGCCTGGGGCACTCAGGGACCTATATGTAAGAAAAACAAGTCTAGGAGAAAGAAAAAAAATGTCTCGCATTTTATGTTTGCATGAACTTATAATAAATTCGTCGTTTACAGCGGTCTTCGATTGAAGACTCGCGATTGTAATCGAACGATGGTGGTTGTGTGGGGATCGTCCCCACTTGAGTGTCGACCTAGGACTAGGCACACGGCTCTCCGAGCTCATTTTTCATATTCTCTTGTGCTTGATCGTAGGATAGGTCACACTTTAAATCATAGACGCACATAATCTCGTCTCACTTAGCCAAACTTAAATGGATATCATTTCCCGCTGATAGATGCATGATTAGGTGCGGCTTTTTCGACTTGCATACATGTTGGATTTGGTTTTCAAAACAGCCCCCGTTTTTCACGTGTTTTTGTCAAATCACTGCATGATTTCTCGCTTAGCCTAGATCGCGGTTTCTTCGAATACATGTTTTTCTCGGCTTTCATTTCCTAGCTTGATCACCTAGGATTAATGGAAAATGGAATGAACGGTAGACGATGACTTCTTGATTTTGTGCTAACCTTAATTCAGTGATAACTCAACATAAAATTGGGACTGTTAATTGCAAGTCAACCAAAAATGGATTAAAATTCGGTTTTGGGAGAGCAACACCCTCAGTTACGCGTTGGTTTTTGTTTCACATTTTTCTCCGCGTAATTATCTAAAGTTTTATCACCAATAAAACCGACAAGATAATCAACCAACCTTGGTTGGTTTCATGTGTGAGTTGGTGAAACTAAGGGTTTGCTTGCTTGATTGAGCCATATTTGTTGCGACACACAACCCCAAAACCGTAGCCACTCCATTTCATCTCCAAGATTCAAAACCGCTCACTTGTAAATCCATCCCTCTTCTTCGTTCACCTTGGGTCTCTTCCTACATCAATCTCCATCTTTATACTTAGGCTAATCTCAGCCTAAGTATAGGGGGGGACCCAAGTCCCTGTGATTTCTCTACTCATCTTTTCTTGCCTTTATACTTAGGTTATTTCTAACCTAAGTATAGGGGGGAGTCCCTCTTAGCTCCCGTATATTCTTCTATTTTTAATGGACATATGGACTCGTAACATCTAGTGCTATGAGGACATAGCAAAGTTTAAGGATAGGGGGGTATACTGTACATACAATTTATTTACTTTAGCTAATATCTGAAAATTTTGAAAAATTAAAAACTTTTTGGCTAAGGTAAAATTCGTTGGACTAAGAGAACTCAAAAGATTTCACGGCTTTTCTAACTATGTTACACTATTTTGATAAAAATATTTTTGAAAATGATTTGAAAAAAAATGAGTTTTTCTTGTTTTGAAAAAAATCTTTTTGAAAAATGTTTTGAAAATCTTTTATTTATGTGACATGGTTTTGAAAACCTTTTATCAAGGAAAGTTGAGTCTAACCTGTGTTCTAACCTTAAAAACTAAAATCCATAAAAATGAGCAAAAATTAAAAAAAAATGTGTTTTTGAATGAAGAAGTTGGATTAAACCTCTACTCTTACACTCTCACCCAGGATCTGAAGTGTTCAAGGAGACTTAGCTTTTTGAGGTCTTTTGAGATTTGCGGTTAACCAGCCTTAACCATCAGGGTCTTAGACTTAATCATCCACATTCCCCTAGGTCTCTAGATTTGCATGCTATATTCCATGCTCAGTCTCAGACAAAAGAATATGATCAGCACATCACATGCACGACTGCGGTTTTGATTGAGATGAGTTGATTTTTCACTCGAGGAATTGGGATGGGAGATTCAAGTCTGGATTTGATCTAATGATGCTCGAGGATGGGATAAAATCTTTGAAGGCTTCAGGAAAACTGAGTGTCAGCAATATTAGCCAGTATGAGAACTTGATTCTTATACTAATCTCTTGACATTGACCTAAGTGCCTGGGTGTGATATAAATAAAAAATATTGTTGATCAGTGTGCGCCAACTCTTGGTAAAAGCAGTGGAGCTAGCCAAAAATTATACAAGTCAATGAAATTTCAAAGAAAAGCTCTCATTCCACAAAGTCAAATATAAAAGAGCTTCCACCAAAGGCGAGCGCTCCCAAACTTTTTCAAAGTGTCCACTTGGACCACCGCTATTAGGACCAGGAGTCGGGCTTGCACCAAAAAAGGGCTCTGCATCGTAAATGCTACAAGTCTGGGTGTAGAAGGTATAATAGATACTCAAAAAAGACACACCCCGGTGTACTCCCAGGAAAACAAGTGCAGACGACTCCAACTTCTCTTGACGGACGCACTGATCAACACCAAAAAAATGTGTGTTGCGTAAAAGGCACTAGAGAGAATCCTTGTTCCAATGAGAGGGAGAGAAGAATTGACACAATCCCATGCCCTCCATTTCTGGCCTGCCATCCACATTTTCTAAGTCTGACAAACTAAAGAGACGGTGGACTGAATGCAAGATTTGATTTATTCCCTAGTGCTGAGGATTGGGTCCTTAGGAGATTTTCTCAGACCAAGATTTTGGGTGAAGACTTGACTCTACTCTCAGAATTGCAGTCAACACTAAACCCATATCCTTTAGTTTATATGTACATCAGAGAGAGTCTAGAGAAGTAAAGGAATTGGAAGCCTCTTGATTAAGGTTGGGTTGAACTCTAAAATTTTTGGATCTCTGAAGCCGAGTCGACTTGATCAGATTGGATCCTGTATTCACATGCACAAGGGGGTTAATCCAACTTAGTCATTCTTTTTGATGCTCGAGGACGAGCATAGTTTAAGTATAGGGGGGTGATGAACCTCAGTTTCATCATCTTTATTTCCCATAATTAACCCCCTTGCTTAAAAGTTTGTCAATAAAACCCTGTTAATGTCCTATAATTAACAGAGTCCTTAATAAATTAAAAACCACAAAAAAATGGCAAAACAAAAAATCAGTGGTATTTTTAGACTCAAAAATACCCTCAAAAATATTTCGGGCCCTTGTTTGATCTCTTTTCAAGTTTTGGTCAACATGAAACTTGTAGATCTTGTCAAGATCTACAACTTTCATGTTTTGAGTTTTCTCAAATTCCACCAAATAGGCCCTCAAAAATCAAAAATACAATCTAACTAATCTGATTGGGCCACGTGGCCCAATCTGGGGGAGCCACGTGGCCCGGTGCTTCTTGCAGCATCCGCCCTTGTTCCTGGCCGTTGGATGATCTCTTGATCCAACGACTACATCTTCTCCACGCGCGTCATTGTCCTCAACCGTCCGATCATCCTTGCCTTTAATCCGCACCACACTTAAGCGCCTGCACCAGAACGCGCCACGTGGTACGCTGTGCACCCTTCGATCGCGCCCCGGATCTCTCATCTTAGCCGCTCCTTCCCTTGATGCCCCTCAACCGCTCGATCGGCCTGAGCTCTCCATCATCATTGTCCGTTCGTGCCGCTCCTTTAGCCCGACACGTGGCGCTTCCATCCGCCACTGATCATACCGTCCCCCGATCCGATCCACACCGTCATTTAGCGCCCAATTACCCACCGTTGGATCACCAGATCCAACGGTTGATCTTCATCGTCAACCTCCCGTAGCCCTCTTTCCCACGATTTCCTCCACGCGAACACTCCTCCCCCTTCCCTTTTCTTCCGCCACTCCAGTCGACCATTTCCATTGCCAACTGCCCCACGACATCCCCCTTCCATCCTTCATCCTCGCCAGTATCTCCACGATCCACAAAACTCCTCCACTCGCTCCATAACTCGCTCGCAAGACACGCCTCCCGACTGAAAACCACCACCTTCACCCCTTCAAATACACCTCCACCTCGCATCTTCGCCGGCGTCCGCCTTTATGTGGGAAACCTCCCAGCGAGCCCCCGCCCCCCGGTGACAGCGAGGGGGCGGTGAGGAGCGCGAAGACGAAGGTCCGCCCCAGTGACGACCCCTGGCCATGGTAGGCCAGGTCTGCGGAGCCCCGTCTCCGCCAAGCTGCTCCCCGTAGCCGGGGGAGTCCAGCGATGACCGGAGCTCCGCCAGGAGCTCAAGCACAGGCCCCGCTCCGCCCAATCTCCAGGTAAACTCTCTCTCTTCCTCCTTTGATTTTTTTTGCTTAATTTCTTTGAATTAATTAGCCTTCTCCCGCCATTTTCACCCTCCGATGACCTCCCAGACAGCTCCGCCGCACCTCCCCCTTTCTCGCGTACCTATCCGCTCGCCTCCTTCTTGTCTTCCATACCTTTACGCATCCGACCCACCTCCTCCGCCCTCACGGCGGAGGAGCTTCGAGCTCACCATCCTCTTCGAGCAAATAAAGGAGAAAGAAAAAAATGTCTCGCATTTTATGTTTGCATGAACTTATAATAAATTCGTCGTTTACAGCGGTCTTCGATTGAAGACTCGCGATTGTAATCGAACGATGGTGGTTGTGTGGGAATGCGAGACATTTTTTTTCTTTCTCCTAGACTTTTTTTTCTTACATATAGGTCCCTGAGTGCTGTAAACGACCGCTGTAAACGACGAATTTATTATAAGTTCATGCAAACATAAAATGCGAGACATTTTTTCTTTCTCCTTTATTTGCTCGAAGAGGATGGTGAGCTCGAAGCTCCTCCGCCGTGAGGGCGGAGGAGGTGGGTCGGATGCGTAAAGGTATGGAAGACAAGAAGGAGGCGAGCGGATAGGTACGCGAGAAAGGGGGAGGTGCGGCGAAGCTGTCTGGGAGGTCATCGGAGGGTGAAAATGGCGGGAGAAGGCTAATTAATTCAAAGAAATTAAGCAAAAAAAATCAAAGGAGGAAGAGAGAGAGTTTACCTGGAGATTGGGCGGAGCGGGGCCTGTGCTTGAGCTCCTGGCGGAGCTCCGGTCATCGCTGGACTCCCCCGACTACGGGGAGCAGCTTGGCGGAGACGGGGCTCCGCAGACCTGGCCTACCATGGCCAGGGGTCGTCACCGGGGCGGACCTTCGTCTTCGCGCTCCTCACCGCCCCCTCGCTGTCACCGGGGGGCGGGGGCTCGCTGGGAGGTTTCCCACATAAAGGCGGACGCCGGCGAAGATGCGAGGTGGAGGTGTATTTGAAGGGGTGAAGGTGGTGGTTTTCAGTCGGGAGGCGTGTCTTGCGAGCGAGTTATGGAGCGAGTGGAGGAGTTTTGTGGATCGTGGAGATACTGGCGAGGATGAAGGATGGAAGGGGGATGTCGTGGGGCAGTTGGCAATGGAAATGGTCGACTGGAGTGGCGGAAGAAAAGGGAAGGGGGAGGAGTGTTCGCGTGGAGGAAATCATGGGAAAGAGGGCTACGGGAGGTTGACGATGAAGATCAACCGTTGGATCTGGTGATCCAACGGTGGGTAATTGGGCGCTAAATGACGGTGTGGATCGGATCGGGGGACGGTATGATCAGTGGCGGATGGAAGCGCCACGTGTCGGGCTAAAGGAGCGGCGCGAACGGACGATGATGATGGAGAGCTCAGGCCGATCGAGCGGTTGAGGGGCATCAAGGGAAGGAGCGGCTAAGATGAGAGATCCGGGGCGCGATCGAAGGGTGCACAGCGTGCCACGTGGCGCGTTCTGGTGTAGGCGCTTAAGTGTGGTGCGGATTAAAGGCAAGGATGATCGGACGGTTGAGGACAATGACGCGCGTGGAGAAGATGTAGCCATTGGATCAAGAGATCATCCAACGGCCAGGAACAAGGGCGGATGCTGCAAGAAGCACCGGGCCACGTGGCTCCCCCAGATTGGGCCACGTGGCCCAATCAGATTAGTTAGATTGTATTTTTTATTTTTGAGGGCTTATTTGGTGGAATTTGAGAAAACTCAAAACATGAAAGTTGTAGATCTTGACAAGATCTACAAGTTTCATGTTGACCAAAATTTGAAAAGAGATCAAACAAGGGCCCGAAATATTTTTGAGGGTATTTTTGAGTCTAAAAATACCACTGATTTTTTGTTTTGCCATTTTTTTGTGGTTTTTAATTTATTAAGGACTCTGTTAATTATATGACATTAACAGGGTTTTATTGACAAACTTTTAAGCAAGGGGGTTAATTATGGGAAATAAAGATGATGAAACTGAGGTTCATCAAGGACCTTTTGGTAACTCGTACCAAAAAGTCCAGGGGCTGTTATGCAAATATCCCACTAAAAGACGCACATGTGCAAATAAAACACTCACAGGGGCATAAATGCAATTACTGAAAATATTTCATTCATTTATGAACAACCAGAACTACAGGGCTAATGTTGCAAATATACCGAACAAAGCACGCGGCGAAGTGATGAATACCCATTCATCACTCTTTATTCTTATATTTTAGCTACAAAAACCTTTGCAAATACATGTAGATATATGTAAATATCAATAATTAGCAAAAGCATGCATCTTGTAAAAACATATAATTAGCATGTTTTTTTGTGCAAAAAATAAAAGAATAAAGATGAAAAAGAAAAAGAGGGAAATATTTAGAATAAATATTGAGCAACCTAACCCAAGGGAGGGCTCAGCATGGGCCTGACCGCATAAAAGCCTAAGTAGAGGGAGATAGGAGCTCATGTGTAAATATTTATGTAAATAAATAAAATTATATTTTCCTCAACCAAAAAGATGCTTGTACATATTCTGTATATATTTAGAAGCTTTTTAAAAAAACAAAATAAAAATTTAAAAATCAAAAATGCAAAAATATCCCTCCACCATGTGCATAGACCATCATCCTTTATTTATTTAACCCTATAAATAAATGTATTTATTTTCAAAACTTTTTGTGAATATTCTATGGTATATTTTGTAAATAAAATAAATAAAAAGAAACACAACAAAAATCAAATGAAAATAACAAAATGAAAATTACAAAAACATATTGTACATATGTCATGTACATAGTTGTATATATCTATTTATTTCACCTATGTGTATAAATAATAAAAATAAAATAAAAATATCCTTTTATTCCTCATCTTATTCTATAAATAAATAAAATATAAAATAGGAATAAAATTGTATAAAAATAATAATTAAAAATCAAAAACCCTATATTGTACATATACCTATGTATAGCTATATATTGTAAATACCTTATTTTTATTTTTAAAAATTAATTAAAAATCACCAAAAATAGAAAAAAATAAAAGAAAAATATTTCATGTTGAAAGTTTTTGCTGATTCGGCCCCTAGCTAGGTGTATTTGTCACCTCAAGATCTTGCCACGTGGCCTGATTTCATTGGGCCCTGGGGATGTTGACCGCCCGGTCAACTGACCCCCCCCCCCCAGGACCATTCTTCGCGGATTCGAGCGCCGGACCTTCTTCTCGGATTTTTACCCGCTCAACCTGATTGCCCAACACCTAAACCCCAGCTCCGTTTGACACCTCCCACATCCGACACCCTCGCCGGGCATCTACCTCGGGGTCCGCGCGCCACCGTGACCCTACCCGTTCAGCCCTAACCGGGTCGGCACTCGTATATAACCTGAGCTCCGCCGCACTCCATTTCCATCTTTGGCTCTCCACTCTCATTCCCGTGACCTCCATTGCAATCCCCGAGGTGACAGCTCGCGATTGCCCTTGTAGCAGTGAGGAGGAGGTGGCCGGACCATTGATCCGGCGACTTTGCGCCGCCGTGCTCCGCCCCGTGCAGGAGCTCGAGCCTCAGGCCGTGACAACCTTCGAGGCGACGACCAGGAGCTATCATAGCTCCAGCACAGTCTTCCACACTGCCCAGGTAACCTTCTAGCCTTCTTGTTTAGCTTAATTTTGAGTTACCCCCAAATCTTAGTTCCGCCGATTTCCTGTGATTCCGACCATATCGCGTATCTTCTCGATCATCGGAACACCCAGTCACCATCGCCATCCTTCCGCGCACATTCTCCATCCCTTCGTTCATCCCAGCTCGCACAGGAGCTGGGGTTCGAGCTCCACCGTCCTCCGCTCGCCGGAGCTCGCTCACCCCGACGCACCGTCCACCCTCACGCCGCTTCTTCGGGTCGAGGCACTTTGCCCTCGACCCGCGAAGCTCTTGAGCTGTTTTGCAGGTCAAGAGGAGGCCATCTGAGGCCCCCTCACATCCAGGCCAGGAGCTTCCCTCCGCCGTCCTCGCCGGGGCCTCTCCAGGGCTCGGTTGGGCCATCGGAGGCCACCACCAGTTGCGGGACGTCATCGCCGACTTTCTTCGATCATCAGAGGCAGCTGAGGAGGCCCACAGCACGCGCACGAGGCCGGAGAACCTCGCCGGCCACCTGTTCTTCGAGGGTCCTCCACCACCGTCTGATCGCCCTACGCTCCAGTTTCCATCGTGGCCGTCCATTCATCGAGGAGCAGCCACCGTTGATCACCTCGAGGGTCGATCCGGACCGTTAGCGCAGAGGAGAGAGGCACCAGCACCTGACCCGTCAGATCTTCCACGTGGCCCCCTCTGAGGCGTCGATCAGGCCCACGTGCGGAAGAGGAGAAGCGCCCGCTGTCCGAGACCGTTGGATCATCTACGTGGCGCACATCCAGCCGTCGACGTAATAAAGGGGTAATTTACCTTAGGCCCCCTCTTAGTTTCTGTTTTACATGTCAGTCCTGTAAATATTTTATGCGTTTTATTTACGTAGGGTAAATTGCACATTGGACCTTATCCTTTAGTTTATTTGCATTTATGCCCCTGTTTGTGTGAGCCACGTGTATCGTCACGTGTATATTTGGTGTATTTGCGATATTAGCCCTATAGTTCTGGATGTTCTTTAATGAATGAAAACTTTTTGATAATTGCATTTATGCCCCTGTGAGCGTTTTATTTCCGCATGTGCGTCTTTTAGTGGGATATTTGCATAACAACCCCTGGACTTTTTGGTACGTGTTACCAAAAGGTCCTCGGACTTGTTTTTTCTTACATATAGGTCCCTGAGTGCCCCAGGCACGCGCCTTGCGCGTGATTTCTTGGGTATTTTGCACCAGGACCCCCAGAGCCTTGGGTATTTGCACTTTGGTCCCTGTGCACAATGCCCCCTTGTTATTTTTGAATAAAATATCAAATCACCTCCAAATTCGATGAAAATTTGACACATGGCTCCTGCCATGTTGTAGGATTTTTGAGAATTTTGGGGGACATTTCTGAGTTTATTTGTTATTTTTAAAAATTCAAAAACATCTATTTTTGGCACTGTTTCACTTGAAAAATCACAAAAAATATTAAAACACCCCCAACAATTCCATAAAAATTAGATACTGTTTTTGTTGTGTTTCTTGATTTTCTAGCCAATTTTGGCCATTTTTCATTGCTTAAAAACCCTAAAAATTCAAAAACACCTAAAAACACATAAAAATCATATTAAATAATCTAAAAACCCAAAAACAATAATTTTGGTGCTCGAATTTTCCTTGTTTTCTCTAGTATACAGGAAAATTATCTCCAGGTCCTCTTGAGATCCTTAGATATTTTATCTTTGGGTTTTGGACCTGGCTGGACAGTACCTGGTCTTGTTAGCACTGTTTGATTTTTAGAAAATAAAATACACCTTATAAAAATCCCAAAAATTCACCAAAAACACTTAAAAACCTAAAAAACATAAAAACAATTTTTCTTGAATTTTTGCTTGATTTTTGATGCTTTAAATAAATTGCTCAAGTGTGTTTGACTTTGTTTCCTTTTATTTTCTTTACATATTAAAAATCCAAAAAAAATTTTAAAAACAATTAAAAACCACTAAAAATGTTTTCCCTTTTTCTTTGACTACTTCGTAGGCTTTTTAGCCAATCCGTGCTCCTTGTGTTCGACCCTGGGTGCTATACCAGGTTAATATCATAGCAGGACCGCTTTGTTTCGATTTTACATATTTTTCGAGTGGTTCACATTTTTCTTGATTGACTTAGTCTGAGTGATTGAGGTCGCAACGACCTACATTTCTGTACCTTTACCTTAGTCATTCGGACGGTCATCAGAATGGCGCCGTTGCCGGGGAGCACGGCTTAGTAGTCGTTTTTAGCTTTTTTTCCGCGGTTTTTGATTTTCGCGGCTTTTTGTATAGAATTTTCGTATATATTTTTCTCATAGTTCTGCTAATAATTCTGGACTGACCACTTTTCTCTCTGTTTCTTGCGAGGGCCCGAGGAGCGAGGGCGGCATTCCTAGGAGCGCCGGTGCACCCGAGCGAAGCGGAGGCGGCTCGTTTCTTCATCGAGCCGCAGGAGAGAGCGGGAGAGAGAGAGAGCTGAGTGGGTGAGGATAGTTTAGGGATATTCATTTATTATTATTGTAATAATACAGGGACTTGAACTCTTGGACTGTTTGGACTTCTACCGTAGCGGGTCTGTTTCGCCGAGCACCGGTGTGCTCGGGGGACCCTTTAGGACCTTAGCGGTTTTTCGCGGTTTTCGCGGCTTTTTTCTACTTTTTTTACTGCCTTTCCGGTGTTTACGTGGTTTTTGATCGAGCCCCTAGATTTAGAAATTTCTGGTGCTTGTGACGTAATTAGTAGGATCCACACACTTAATTGCTTATCTGTTCCTATAGATCGTTAATTGGACCTACTAAAAATAAATAATAAAAATAACTTAGTCGCTTTCCTGAGAGCCTACGCGCCGCGAGCCTGCCCCGTCAAGCGCTACTCCTGAACTCGACCTGTCGAGAAGAGGAGGGGTGGGTCTAGACCGGACTCTTTGGATCGAGGGTGAGTGACTAAGTTAGACGGTTCTGCGCTAGAAATTGCTCATCTAGGACTCGGTTTTTCCCGCTTGCATCATTTAGGTAGTTTATTTCCTGTCTTTCAATTCTGCGCGGATCACTTGCATGTAGAGTGCTGGAGACAAGGTACGCATTTCTATCTCAGCATGCATCATTGATTTATCGCGCATCGGCTTTTTCGTCTTCTCCCCCCTGTTTTCGGACTTAATAATCAAGAGAACCGAAAAATTCGTTAGGCCTTTTGTTTGCTTTGAAAAATATTAAAAAGAAAAACAATAAAATCGGGACTGCTAATCATACTTGATCTTAAAAACCGCTCACCCTAAAAACTTTGTCTTGGGGAGAGCAACCCCCTCATTGTATTGTTTGGATGCGCGAGAGAGTGACCCGCACCCTAGGTAGAGCCTCCCGGTGCTAGACCCGACTGATTACCGACTTTTCCGTGCGGGCCAGTCGGTTGGGATAGCATCGGATATCCTAACAGGTCACGTAAGCGCTCTGATATTTTGTGTGTTCACCAAAATAAAATAGACAAGATAATTTGACCGAACTTTTACGGTCTTCAGCTCGCGTCGCGTTGGTGAACCGGGGGTTTGTTTTGTGATCATAGTTGATTCCAGATCTCATCCGCAATACTCGCCAGATCAAGATGATGGGTAGACGGTCTCTTAGGCAGCCTCTGGCTGCACCGCTTTCGGGCACGTCTACCCGATCATCTAGGTTGGCCCGCGAGAGCCGAGACCAGCTCTCCGAGCCCGAGTACGATTCCGCCCTGTTCCCCCTCGACCCTCTTTCTTCTAGTATTGAGAGACACGAGCCCGAGGAGAGATTAGCAGATTTGACAGCACCTGAGTTGGGCTCATTTGATTTTGCAGACGTCATTATGGTCGGCAGTTCAGACGATCACTCCAGAGGTCCACGAGGAGACCAGCATGTTGTATTTGACCAGGGAGCGATCAACTCCACCCTGATCGCATCACTAGAGACGGTTCAGCAGCAGTTACGCGATCAGGGAGCATTCATGATAGAGATGAGGTGTGAGTTGGAGAGGCTCAGAGCAGAGCGAGGCCAGCAGAGCGAGCCTGAGGAGATACTGAGCGAGCCTGAGGAGATGCCGGATGCAGAGGCCGCAGCCGCAGCAGCCGCCGCGGCAGGAGGACCACCACGACCGATGCGGGAGTTGCACAACCCCGGATCGACTCTGATGCATCACTGGGTGGTAGTGCCAGCTATCGTGGGGGACTTCAAGTTCCCCCCGAACACCTTGCAGTTACTGCCCCGTTTCCACGGACTAGCTACTGAGGAGCCCCATCTCCACCTCCAGGAGTTTCTGATGATTTGCAGCACTGTCCACGATCGCCACGTGGACCAGGATACGATCCGGATGATAGCCTTCCCGTTTTCACTGGTAGATAGAGCAGCCACCTGGCTGAAGCATCTAGGGAAGTTTGTCTACACCTGGGAGCAGCTCCGCACCGAGTACTTGAAAAAGTACTATCCACTCGGGCGGACGAATGCAGCGAGGGCCCTGATCAGCAACTTCTCCATGTTCCCCAACGAGCAGTTCCACGAGGCTTGGGAGAGGTTTCGAGAGCTCCTAGACAGATGCCCGCACCACGACATATCCAAGCCGAACCTAGTTCAGAGCTTTTTCAGCGGGTTGACGCCAGAGCTTCAGGGTCTGGTGAACGCTTCTTGCGGCGGGTCCTACTTTGCCAAGGACCACGATCAGGTCTGGGCCATCTACGAGGAGATGTCCGAGAATTACATGGTGATGTCTCAGACCAGATTGTATACTCAGAGACCCCAGCCACAGCAGCCAGGACCCGTGCAGTACCAGCGGATAGCACGGGTAGATGCAGGTCCATCCAGTTCGTCCGCAGTCGCAGCAGCACAGGCAGAGTCATCCGCTGCGGACATGGGTATCATCAGCGAGAAGTTGGACCGCATGGAGCTGATAGAGAAGAAGCAATGCCAGAGAATCACTCAGATGGAGCAGATGGCACAGGTTCTGAGCGACATGAAGACCCAGCTCATGTGTCTTCAGGAGACACAGACGGCTTCACAGCCCCGTCTTCTGTCGCGAGGCGATACCGGCGGCAGCAGCAGCTCGTCCCAGCGCTCCAGCTCCTCACAGCAGCCTAGACAGGTTCACCTTGTACAGGCGGAGCCGTACCAGCAGCCGCAGCCTACCTACCAGTCCCCACCATCTCCAGACATGCAGATGGTGGTCTACCAGCCGGATCAGCCTCTGGCCGTACTGCCGCCAGACCCCTTCGATGCAGAGCCGTTGATGGATGTCAACGGGATTTGGTATGACCGCCCCCAGCCTGGGATCCGACGAGACCATCCCGGATTCAGGTGGGGGAATGGTGGTGCCCAGCCCCAGCAGCAGCCGTCAGGACAGGGAGGGCAGTACTCCCAGCAGAGAGACCAGCACCAGTCGCAGCCGCAGCACCCAGCACACCAGCAGCACCAGCCATCATCCTACGGTCCTCGTCCCTATCAGCAGCAGGGACAGTCTTGGAGACGTGAGCAGCAGGCTCACCAGGGATACCAGCAGCAGCCTCCGTCCTACCCCTCTTACCAGCACCATCAGCAGCAGATCCAGCAGCCTCACCCCCAGAGAGGCTACCCGTCGGGCTCCCACGAGAGCCCCGCCTTGGATGACATTGCCCGCCTCCTCACGGACCAGCAGGCCACATTCAGACGGGAGATGGACGAGTTCCGCCAGGAGATGCGAGACCTGGTGAGAGGGAAGGCCGCCATACCAGCCCAGATCGAGCCGAATCTGAACAACCTTAAGAGGAAATCTGAGCAGGTAGTACATACTGAGTTAGCCACTCCTAGTGACCCTTTTGATGATACATCTTCGGATCTATTTGATGCTGATTTTGTCACACTTAGGAGCGGTAGGACCCCAGCAGGCGGCGGCGCCTCATCTGAGCTTCACCACGAGGACACTCCAGAGGCGCCACATGAGGAGGAGGAGAGCGGTACTGAGGCCGCTCCAGATGATGACGGTGGTACTGATGCCACCAAGGATGCTGATCCCACCGGCGGTACTGAGGCCGCCGCTTCACCAGTTCGAGGAGGTGGTACTGATGCCACCCATTCAGCCGAGCCAGCCAGCGGTACTGATGCCGCACGACGTCTACCAGCAGCAGCAGCAGCAGAGCCAGCCCGTGGTGGTACTGAGGCCACCGGTGTTTGTACAGATAGAGATGTTGTTTTTCCTCGCACTCATGTATCTCGGAACTCTGCTATGAATAAAGGAAAAGGTTTACTTTCTTCTGGTCCCACTGTGGTGCATGATGTATGTGTGGATCCGGTCCTTGAACCGCTTAGACCTTTTCCTAGTCCTTCATCTGAGAAGGACCCAGTGATCCCCTTCCCTAGAGCCCTTCAGATGGGGAAGGGGAAGAAAAAAGAAAATCCCAAAAAGAGAGAGCTTGAGGAGTTCAGCCAGAGCATGATTGATCGATTCCACATCCAGCTGACCCTCCAGGAGGCTTTGCAGCACATCCCCCTTCTCCAGCGTTCTTTGAGAGATAGGACAACAGTCAGGAGGAGGAGGAGGAACCACACTTCAGAGATCCATGTGCTGACAAAAGCCACGTGTTTTGCGATACAGAACCGCCTGCCAGCCAAGAGGCCAGATTCAGGGGCCCCGTACGTCAGATGCCAGATTAGCGAGCAGAGGTTCGACCGTTCTCTTTTAGATAGCGGATCGTCGATCAACCTTCTTCCGGCAGCCCTTCTCGACCGTTTCGAGTTGGGCACTCTTCGACAGAGCAGGACAGTCCTTCAGTTCGCTGGTCGATCTGTCAAGAGGCCGAAGGGGTTATTACGAGACGTTATCGTCACGATTCAGGGCCTGAAATTCCCCGTGGACTTCGTAGTGTTGGACATGGAGATCCCTGAGTCAGTGACCGATACCCCCATCATCCTTGGTCGTCCGTTCTTGGCCACAGCCAAGGCGGTGACTGATCATGATAGTGGGAAGGTGTACTTTCGCGTCGAGGGTGAGAGTATACAAATAGAGACGGTCGAGGACTACAGAGCCAGACTCAGAGCCCGCTCCGATGCGAGTACCGATTCAGAGCAGTTGACAGACGCAGAGCCAGACATCCACCAGGACTGTGATTTTGTGATCACAGATGATGAGGCAGCTTGGGCAGATCTTGAGACACAGACCACCCTCTCACTTTCAGATACAGTTGATGCAGAGACGATAGCAGAGGAGAGTCTGGAGAGCACAGACCTGGTTCAGGATACCATGGAGGCACCAGAACCGGTCCTTGATCGCGACACGATGTTCAGTGATGGTGGTGCTGAGGCCACCTTGTTTTCCGGTGGTACTGATGCCACCGCGATTGATGCAGATCCCTCGGATTCAGAGTCTGATTGGGCGGATTGCTATGATCAGATGCCAGACCTGAGTTCACCTGAGCCTATAGATGAGGAGGAGGTAGATGCAGAGCCGAGCAGAGACAGTGCAGTTGAGCAGCCTTCTCCCGATCCAGTTTGCGAGAGTACGCTTTCACTTTCCCAGGCAGATTTGGCAGACTTAGCAGCTTTCACTCAGTTCCTTCCGCAGCCAGATTTGCCAGCACCCAGCATTCCAGAGCGAAAGCCGCTCCCTACTTCGCTGAAGTATCGATTCCTTGCGGGCGATCCAGAGATGTACCCAGTCATCATCTCCGCCGAGTTGACTGGAGAGCAAGAATCCCGTCTGATGGGGGTTCTTGAAAAGAACCGTAAGGCGATCGGATGGAGCATAGCGGATCTCCATGGGATTAGTCCAGCAGTGTGCTCCCACCATATCTATCTTGAGGAGGGGGCGAAGCCGTCGCGTGAGTTCCAGCGGCGACTGAACCCCAACCTGAGAGAGGTCGTGATGAAAGAAATATCAAAATGGTGGAGCGCAGATTTTATTTATCCCATTTCCGACTCCAAGTGGGTCAGCCCCTTGCATGTGGTGCCCAAGAAGACGGGCATCACGACTGTGATCAGTGAGTCTGGAGAGGAGATCGCTACACGAGTACCCACTTCTTGGAGGGTTTGCGTTGACTACAGGAGACTCAACCAAGCCACCAAGAAGGACCATTTCCCCCTGCCTTTTATTGACCAGATCATTGAGAGACTGGCAGGGAAGAGCCATTATTGTTTCCTGGATGGGTACTCGGGCTACAACCAAGTGGCCATCTCTCCTGAGGATCAGGAGAAGACCACCTTTACCTGTCCCTTCGGCACATATGCTTTTCGACGCATGCCATTTGGGCTATGCAATGCCCCTGCGACTTTTCAGAGGTGCATGCTGTCGATCTTTTCGGACATGGTAGGGGAATGTTTGGAGGTCTTCATGGACGATTTCTCGGTCTACGGCGACGGATTCGATTCTTGTCTTGACTGCCTAGACCGGGTACTCCAGCGATGTATCGAGTTTCATTTGGTTCTGTCATGGGAGAAGAGTCACTTCATGGTGACTCAAGGGACGGTGCTTGGCCACATCATCTCCAACAAGGGCATGGAGGTTGATTCGGCCAAGGTTGATGTCATTAGAAAACTCACACCACCGTCCAACTTGAGGCAGCTACGGTCATTCCTGGGGCACGTTGGATTTTATAGGAGATTTATTCAGGATTTCAGCAAGATTGCCCGACCGTTGACTGACCTCTTGACGAAAGACACCGAGTTCCTTGTCGATGACAAGTGTCTCTCGTCCTTTGCGACTCTCCAGCAGCATGTTATTGAGGCTCCTGTTCTCCAGCCGCCTGATTGGTCTCTCCCATTCGAGATCATGACGGATGCCTCCGATTTTGCCGTGGGGGCAGTGCTGGGACAGAGGAGGGATGGAGTACCATTTGCCATACACTACGCTAGCCGCACATTGGATTCAGCCCAGCGGAATTATACGGTCACAGAGAAGGAGATGCTAGCAGTGGTGTTTGCCCTAGATAAGTTCAGATCGTATATCATTGGATCTAGAGTGACTTTGTTTACAGATCACACCGCCATCAGGTACCTCATGGCAAAGAAGGATGCCAAGGCTAGACTGACTAGATGGATCCTTCTACTCCAGGAATTCGACATTGAGATCAAGGATAAGCCTGGAGTCAAGAATGTGGTGGCGGATCATCTTTCCCGATTAGAGCAGCCTGAGGATTCTGAGCAGATTGATCCTATTCGAGATACCTTCCCAGATGAGGCGATCCTTGCTATCGCCTCACTCCCGTGGTATGCCGATATTGTGAACTTTCTCGTTGCAGGGAAAGTCCCACAAGATTGGCCCAGACAGAGGCTTGAGACCTTCCTTGCGAGGGCCAAGTCCTACCACTGGGAGGATCCCATCCTTTACCACGAAGGAGGGGATAGCGTCTGGCGTCGGTGTATTCCTCAGGAGGAACACCATAGCGTCCTCACTTACTGCCACAAGCTTGAGGCAGGGGGACATCATTCTGGGAGGAGAACGGCACAGAAAGTGCTCCAATCCGGCTTGTGGTGGCCTACCCTCTTCAAGGACTCTGATGAGTTCGTGAAGAGGTGTACTGACTGTCAGAGGATGGGCACTTGTGGACAGCGTGATATGATGCCGATGCAGCCCATTCACTTCTGTGAGGTCTTTGACGCATGGGGCATCGATTTCATGGGTCCATTCCCTAAGAGTCAGGGATTTGAGTACATTCTGTTGGCCGTTGATTATGTGAGTCGTTGGGTTGAGGCTATCCCCGCCCGAGCCGCTGATGCGAGGACAGTTTGCAGATTTTTGAGGAAACATATCATCACGCGGTTCGGGGTTCCACGAGTTCTTATTTCTGATGGGGGGTCTCATTTCATCAACGACCAGGTGAAGGCCCTTGCTAGCGAGTTCAGTATAGACCATCGTGTTGCCACACCTTACCATCCACAGACGAATGGTCTAGCTGAGGTGTCGAATAGGGAGATCAAGAATATTCTGCAGAAAGTCGTCCGCCCTGACCGAAAGAATTGGTCACAGCTTTTGGACTCGGTCTTATGGGCATATAGGACGTCTTTCAAGACTCCATTGGGCACATCTCCCTTCCGCCTCGTATATGGCAAGCCGTGCCATTTACCTGTTGAGCTAAGGCACAAGTCACTTTGGGCAGTTACAGATATTCTTATGGATCCAGATGGTATGGGAGACCAGAGGAGGGCAGAGTTAGCTGCCCTGGAGGAGCTTAAAGATGCAGCTTTCTCAAGCAGCCTACATTATAAGGAGAAAGTCAAGGAGTGGCATGATTCCCATATCAGCCACAAGCATTTTGAGATTGGACAGAGAGTATGGCTGTTTGATGCGAGGCTTAGATTATTTCCAGGGAAGCTACAGAGCAAATGGAAGGGACCTTTTCTCGTCAGAAAGGTGCACGACAATGGTAGTATTGATATATCCGAGTTGTCTTCTGAGAGCACCTTTCGAGTGAACGGCCAGCGGCTCAAGCCATTTCTAGATCATGAGCCGCGGGACGTTATTGTTGCCCCTATTCATTTTGCGTGAGATGCGGTCTCTTGACTCACATCTTTTGCATCTCACGCCTGATTTTCACTGTTCCTCCGCCTGTATAGATCCAGTTGTCCATATCATTCTATTCTTTAGTCCCACATCCCTTTTCTCATCTTATGATTATGCTATACTTAGGGTGTACTTTACCCTAAGTATAGGGGGGATGTCGGACCTGCGAGTATTCTTTTCATTCGGTTTGCTCTTGTTTTGCTGCCTATACTTAGGGATATTTTACCCTAAGTATAGGGGGGACAGACTCTGTATCTTCTTCACTCGGATTTCCCTTCATGTACAGCTTGCTATACTTAGGATTAGTTAATCCTAAGTATAGGGGGAAACCACCGAGCTCCTCTCATTCTATTCATTTATTCGTTCCTGTACTTAGCCATTACTTTTCACTTCCCTTTTACTAAGCACGAGTTATGTCTTCTTCATCGCTCTTGATCACTCTGAGGACATCGTTCGAGCTAAGTATGGGGGGGTGTGTATATATTTCATATATACTTTAGCCATAACTCGTACTGTGTGTGAGTGTGTTAATAAATAAAATGGCTAAAAATCACAAAAATTTAAAAATTTTCATGTACATAAACCTCTTTTATCCTTGCACATACATAGCTAGTGTACAAAGTATTTTTGTAAAAATGATTTCAAAAATCTTTTGTGTAAAGCTTGTGTAAATATTTTCGTATCAAAATTATGTACATAGTACAAAATTTTTCCAAAATGTTTTGAAAATCAAGAGTTTGCAAAAATCTTGTGTAAATGTTTGTAAATATCTTTTTGCAAAACTTGCACTTCATGCATCATCATCATCCATGATTTCAAAACATTTTTCAAAAATTTTGCATGATTGTAAAATATTTGTAAATAGCATCTTGTGTACATATATGTATATAGTTTTTCCTGGATAAGAGTTGACATTTAAACTAAACCTGGAATTAAATTGAGAAATGGAGCTTGAATAAGATCTTAATCCACTTAACTTTAAGAGGAACCTTATAGGATTTAGGTTTAAGGCTTTTCAGGTCCATAAGGACTTAATTCTTTGAGTCCACTAGGCTATGAGCATATGTCATCTTGATGAGCTTAAGTAGAACACTTAACAACACACGCATGACTCTTAGAGACAATGGCTTGACTTGCACCTGCACTTTACACATGGCTCTCCACGGATGAGGTGGTGAGGAGGCAGTTTCCTTTGGCTTGGGGTAGCATATGAGGGTAGTACTTCTAGGCGGAACCTCTCTTCTTCTTCTAGTGAAGGAAGTGCACCTCAACTTGGTCTAGTGGTGATGAAGGCTAAAGACAGAAGCTGTGGGTTGCAATAAAGCTTCAAAAGAGGGATAGTCTACTGGCTCAAGAGGAAATTTCTTGTATATATGCTGCACCATGTAGATATACTGTACAGAAGTCTTTGAAAAAAAATTGCAAAAATGCAAAAAGAACTCCAAAAAAGTGGTGGGTCGGATTGAAAATTTAATAACCCCACCGGAGTGTACATAGTCAAATAAAGCAAAGCTTATGGTATCCATGTTACATCTCATGAAGCTTGCAGCGGGAGACTTAGCTACACTGGCTAAGCTTCCAAAACTCTATACTTCTACCCCCTCTTCTTGAGCCGGTTGCACTTGAACTTAGAAGGGAATACCCCGCTTCTCGAGGAAAGAGTTGCTAGACCGAGGCATTAGAGTTACCAGGTTGAGGGAGGCTGTTTCTTTGTTACTTCTGAGGTGGGGAGCCACATATCACTTACACTGCATGGAAAGACTCATGGTCATTAGAGTTTGTGTATGTAGACTTGTTCTGATCTGGTTTATTGAGGAGTCTTGTCCATAGATTGGTGGAACTTAGAGGCTGTTGAGTTTTAAGCTTAAGTCCAAATGAGGTTCCGACACATTAATAATCCAAAGATCTAATCGAGCTCCATATTTCAATTTAATGAAGGAAAGTTTAATAATTCAACCTTGATCCATGTACATCCTCTTTTTCTTTTTCTTTTTCTTTCTTTTTCACTTCTTTTTCAAATAAGTGTTTGCTAAGGGACTAGCAAAGTTAAGTATAGGGGGGTGATGAATACCCATTCATCACTCTTTATTCTTATATTTTAGCTACAAAAACCTTTGCAAATACATGTAGATATATGTAAATATCAATAATTAGCAAAAGCATGCATCTTGTAAAAACATATAATTAGCATGTTTTTGTGCAAAAAATAAAAGAATAAAGATGAAAAAGAAAAAGATGGAAATATTTAGAATAAATATTGAGCAACCTAACCCAAGGGAGGGCTCAGCATGGGCCTGACCGCATAAAAGCCTAAGTAGAGGGAGATAGGAGCTCATGTGTAAATATTTATGTAAATAAATAAAATTATATTTTCCTCAACCAAAAAGATGCTTGTACATATTCTGTATATATTTAGAAGCTTTTTAAAAAAAACAAAATAAAAATTTAAAAATCAAAAATGCAAAAATATCCCTCCACCATGTGCATAGACCATCATCCTTTATTTATTTAACCCTATAAATAAATGTATTTATTTTCAAAACTTTTTGTGAATATTCTATGTATATTTTGTAAATAAAATAAATAAAAAGAAACACAACAAAAATCAAATGAAAATAACAAAAATTAAAATTACAAAAACATATTGTACATATGCCATGTACATAGTTGTATATATCTATTTATTTCACCTATGTGTATAAATAATAAAAATAAAATAAAAATATCCTTTTATTCCTCATCTTATTCTATAAATAAATAAAATATAAAATAGGAATAAAATTGTATAAAAATAATAATTAAAAATCAAAAACCCTATATTGTACATATACCTATGTATAGCTATATATTGTAAATACCTTATTTTTATTTCTAAAAATTAATTAAAAATCACCAAAAAATAGAAAAAAATAAAAGAAAAATATTTCATGTTGAAAGTTTTTGCTGATTCGGCCCCTAGCTAGGTGTATTTGTCACCTCAAGATCTTGCCACGTGGCCTGATTTCATTGGGCCCTGGGGATGTTGACCGCCCGGTCAACTGACCCCCCCCCCCCAGGACCATTCTTCGCGGATTCGAGCGCCGGACCTTCTTCTCGGATTTTTACCCGCTCAACCCGATTGCCCAACACCTAAACCCCGGCTCCGTTTGACACCTCCCACATCCGACACCCTCGCCGGGCATCTACCTCGGGGTCCGCGCACCACCGTGACCCTACCCGTTCAGCCCTAACCGGGTCGGCACTCGTATATAACCTGAGCTCCGCCGCACTCCATTTCCATCTTTGGCTCTCCACTCTCATTCCCGTGACCTCCATTGCAATCCCCGAGGTGACAGCTCGCGATTGCCCTTGTAGCAGTGAGGAGGGGGTGGCCGGACCATTGATCCGGCGACTTTGCGCCACCGTGCTCCGCCCCGTGCAGGAGCTCGAGCCTCAGGCCGTGACAACCTTCGAGGCGACGACCAGGAGCTATCTTAGCTCCAGCACAGTCTTCCACACCGCCCAGGTAACCTTCTAGCCTTCTTGTTTAGCTTAATTTTGAGTTACCCCCAAATCTTAGTTCCGCCGATTTCCTGTGATTCCGACCATATCGCGTATCTTCTCGATCATCGGAACACCCAGTCACCATCGCCATCCTTCCGCGCACATTCTCCATCCCTTCGTTCATCCCAGCTCGCACAGGAGCTGGGGTTCGAGCTCCACCGTCCTCCGCTCGCCAGAGCTCGCTCACCCCGACGCACCGTCCACCCTCACGCCGCTTCTTCGGGTCGAGGCACTTTGCCCTCGACCCGCGAAGCTCTTGAGCTGTTTTGCAGGTCAAGAGGAGGCCATCTGAGGCCCCCTCACATCCAGGCCAGGAGCTTCCCTCCACCGTCCTCGCCGGAGCCTCTCCAGGGCTCGGTTGGGCCATCGGAGGCCACCACCAGCTGCGGGACGTCATCGCCGACCTTCTTCGATCATCAGAGGCAGCTGAGGAGGCCCACAGCACGCGCACGAGGCTGGAGAACCTCGCCGGCCACCTGTTCTTCGAGGGTCCTCCACCACCGTCCGATCGCCCTCCGCTCCAGTTTCCATCGTGGCCGTCCATTCATCGAGGAGCAGCCACCGTTGATCACCTCGAGGGTCGATCCGGACCGTTAGCGCAGAGGAGAGAGGCACCAGCACCTGACCCGTCAGATCTTCCACGTGGCCCCCTCTGAGGCGTCGATCAGGCCCACGTGCGGAAGAGGAGAAGCGCCCGCTGTCCGAGACCGTTGGATCATCTACGTGGCGCACATCCAGCCGTCGACGTAATAAAGGGGTAATTTACCTTAGGCCCCCTCTTAGTTTCTGTTTTACGTGTCAGTCCTGTAAATATTTTATGCGTTTTATTTACGTAGGGTAAATTGCACATTGGACCTTATCCTTTAGTTTATTTGCATTTATGCCCCTGTTTGTGTGAGCCACGTGCATCGTCATGTGTATATTTGGTGTATTTGCGATATTAGCCCTGTAGTTCTGGATGTTCTTTAATGAATGAAAACTTTTTGATAATTGCATTTATGCCCCTGTGAGCGTTTTATTTCCGCATGTGCGTCTTTTAGTGGGATATTTGCATAACAACCCCTGGACTTTTTGGTACGTGTTACCAAAAGGTCCTCGGACTTGTTTTTTCTTACATATAGGTCCCTGAGTGCCCCAGGCACGCGCCTTGCGCGTGATTTCTTGGGTATTTTGCACCAGGACCCCCAGAGCCTTGGGTATTTGCACTTTGGTCCCTGTGCAAAGTGCCCCCTTGTTATTTTTGAATAAAATATCAAATCACCTCCAAATTCGATGAAAATTTGATACATGGCTCCTGCCATGTTGTAGGATTTTTGAGAATTTTGGGGGACATTTCTGAGTTTATTTGTTATTTTTAAAAATTCAAAAACATCTATTTTTGGCACTGTTTCACTTGAAAAATCACAAAAAAATATTAAAACACCCCCAAAAATTCCATAAAAATTAGATACTGCTTCCGTTGTGTTTCTTGATTTTCTAGCCAATTTTGGCCATTTTTCATTGCTTAAAAACCCTAAAAATTCAAAAACACCTAAAAACACATAAAAATCATATTAAATAATCTAAAAACCCAAAAACAATACTTTTGGTGCTCGAATTTTCCTTGTTTTCTCTAGTATACAGGAAAATTACATCCAGGTCCTCTTGAGATCCTTAGATATTTTATCTTTGGGTTTTGGACCTGGCTGGACAGTACCCCTTGGTTTTCTTACTGTTTGATTTTTAGAAATTAAAATAAATCTCAGAAAAATCCCAAAAATTCACCAAAAACATAAAAAAATATAAAACACATAAAAACATTTTTTTGAATTTTTGCTTGCTTTTTGATGCTTCAAATGAATTGATAAAGTGTGATTGCCCTTTAGTCTTTCTCATTTTCTTCACATATTAAAAATCCAAAAAAAATATATAAAAATTATTAAAAATCACTAAAAATATTTTATCTTTATTTTAGTTCATTTCGACTACTTCGTAGGCCTCTGGCCAACCCGTGCTCCTTGTGTTCGACCCTGGGTGCTATACCAGGTTAATCTCCTAGCAGGACCGCTTTTGTGCTTGATTGATTTTGTATTTTGTGAGTGGTTCATTTTTTCTTGATATACCTATCCTCTGAGATCCGGGTCGCAACGACCCTTGTCTTATTACCTTCATCCGGGTCTTCGAGATTTTTGGGTTATCAATTTGCAAAGGTTTTTGTAGCTAAAATATAAGAATAAAGAGTGATGAATGGGTATTCATCACCCTCCTATACTTAACTTTGCTAGTCCCTTAGCAAACACTTATTTGAAAAAGAAGTGAAAAAGAAAGAATGAAAAAGAAAAAGAGGAGAATGTACATGGATCAAGGTTGAATATTAAACTTTCCTTCATTAAATTGAATTATGGAGCTCGATCAGATCTTTGGATTATTAATGTGTCGGAACCTTATTAGGACTTAAGCTTAAAACTCAACAGTCTCTAAGTTCCACCAATCTATGGTCAAGACTACTCAATAAACCAGATCAGAACAAGTCTACATACACAAACTCTAATGACCATGAATCTTTCCATGCAGTGTAAGTGATATGTAGCTCCCCACCTCAGAAGTGACAAAGAAACAACCGCCCCCAACCTGGTAACTCTAATGCCTCAGTCTAGCAACTCTTTCCTCGAGAAGCGGGGTATTCCCTTCTAAGTTCAAGTGCAACCGGCCCAAGAAGAGGGGAATAAGAGGTATAGACTTTTGGGACCTCAACCAGTGTAGCTAAGTCTCCCGCTGCAAGCTTCATGAGATGTAACATGAGAACCATAAGCTTCTGCTTTATTTGACTATATACACTCCGGTGGGGTTATTAAATTTTCAATCCGACCCACCATTTTTTTGGAGTTCTTTTTGCATTTTTTTTCAAGTGCATCTGTACAACATATCTACATGGTGCAGCATATATACAAGAAATTTTCCTCTTGAGCCAGTAGACTATCCCTCTTTTGAAGCTTTATTGCAACCCACGGCTTCTGTCTTTAGCCTTCATCACCACTAGACCAAGTTGAGACGCACTTCCTTCACTAGAAGAAGAAGAGAGGTTCCGCCTAGAAGTACTACCCTCATATGCTACCCCAAGCCAAAGGAAACTGCCTCCTCACCGCCTCATCCGTGGAGAGCTATGTGTAAGGTGCTGGTGCAAGTCAAGCCATTGTCTCTAAGAGTCATGCGTGTGCTGTTAAGTGCTCTACTTAGGCTCATCAAGATGACATATGCTCATAGCCTAGTGGACTCAAAGAATTAAGTCCTTATGGACCTGAAAAGCCTTAACCCTAAGCCCTATAAGGTTCCTCTTTAGAATTAGGTGGATTAAGATCTTAATCAAGCTCCATTTCCCAATTTAATTCCAGGCTTAGTTTAAATGTCAACTATCATCCAGGAAAACTATATACATATATACAAAGATGTTATTTACACATATTTACAACCGTGCAAAATTTTTGAAAAATGTTTTGAAATCATGGATGGATGAATGCATGAAGTGCAAGTTTTGCAAAAGTATTTACACAAATTTACACAATTTTTGCAAACTTTTGATTTTCAAAACATTTTGGAAACATTTTGTACTATATACATAATTTTGATAAGAAACTATTTACACAAGCTTTACACAAAAGATTTTTGAAAACATTTTTACAAAAATAATTTTGTACACTAGCTATGTATGTGCAATAAAAGAATGATTATTTACAGGAAAATTTTTTTAATTTTTGTGATTTTTACGGTTTTTAGCCATTTTATTTATTAACACGCTCACACAAAGTACGAGTTATGGCTAAAGTATATATGAAATATATACACACCCCCTATACTTAGCTCGAACGATGTCCTCAGAGTCAAGAGCGATGAAGAAGACATAACTCGTGCTTAGTATAGGGAAGTTAATGGAAGGTTATATACAGAGATGAATCAAAGAATAGAATGAGGAGAACTCGGCGGTTTCCCCCTATACTTAGGATCGAAGAATCCTAAGTATAGCAAGCTGTACATGAAGGGAAATCCGAGTGAAGGATGTACAGAATCTGCTCCCCCCCTATACTTAGGGTAAAATATCCCTAAGTATAGGCAGCAAAACAGGGGTAGAAAGACACGAAGAAAATTACGAATATATACAAGAAGGAGGACATCACTCCCCCTATACTTAAGTTGAAGAACCTTAAGTATGGGCAACAACAGAAGTGATGAAACAGAACGGAGAGCAACCCGGCGTTTCCACCCCCCTATACTTAGGATGAGCAATATCCTAAGTATAGCAAAGATAATCCTAAGCAAGACCTGGGGTGAAAACAAGAACAAAAGAAAGAAAGATCAAAGTAAGACGAAACACGTATATACAAAAGAGTACAATGTTGAGGTGCCTCTCAACAAGCGCTAGTTTTTACGCCCTAGCTGGGCGCAAAGGGTAGGATAAGGCAGTATTAAGATTCAGTACGGCATCGGTAAGGCGAATGCCGTACTGTCGTCGCAAGTCTCAGTATGGGAACAGCGACGAACTCAACAGTGTGAAGTAAGACACCCAGGTATGCAATCAAGCGGGTGTCTGCTACCGGCCAAGGATATGGAAGTAAGCGATCGGGATCCGGTAGCACAAAAGAAACCATCGGCTCTGGATCAGACTGGAGTGAGAGTATAGAGCCGAAGAAATCAAACGTGGAGAAGGATGGATCAGTAATAGAATCCTCCACGTTAATCAGTGTCTCAAACAGGTGTGGACAATCAAGATCAGGAGACTCTGTAAGAAGACTGATATCCAATGCATGAAATAGAAGCAGATCAGACAGATCATCGAATATCTCCAGAATGGGCTCATCCTCGCGAGGGTCGTCGAGGTGAGAAGACTCAGAATCAGAATGATCTAAAGACTCGGTTTCGTGCTCCGCCCAGATCGGAAACACACTCAGTAGGTGAAATCGAGTACTCATCGAGTGTGGCATCCTCCCGCAGATAACCCTCGGAAAGAGATGTATGATAAAAAAAATGAGAAGAAGAGGATCACGATCTAGATGGGCATCTGCACTGCTATCAAGTATCCACTCAGTGCACCAGGCTGCATCATCATCGGAAGTGTAACTCTCGACAATCTGGAAGCAGGAGAAGGTACTAGTCAACACTGCGGAAGCCGGGAAAGTGTCTGTGGCCGATCCTCGCTCTGCGACTATGCTGGCTGTCAACTGGTCCTCAGCAAATGTATCTGTCTCGTCAGAGTGGAGGACAAAAGGCTCGAAGACGGGACTCTCTGTGTCTGTACTCTCAAAGTGGTGTCCCTCATCGAGCTGTGGCTGCTGAGCTGAGTATTGGTAGCTGTCTGCATCCAAGAAATATCTCTGCAGAAAGGAAACTGTCTCCTCCGGGACTGGAATCTGAAGTGTCTGAATCACTGGCTGCAAAAGCGGGGGCTCCTCCGGTTCCTGGAGTATCAGAAGGTCTGATATCCAAGACTCGTCAACTGGGAACTCTGGGGCTAACTCGAACTCTAGCTGCGAAACCAACGGGCACTCGAGTAAACTCTGGGTCCGAACCTCTGCTATCGCAGTCATCTCCTCTGCCAGTGGTGCTGGAGCATCCAAGTCCTCGGGCTGGTGTGTAGAAACTGACTCCTCATGTACTGTGACACACCGCACTGGTACTGCAACGTCCGCATGTGTTGTCCCGACTACGGCATCTCGTGAAGAATATCTCTGTGAAAGTAAACTCAAGATGGTATCCAATAAGTGAATGCCGGAACTGCGGTATGAACCGCCACATGTGGTAATCACCAGTGCTAACTGCTCTGCGGTCATCCCCCGCATGGAGATCTCAATCAAGTCTGTCAGTGGAAGATCATGGTCTGGAAATCTCCACAAGAGGTCAAGAAACCCTGGCCATGCCTCGTGCAATGGCTCCTGGGGGTCAACTGAAAAGTCGGTGATCAAAGACCGCATAAAATCTGCTCTACATGGAGGGAAGTATCTCTGTAAGAACTCTCTGCGTAGCTCTCCCCATGTATCAAATGTCCTCCCCAATCGTTGGTGCCATGTCCTGGCTCTCTCCTGAAGTGTGAATGGGAAGGTCCTCCTCATCAGCTCCTCTGTAGTGATATCTGAATATCTCTGTGCTCTACAAAACTCCTCGAATGCAGACAGGTGAAGATACGACTCCTCGTGTGCCTCTCCTGAGAATGTCGGCAGTCTCTGAATGTAATCCAACTCCAAGACGAATGGACGTAATGTAGAAGCTGACTCAGCTCCCTGTGCTATATGCTCCTCCATCCTTCTGGAATAGGATCTGTCTGCTAATCTCCACTGCTCTATCTGATCACCAATAGAGTGCACTCTCAACTCAGCTGCAGCATCGTCCGGGTCTCTCATCTGCTCTATCTGGTATCCTCGGACGTCTCGCTCAGCATGCTCAGAGTGGTGAGATGAAAGGGAGGGAGGGAGCGGGAGGTTGGTCGAAGATCCGACCTCCCTAGAAGGTGGACTGGACTGATGGTCAAAGGATGGAGAAGAAGCCGTAAGAGTCGGCTCGAAGTGAGGGGGATCCATCATCCAGGGGTAAAGGAGAAGAAGAGAAGAAGAGTGAAGGGAGGGAGGGTGGGGAACAGATGGATAGAGAGGAGGATCGAAGGGATCTGGAAATCACACAAGATAAACCCCCAATTCACCTACACACACGAGCTGAAGACCGAAAGGGATCGGTCAACTATCTTGTCTATTTTATTTTAGGTGATCATCCAGTCTATCAGAGCGATTACGTGAGTTAAATAGGTGTCCAGATATTTCTCAACCGACTATCCCGTACTGAAAGCCGGTAATCAGTCAAGAAAAATCGGAGGCTCTATCCTAGTGTGCGGGTCACTCTCTCGCTCATCCAAACCAAATAAGGAGGGGTTACTCTCCCCAAGACAGATTTTAAGTGAAGTGTCTTTTAGGTCTAGTATGATTAGCAGTCCCGATTTTTATTGTTTTTCTTTTTATAGATATTTTTAATGCAAGCAAAAATATCTAACGAATTTTTCGGTTCTCCTGGTTATTAAGTCAAAAACAGGGGGGAGAAGACGAAAAAGCCGATGCGCGAAAATCAATGATGCATGCAGAGATAGAAATGCATACCTGACTCCAGCAGTCTGCATGCAAGATGATCCGCGCAGAATTTAAAGACAGAAATAAAATTACCTATATGGTGCAGCGGAAAACCGAGTCCTAAGCAGGCAACTTCTACTCGAAAGCACCGTCTAGCTGGTCATTCGCCCTCGATCCAAAGAGTCCGGTCTAGACCCACCCCTCCTCTTCTCGACAGGTCGAGTTCAGGAGTAGCGCTTGACGGGGCAGGCTCGCGGTGCGTATGCTCTCAGGAAAGCGACTCAGCTATTTTTATTAATGATTTATTAGTAGGACCAATTATCGCTCTATAGGAACAGACAAGCAGTTAAGTGTGGGGATCCTACTAATTACGGCACAGTCAAGCAGAAAATCCTAAGTCTAGGGGCTCGAGAAAAACTGCGTAAAACCGTAAAAGGCAGCAAAAAATCTAAAGCCATGAGAAAGCTGCGAAAAATCTAAGCTACTAGCTAAAAGGGTCCCCCGAGCACACCGGTGCTCGGCGAAACAGACCCGAAAGTCCAAGTCTTTGAGTACATGTATTACAACAGTTCAAATATGCAGGAAATAAAACTAATCTACTCCTCTCTCACTCAGCCCCTCTCTCGCTCTCTCCTGCGGCTCCGTGCAGAAGGGAGCCACCTCCGAATCTCGCGGTTGCGCCGGCTCCTCCAAAGTCGACTCCGCGGTCCTCGGGCCCTCGCAAGAAAGAAGACAAGTGTCAGACCAGATTATTGTAAAAAAATGTCAGAAAAAGATATCTACAGAAATCTATACAAAAAGCCGTGAAACAGAAAACCGCGGAAAAACTCAAAAACCGACTACTAAGCCGTGCTCTCCGACAACGGCACCATTCTGATAACCCACCTGATCACTCGGGTAAAAGGTCGTCAAAGGTCGTTGCGACCCAAGCAATCAGACTCAGTCAATCCAGAAAAAGAGACCGCCAAAATCGAATAAAATCAATCAAAATCAAATAGCGGTCTTGCTATTTTATTAACCTGGTATAGCAATCAGGGTCGAACACAAGGAGCACGTGATGGCCTTGCGGCTTACGAAGTAGTCAAAAATAAAATACACGGAAAGAAAAGGGTATTTTTGGTGGATTTTAGTCTTTTTATAATTTTTTTATTTTTAAAGAGTTAAGAAAATAAGGAAAACAAATAAACAAGGCAATTCAACAATTTATTTAATTCATCAAAAATCAATCAAAAATTCCAATAAAAATGTTTTCGTGTATTTTATGACTTTTACTGTTTTTGGTGAATTTTTGGGATTTTTTGATTTTTATTTTATTTTCTAAAAATCAAACAGTGCAAGAAAATGAAGGTATTGTCCAGTCAGGAGTAAAAGGCCAATTTAAAATGCAAAAAGGCCTATTTAGCTCCTGGAGGCAATTTTCCTATAAACTAGAAAGTTTAAGGAAAATTTGGGCACTGGAATTATTGTTTTTGGATTTTTAGATTATTTATTATAATTTTTATGAGTTTTTAGGTGTTTTCAATTTTTATGAGTTTTATGTGATGAAAAATGACCAAACTTGGTCAGAAAATCAAACAAGGCAATAGATACAGTAGCTAATTTTTTATAATTTTAGAGGTATTTTAATATTTTTTTGTGATTTTTCAAGTTAGACAGTAAAGAAAATGCATATTTTTGAATTTTTAAAAATAGCAAATGAAATCAAAAATGTCCCCAAAAAATTCTAGAAAATTTTACATCATGGCAGGAGCCATGTGTCCAATTTTCATCGAATTTGGAGTAAGTTTGATATCTTATTAAAAATCAAAATCAAGACATAGTGCACAGGGACCTAAACGCAAATAATGAAAGTTCTGGGGGGTCCGGTGCAAAAATCCCAAGAAATCACGTACGAAGCACGTGTCTGGGGCACTCAGGGACCTAATTGCAATAAAAAAAGGTCCCTGGACTAAATAATAACAAGTATTAAAAGTCCAGGGGGCTTGTTGTAAAATACCCAAAAATAAGTGCACATGCACAAATAACTCACGCACAGGGGTATAAATGCAATTTTCTAAAAATATTCATTCAATAAGTAACATCCAGAACTACAAGGGCGTCAATGCAAATTACCCAACAAAGTTCACGTGACGATGCACGTGGTCCACGTAGACAGGGGTATAAATGCAAATAAAGAAAGTACGAGGTCCTAAGTGCAAAATGTTCGGAATAAAATGAACGTGACAAAATGTTTACAGGACTAACTATTAAAAACCATAAACAGAGGGGCCTAAGATAAATTTACCCCTTATTAAATCTCGAGGGCTGGATGTGCGACGCGTGGCAGATCTGACGGGTGGGCTGGCGCGGCGCACGACGAAGGGAATCCTCGGCGCGATCCGACGGCTGGGACGCTCCCACGTGGACGATCGAACGGCTGAGCTGCGACGTGGGTCTGCGAAAAGGCCTGGCTCGGATCGGACGGATGAGGTGCAGCCACGTGCTGGATCTGACGGTGGAGACGCGTCGTGGCTAAACCTCAGCCATCGGACGGTGGCGATCAAACCTCTGGGGATCTGACGGTATATGTAGCTCCTCGAATGGAAGGACCAGATCTGAACTGGAGCTCTGAGGCTGATCGGACGTCTGGGGAAGATGGTGGAAGAACAGTTGGCCGGCGAGCTTCGCCGGCCCGATGCACGCGATGAGATCCTCCCCTGCTGCTCCTGAGGTGCGGAAAGGTTCCGCCGTGAAGCTCCGCAGCTGATGGCGGTCTCCGATGAGTCGGAGAACCTCCAGAATGGACCCGCGATGGCGGTGGCCTGAAGCGCCTGTGCTCTGAAGTCTCGACCTCCAGATGAGGTCGAATAGGCCCGATACCTGCACAAGAAGAAAGAGGGGTCGAGGGCAAACTGCCTCGACCCGTCAGAGCGGGAAATGGATGGCTGGTGCGTCGGTATGGAGGCTCTCCGGTGAGCGGCGGAGGGTAAGAGACGATATCCCTACTCCGGGGCGAGCCAGGGGAATGGAAGGTCGGAGAAGGTGGAGAGGAGTCTGGTGGACGTGAAGCGAAGGTCGGATGGGTGAATGGGCGACCGTAGACTAAGGGCGGAGGCGGCGGAGCTACACTATTGAAAACGGAAATTTCCTAATCTAAGCTAATCTACGAGCTAAGAAGGCTTCCTGGCGGGTGCTGTCGACTGGGCTGGAGCTCGGGGAGCTCCTAGGTCATTGCCTGCAAGGGGGCGTCGTCTCCCCGAGGCTGGGCGCGCTTGCGGCGGCGCACGGCGGCGAAAGCAGCCGGATCAGTGGCTCCCGGCTTCCCGGGCCTCGCTGCTACTCCGCAGGCACGACTGTCACTCAGGCTCACCAGAGGAGGTCACAGGCGACGAGGGGGAGGTCCAAAGATAGAGGAATAGGTCGCCGGAGACGAAATTTTATATGCTCAGGGATCCGAGAAGAAAGGGATCGGGTGAGTCGCTCGTGCCTCGGATCCCTAAGATCCACCCCGGGCGAAGGTCTGGGATGATCAAGGAGTAATCGGGGACCGGGGTTAAGGTAGTTGGCTGTCGGATTGAGTGGGTAGAAATTGTAGAAGTCGGGTCGGTCACCCAGATCCGAGGGGAAGAGGGTCCGCGGGGGAAGTTGATCGGGGTCAACAAACCCCCGTGGACCAATCAGAATCCGCCAAGTTCAATTTATTTGTTTATTTATTTTGAGGTAGTAAATGATCGAATTAATAAAAACTTAAAACATAAAAAATATTTATTTTATTTTTTTCTATTTTTTTGTGATTTTTAATTAATTTTTCAAAATAAAAATAAGGTAATTACACTTTATGCTATATATATGTATGTGTACAATATAGTTTTTTTTATTTTTGATTTTTAATTAGTTATTTTTATACATTTTTATCCCTATTTTATATTTTATTTATATATATCATAAAATTAGGAATAAAAAGATATTTTTATGTTATTTTTATTATTTATATACATAGGTGAAATAAATAGATATGTATATCTATGTACAAGGTATATTTACAATATATTTTTGGTTTTTAATTTTGTTCTTTTTATTTTGTTTTTATTTTTGTTATTTCTATTTTATTTATTTACAACATAAAAGATGGAATATTTACAAAATTTTTGGAAATTAATTTTATGTATTTATGGGGTAAAATAAATATAGGAGTGGCTATGTACATGATGAATATGCACAAGGTGAAGGTTTTTGTTTTCTTTTTAGTTTTCTATTTTTATTTTGATTTTTATATTTATAAATATATACAAGTATTTACAAGCCCATTTTACTCTATTTTTGGAGGAGAATATTTTTATTTTATTTACATATATATTTACACACATGAGCCCCTATCTCCCTCTACTTTGGCTTTTATGCGGTCAGACCCATGCTGAGCCCTCCCTTGGGTTAGGTTGCTCAATATTTATTCTAAATATTTCCCTCTTTTTCTTTTTAATCTTTATTCTTTTATTTTTGACCAAAAACATGCTAGTTATTACTTTTTACATCATGCAAGCTTTTGGCTAATTATTTATATTTACAAATATATACATGCATTTGCAAAGGTTTTTGTAGCTAAAATATAAGAATAAAGAGTGACGAATGGGTATTCATCAGGTTCATATTTGCATGGAATCATATTAAGAATATATATTGCAGTCTCTACTACATATATACCTGGAAACAAAGAGGTAATTATGCTAAGATTCATCATTGATCAATTCATGTCACACATGATCTAATTGCATCTCCCTGCAACTCTATTGAGAGAGGTATATTAGGAGTAGTGAGATAGGTTTGATAATCCGTTCTCTATCAGATATTCCTTGAATTCATCTAATAGGTACTGGCTACATAGGTTACATTAAATTCTTTTTATTTCCTTCTAACTTTAGTTCTCAATCAAAATTATAAAATCTTTGAACATTTCAAAGGTTTCTAATGGGTATAAGAAGAAATCTCATAACACGAATAATCATCAACATATATCAAATATCATTAATGAATAGTCATCAATATATATCACACGTCATTAATGTTCATTATGATATAGAGGGTCTACACACATCAATATGTATAGGGTATTGGAATACCTCAACATCTTACACCATTACCAAAGAAGGGTGCATGATGAATCTCTGATTCTCACTCTTTATTCTTTTATTTTATCTCTTTTTCTTGAAAAAATATCTTGTAAATCCATGTAAATATAATAATTTAACAAGCTGCATGCTTTTGTTAATGTTGCATAATTAACATTTAATTGGTGTAAAATAAAAGAATAAAGGAAAAGAAAAGAACGATGTATTTAGAATAAATACATAGTGACCCAAACTCCAAGAGAAAGTCAAGACTTGACCTGATCACAAAATAAAATAAGTAGAGAGAGATAGGGTCCACCATGTATCGTATGTACTACCTATACTGGTACATACTATTTATAAATTTATTTTTAACAAAATAAAATTAAAGAATTATTTTTACACCCTTGTACATATTCCTAAAAATAATATAAAAATCAGAAAAATGAAAAAAAAATAAAAAAATAAAAGCCTCCATTCATTCATTGTACAAAACACATGTTTATATATCACATCCTCTATTTATTACATTCATTTAAATACTTTAAAAAAATAAAAATTTATTTTATACACCTAAAATTATTTTGTAAATAAATAAAACATAAAATAAGGATATTTTTGTAAAAATAAATTAATAATAATAGTTGTACATAATAAATAGGTATAATACACCCGCATATAATACTATATATTGTCTATACATTAATTTATTTTTCATAAAAACAATTAAAAATCACAAAAAATAGTTTGAAAAATAATAAACAAATTTTATTTTACACTTTTTATTTTAAATTCATTTACTATTTTTTATTCAATTTGTAAGTATTTTGTAAACTCCAATTTTCTGATTGACCCAGGAGGGTTTGTTGACTCCGGTCAACGCCCTCTCCTAGCTTGGGTCAGGTCGAATCCTCTTTGCTAGAGCCTTTTCTCCAAATTACTCAGCCTGACTCCGATCACCATTTACCTCGATTCTTGGACCCATGATTCCTCGGACATCCGTGCTCCTCTTAGATCCCTAGGATGATCCGGATCTCTTTAGGGTTCTACGCTCTACTTCGATCTTTCTGGGCCCTCACTTGGCATATAAATCATCCTCTTCTGCCTCCTAGTGTTGCAGCTCATGCCTCTCCCCTCCTTCATCCCTAGTTGCCCCTAGCCGAGTGACAGAAGCTGAGAGACGCCTTTGGATTGGAGTTTGGTGGCCTGAAGCAACAACTCAACCACGTGGTCAGAGAGCTCTGCCATGTTCAGCCTCCCCGCCCGCCGCAACAAGGTTGAGGCTAAGACACGATTTCCCGCCTCCACCTGACCCTACTAAGCATGTCAGTAGCCTCATATATTACCTATATATTCTTTGCTTCTCGTCTCAACTCATTCTTTGCATTTCATCTCCACCGACGTCCACCTGCATCGACCAGCTGATCAGAGCCTCCTCCCCCATATCTATCCGTTTCGATCGATGCCCCGCATCAACAACTACCTTCCTACGCAATCTGCTTCCCCTTAGATTCGACCCTCAGATCGAGATTAAGGTCGAGACCTCCTCCCTCCATGTTCGTTGGTGGTCGAGCTCTACTCCTCCACGCTTCTCCTTATTTCACCAAGCAATAACCTGACCGGAGAGATCCCTCCGAGTCGCTCTACCCTTTGCAGGTACCCATGTGTGCGGGGAGGACCATTTGAAACCCCAACTGCTCAGGCGGAGCAGCTGCTGGCGGAACCACCTCGTCTCGTTCATCCGACCGCTGGCTTCTTCATCGGAGCCTTCCACTAGACGTGGAGCACGTTCACGACTGCGTTGGACTCCTCTGGGCCTTCATCGGAGTGCTGGTTCTCCTTCCACGCTCAGTTGAAGTTTGCCCCTGACGAGTTCTTCTGGGATCCTTTTCCGTCATTTATCTGCAACCTCGCCCCCAGTTTTGATCCAGGGGCATACTTCCACGCTCGATTCGCAACAGTCTGATCAGGACCTGGGAACGATCCGCATCGTACATCCACGCCACTTCCAGAGCCGTTAGATCCGTATTGTAGCAGCGCATCATAATTGCACGTCCCTGACCATGTTAGGACCATTAGGTCCTTTTTCAGAGGATAATTAGACTCGCCCGAGCCCCCACACATTTTGCACATGCCCGAAGGGTTTATTTTCTTTCATCCTCACATTTTTACGCTTTGCTATTTAGCCTAATAAATAAAAGTTGTAGTACGGATATTTTGCAGTTTGGACCTCAAATTTTTATGCATTTTAGTCCAGCTTGTTTGAACTCACGTGTAGTCCCACGTACCTTTCTAGGTTATTTGCATTATATGCCCTATACTTTATGGATGTTATGATTTGAATGGCAAGTTTTTTATATTTTCAGTTATACCCCTGTAAGCTCGATTCACATGTTGTACACGTGTTTTCTTACATATTTTCAAGTTAGGCCCTATACTTTTCATCTGTACTATTATTTGGCCATGAACTTTGTTCTAATTGCAAGTAGGTCTCTATGAGCTGCCTGTCCTTCTTTTAATTAAGTAAATATTAAATTAATCCCAAACATTTCCTAAAAATTAATGTTGGCTCATGTTGGCACATAGTATTTATCGTGATTTTTGTGGATTAATTTAATTGCATTTAATATTTTCTAAAAATAAAAAACCCATAAAAAGTGTCCTATCTATTTTGCAAAATACAAAAAATTCGAAAAATTACCCTAAAAATTCTACAAAATTCGTGCTTGTGTGTTTTTCTATGTTTTGCTTATAGTAGCAATTTCATTTGAAAATCCCTTATGAAAACCAAAAAAATTGTAAAAGACCTAAAAACTTATGAAAATCATACACAATTCAGGAAAAATAAAAATATCATTTCAATCCTGTTTTTAGAATTTTTTATCTATTTTATCATAAAATTGCCCTATTGATTTATGACATTTTAAATAATTTGAATTTACAATTTAATCTTGGCGATGCATTGTTGGTAGTTTTCTTCATTATTTGATTTTTATAAAATCAGAAAAATATTTGCAAAACTCCATAAAAATACCAAAAATACTTTAAAACATAAAAAACTCAAAAATATTTTTACGTAATTTTTTTGACCATTTTTAACAATAAAAGAAAATTTAAAAAGACTTGTATGTTGCCTTATTTATTGATTTTATTTCTTCATTAAAAATATAAAAATTTGCAAAAATTAAAAACATCAAAAATATGCTTTTTATTTCTGAATCTTGAATACTTCGTAGATCTACTCGGGCTCCTTGTGTTCGATCCTCGTCGCTATACCTGTAAAATTAAATAGCAAGACTGCTTACACTTTGTGTGCTTGATTGTTTTATCTCTTATATTGAGTGGTTTTCTTCTTCTTGATTGACCAAATTGATTGATTAGGGACAACGACATTGATTATTTTCTATCTTAGTCGATCTTAATTTTCATGTCATCAATGCACCTGACATTTTATTTTGGTACAATATTCACACGTATCTAATCTTTTGAACTTTCAACAATCTAAAGTTCAATATCTTATTAATGCATTGATCTCCAGATGAATCTACATTTCATCATCTTTATTCTATCATTTTGGCCTTAAAAACCCTAGTAAATGCGTGTAAGTAACGTTAATTTAGCATTTTATCATTCATGCATTAGTGTGTAAATATTGTATAAAATACGATTTTTAAAGCCAAAATTATAGAATAAAGAAAAGAAAAAGAATAAAATATTGCAAATATTTTGATCCAAAACCATGAGACCTAGGCATCTCGATGATTAGGTCGACAAGGAATAAAGTAGGGGGAGATAAGGGCCAAAATACAATAAAAATCCCTTTTATTTAATTCATTCTTTATTCATTTTTGGGACATATTTTTATTTCTACTTTTTATACTCCAAATAAAGAAACTTTATACATGAAAGTTGTAGATAATTAAATACAAAAAAATACAAATTTGAGTTCACACAAAAAGAATGTACAAATAAAAAATTATGATATGAATAAGACTCTAGAATCCCAACTTCCAGGACCTGTATCTCTCAAATAAAAACACAAAACATATCAAAATCACTTTAATTGTATATAACTTTTAATAAGCTATTTAATGAAGGTGGTTTCATATTTTTCGAAGTTAAGGTTTGAAAGTTAAGTTTTGGACCCCTATTGTATATTTGTACCAATTAAAATATTCATTTTGTTTATTATTCAATATTTTTATACTTTTATATTTTTATATTTTGTAAATATTATTTATAATATATGTGTATATTAAAATTGGAATAAAAATATCATTAAAATAAAAAAAATAAAATACGTGTATTAAGGACATAGATGAAATACCTATACTTATACCTATATAGATAATACTTCTATTTATTTGACTGTATAAATCACTTCAGAAAAATCAAATAAAAATATATTTAAGTAATAAAATTATTTTGTAAATTTATAAAATAATAAATAAAATTAATAAAATTAAATATACAAAATAAAAATAAAATATTAAAATATATAGATGAATATACCTATATATAACCCTTAAATGGGGACTGGAAATTTAGACCTCTAAAAAATAAATAAAAATCATAATAAAATAATTCCAAAAATAAGAAATATTTTTTATTTAATAATATAAAATTAATAAAATCATTTATTATTTTTAATCTAATTAATAAATCTTTTTACCAAGGAATTTTCTGGTTGGTCCACGTAGACCAACCAGAATCTTCCGTTGGTTGACCTCGGTCAACTTTCTGACCGAGATCTGGCTCTATGTCAGATGTGTGTTTTGACCCATCTTCGTGGATTTTTCAAGGCTCCATCTTTCACCCTTTGGCATCGATGTCTTCTCGACCTTTTGTCCTTGTGGACTGGTCTGCACGCCAAGGTCTCTCCCCGAGGATAGCATCACTGCATTTTCTGCTCCACCTCGATCTTTGGAGCCGCTCGACCATCCTACTCAAAAGCCACCCGATTTTCCCATTCTTCTTTGAACCCCTTTTCGACCAAGTTGGGACCTTCTGGACTACTCCGATTGACTCCTGTGACAGAGGAGCCTCCAGCACTCTCGAGCGAGGCCCGACAAGGCCGGGAGGGCCGGTTCCACCTCCATCTCCAGCGTGCCGCCATCGAGGTCAATCTCTAGTCCTTGGGCCATCGAGGTCGCTTTTTATCCATTTTTCTTGCATTTACTCGCTTATCATCAGCCTTAGGTTCGAGTCGCACACGTATTTTACCGATGCATTCAGTATTTCACCGTCATCACCCCTTCACCGGAGCAAGCTCCGGCGAGCTCCATTTTCGCCACCTACACCTTTATCATGTCGCCGCAGGGTTGAGGCATTTTACTCTCGACCCCTCACGTTGTTTTGCATGTCCAGGAGTTGAATCGCGCACCTGGGGGAATTTTGAGGGCCGACCAAGGTTCTGGGAGCTTCATGGCTCCGCCTACCTCGTGCGACCACTTCGGGTTTCGCCGAAGCGTTTTGAGACCTCCAGTGTCTGGAGGAGGATCATAGGACATTCTCGGTCATTTTGGAGCATCATCGACCCACGAGAGAGGAGGATCAGATCACAGGACACTTGATCACAATCATTTTTGAGCTTGATTGCCCCGATCTACCTGCTTGCTTCCTGTGTTCGACACTCTACATGATTGCACCTATACACATCGTTATTGTAGAGTTATAATAATTTTTACTCTGCACATTTACTTTCATTGTTTGATTTATCTGTTGTGGGTTAATTGTTGACTAGTTGGAGTTTCGTGAGTTGTCACCACAACAACACTTTATCTCTGCCTTGTGTGAGACATATTTTGACGCTCGCAAAATCTTGATTTTCAAATGGCACCGTTGTCCGGGAGCAACATCGCATAGATCGGATTTTTACTTGATTGTGATTATTTGTCTATATTTTTGCCTTATTTATTTTCTCATTTATTTGATATAATTGTTTGACTTGTCTAATCACCCTCTCTTGTTGACTTTGTGCGAGGAACCACGGATCGAAGGAGGCGCTCTACCCTAGGTACCTGTGCACCCACGTGAAAGTGGCATGAGACTTAGCATTAAAGGAGGCGGGGAGGACTTGAGAAGACAGTCACATTTTTTAGCATTTTTTGTGCATTTATTTATTTGTGTAATTTAAGTGAGAGAGAACATCGATTTGTAACTTAAACAGGACTCTCAGGACTCTGCTACACCACACTTCACGAGGTCCAATGCCCAAGGGATTGTTCCCTTGGGGGCCACATCAGTTTTGTCACGATTTTTATCGCCTTTTTTCCCTTTGTTTCCCAATTTTGTTTTCTTTATTTTATGTGGACTGAGCCCTTAGTTTTAGGATTGCTTGCAATAGATTAAGGCCAAACACCTAATATATTTGCCTATGCCTATAGTGACATTTGGACTTAGTCAAATATCAAATTGCTTCTCACTTAGTCTTGGAACCACCGCACCGTGAGAGTTCTCCATACAACGCTTGCAGGACCCATTGTGGTGGGCACTGAGGAGACTCCAAGAGCAGATACTTCGGTTTCATTCTAAGTCATTAGCATCGATTCTTCATGCTAATAACAATTTCCGAAACCTAGGGCGATTTCATCGGCTTTGCATTTGCATATTTGCAATTCTGCTGAGCATCTTTGCATGTAGATTGCTGGAGGCAAGGTGAGCATTTACGCATTAGCATTCATCATCTTTTTGCCGCTTGCATTGCTTTTCCGAGTCTCCATCTGATTTTGATTACCTGGTGCTAAGTGAAGGTGACTCCTCGATAGGCTCGTGCATTTCTTATTAAAAATCCAAAAAATGATAACAAATAAAATTGGGTCTGCTAACATTACTTGATCCTAAAAAGACCAAAAAGAAAAATCTTGTATTGGGAAGAGTAATCCCCTCATTGTCTTCGCTTTTACTTGCTCACGCATACACTAAGGAATTAGTGTCAAAGCCCCCCATGTGTTTGTGCAACTTTTGGACTTCTCACCTAACTCTAAAACAGACAAGATAAAAAGACCAACTTTTTGGTCTCTACCCACGTTGAGTAGGTGAATTGAGGGTTGGTTTGGCGTGAGTTTTGTTTGTGAGTGCTTGTGTGTATTCCAGATCGCCTTTGCGCATTTGCGCCTTCTTCTCGCTTCTCTTGATTTGACCATCGTGTTCTCCCGACTATCATTTTCCTCTTGTTTTGAGATGGCCGACTGGAGCGTATTTTATCCAGACTTTGCGGATCCCTCGTTCATTCTAGTCGGTTCACCTCCCTTTTTCCAGGAGGACTTCGATCCTGATTTTTATACATACCTGACCAACCCTCTATTTTAGAATTTTGACTTTGACATTCACCAATTCATTTCCACCATCATCTCCTACACATTCGAACCTGCTCTTCCTAGAATATCTTGAGCCAGAATGTGATTTTTGCCCACACCCACCGCCCACATTCAACACACCCGATCCTGAGATTTTGGAGTCACCTCTCATGATTTCCACACTTGAGACCTTGAATCAGATGATGGAGCATATGAACTCGAGGATGAGCGATATAGTTAGCATAAATAAGATCCAGAATGTAGCTCCATTCTTTGAAGATTTGGATTCACGTGAGGATTATCATGAGAGCTTGCAATCACCCAAAATACAAAAAAATTGAGAAAAGTTAAAAATCCAAAAAGATTTCGGGAGACCACATGATTGAGTCAGACTGTGAGAGAGTGCTCACTTGCCAGACCCTTTGACCACGCAGCTTTTCACACCCTGTCCCACCCTTTGACCCCGAGGATGCCGCTGTGCAGACTGTTCTTGGCATTCCTTGTGTATATGCTGATTCGGACCTTCTTCCCTTGTATGGATGAGGTCCAAAAATTCAAAAAAATGTTGATCGAACTCGAAGTGGTGGGCACTATTCATGAGATCATCCGTGCCCCACTTCAATAGGCCATGACCGATTTATCTGCTCCTCTTCCAAAGAAGAGAAAGTAGAGGAGCAGATCTGAGCGTCATATATTGACCATGGCCACTGTCCACGCCATCACACACCGTCCCATTCCTAGGAAAAAGAACACCACTACACCTTTCATTAGCTACACCATCTCTGACTTTACATGTGATCACACTCTCCTCGACAGTGGTGCTTCGATTAGCATATTACCCTTCTCGCTGATACATTCTCTTCACTTAGGGCCTCTCAAGAAAACCAGGATGATCGTTCAGTCTGCTGATGGATTCTATCAAGAGGCCGAAGGGTAATCCTTGAAAACACCATCATTTCGATTCAGGGAACAAGGTATAATATCGATTTTGTTGTATTCCCTATGGAGACCTCCATAGGGGTGCACTCTCTAATCATCCTGGGACGACCATTCCTCGCCTCTGCGAGGGTCGTTATTGATTATGGTTCAGGGGAGATTCGCTTCCGTCCTGTTGACGAGAGCGAAGTGTTGATCACTGCGCCCACTATCGATCAGAGACTTGCACCTGATGTGACTGCACCTATCTTGGCTGGACTCTAAGGACCATGACCTTGATGAGACTATCAGAGACTTTTTGATGCATGTTAGATTCCATGGAGACCCAAGATTCCTCTCCGAGAAGACTGGAAAACATGGACCTCGGAGTTCCTTCTTCTGGGACTTGGCGTTGTGTTGATGACATCCGCGGGATCTACACGATTGATACCATTGAGCGGATGGTAGACTTAGAGACTAGGACATGATGGACATGACTCGACTACTTTCACTGATGAGTTTGTTCCTGTTCACTTAGATTCAGATGTGACAAACACCGGAATTTGATTTGGTTGCTTTTATTCGAGAATTCAGGCCTTTTGATGAGAAAGATGATATGATTGAGATTATTGAGGACGAACAGATTTCGACTACTTCCACTGACGAGTTCATTCCTTTTGGTTTTGACCTAGATGAGACCTCGCAGGACGACACTGAATACACTTCTTCCGACGGTGATGAGTGATTGGCCACAAAAAACCCGAGCAACTAAGGATAAAGAAAAAACAAAGGTCGTTGCGATCTCAGTTGCTCAAGAGATCAAGCGGTCAATCAAGAAAATTAAGTGCAGACCACCAAAATCAGATAAAAATCAAATAAACACGATAGCGGTCCTGGCTATTGGATTAGCCTGGTATAGCGACCAGGGTCGGACTCAGGGAGCACGTGATGGCCTTGCGGCCTACGAAGTAGTCTAAAAATAAATAAAATAAAATAATGATATTTTGGTGGATTTTTAATCTTTTTATATTTTTGGATTTTTAATTAATAAAGGAAAATAAAGAAAACAAGTAAACAAGCCAATTCAACCAATTATTTACCTACTCAAAGATCACTCAAAAATCAAAAAAAAATATTTTTATGTTTTTTATGTTTTTTACTGTTTTTGATTAATTTTTGTTATTTTCTGATCTTTATAGATTTTATAAAAATCAAACAAGACAGAAAACAAAGGATACTGTCCAGTCAAGTGTCAAGGGCCAAATTAAAATACAATGGCCCTATTAACACCTGAAGTAATTTTCCTATATAGTAGAAAACACAAGGAAAATTTAGGCACCAGAATTATTATTTTTGGTTTTTAATTAATTATTAGAATTTTTATAGGTTTTTTGGGGGTTTTTCAATTTTTATGAGTTTTATATATCCAAAAATGACCAAAATTGGTCAGAAAATCAAACAATGTAAAACAACTACTGTGTAATTTTTTTTGTAATTTTTAGAGGTTTTTAATATTTTTTGTGAATTTTAAAGTTAGACAGTAAAGAAAATGCGTGTTTTTGGTTTTTAAAAAATAAATGAAATAAAAAATGTCTCCAAAAATTGGAGAAAATTTTACACTATGGCAGGAGCCATGTGTCCAATTTTCATCACATTTGGAGTTGGTTTGCTATTTTATTAAAAATCAAAACCAAGGTACAGTGCACATGGACCTGTACGCAATTAATACAAGTTCCAGGAGGTCCGGTGCAAATTCTCCAAGAAAAACACGTGCGAGGCGCGTGACCTGGGCACTCAGAGACCTATTTGTAATGAAACTAAGGTTCCTGGACTATTTAGTAACAAGTTTCTAAAAGTCAGGGGCCTCAGTGTAAATACCCACTAAATCGAGCACATGTGCAATAAAACCATTCACAGGGGCATATCTGTAATTGATAAAAGTATAAATGCATTCAAGAACACCCTAAAACTATGAGTCCATACATGCAAATAAACCCAAACAAACACGTGTCGATGCACGTGATCCACTACAGGCAGGGGTGTAAAAAGCATTACCAAACACTAAAGGGTCCACTATGCAAATTTACCAAATGTAAATAAAATATCTAAAATATTTACAGGACTACAGCTACACAGCTAAGAAACTAAGGGCCTAAGAAGAAAATTACCCTTTATTAATTCGAGGGTCGGATGCGCGCCACGTGTAGATCAGACAGTCGGGAAGGGGCAAGCCCTCAACAAGGGGGTCCTCGGTCCTGATCGAGCGGCTGGGGCCTCGCCACGTGGACGATCGACGGCTGGGAGGAGACGTGGCTAACCTTCAACGATCGGACGGTCACGAATCACTCCTCCAAAGATTGAGCAGTGATGGCGGCTCCTGGATTGGACGGCTGCGATGCAAACTGGAGCTGGAGGATGATCTGACGGCTCTGGAAGGTCTTCAAAGAACTGGGCTCCGGCGAGGTTCGCCGGGCTCGTGCTGGCGCTGGAGACCTCCTCGGAGGCCACTGAAGATCGGAGAAGATGCGTGGGGACCTTCCGCGTCTAATGGCACCCTCCGATGATGCAGCGGAGCTCCGGAGAGCTCAGGCCACGCCGACGGAGGAGAAGTGGCTGCTCCAAACGGTCGAGACCCTCAGATGGCTCGGATGTCCCTGAAAAGCACAGCAACGCACTCGCGGGTCGAGGGCAAATTGCCTCGACCCTGTAAGCGGGGGTGACGTTGATCGGTGCGGCGGGCGTAGGGGCTCCGGCGATGCGACGGCGAAGGAGCCCCAATCCCAGCTCCTGTGCGAGCTGGGTTGAGCGAGTGGGTGGAGAACGTGTGCGAAGGAGAGTCGATCATGATGGGCTGTTCCGATGATCGAATAGGTGGCTAGGGTGGACGGAATCGAAGCTCGAAGTTGACGGGGGAAATTGGGCGAAAATGAAAATTAAAGAACTAGGGAAGGAGAGAGGTCTACCTAATGGGCTCAATCGACTGTGGAGGAGCAGGGCTTGCTCCAGGTCCTTGCCTCGAGGACCGTCGATGTCCGAGGCTCAGGCGTCACCTCCAGGCGGCGTACGGCGGCGCAAGCTCGCCGGATCGATGGTCTCCTTGCTCCCTCCTCGCTGCAACACCACCTGGGACGAGCTGTCACTCTCGCTCAGACGATGGAGGTCACTGGGTGGAGAATGGATGAGCCAAAGATGAAGAACAGGGAGGCGGAGCTCAGATTTTACATGGGTGCAGGTCCGAGAAGAATGGATTCGGGGCAGGGTTCCGCGAAGCGCGGATCCCCACGCGGATACGTCGGCAAGGATCTCGGATGCAAAGGGGACGATCAGAGCTCGGGGGTTGCGGATTTGGAGGTCAGTCGGACGCGAAAATCGGGAAGTTGGGTCGGGCGTCACGACCCGTGGGAAGTGGTCCCACAGGGGGAGTTGACCGGGGGGTCAACGTCCCCCGTGGACCAATGAGAATCAGCCATTTGGAAAAGATTTGGAAATTCAAAAAGAAATAATAAATGGCCGAATCATGAAAACGTAAAACATAGAAAATGTTTATTTTATTTTTTTCCTATTTTTTTGGTGATTTTTAATTTAATTTTTTAAAATAAAATAGGGTATGTATACTATAGTGCTATACATAGGTATTTACACAATGTTGATTTTTGATTTTTGATTAATTATTTTTATACATTTTTATCCCCATTTTATATTTTATTTATTTATAACATAGAATTAGGAATAAAAAGATATTTTTATTTTATTTTTATTATTTATATACAAGGGTTAATTAAATAGCTATATACATTTATATACATGATATATGTACAATGCTCTTTTGTTTTTTTTTTTAAATTTTGTTCTTTTATTTATTTTTGTTTTTATGGTTTTTATTTTATTTATTTACAACATGAAAGATGGAGTATATACAATTTTTAGGGATTTTAATTTATTTTTTACAGGGCTAAATAAATATAAGTGTGGATATATATAAGGTGAATATGTACAAGGAAGAGTATTTTTAGTTTCTTTTTAATTTTTTCTATTTTTATTTGGATTTTTATACTTACAAATATATAAAAATATATACAAGCTCATTTTATTCTATTTTTGGAGGAAAATAGGTATATTTACACACATGAGCCCCTATCTCCCTCTACTTTGGCTTTTATACGGTCAGGCCCATGCTGAGCCCTCCCTTGGGATTAGGTTGCTCAATATTTATTCTAAATATTTCCCTTTTTTATTTTTAATATTTATTCTTTATTTTTGCACAAAAACATGCTAATTATTAGTTTTTACACCATGCATGCTTTTGGTAATTATTGTATTTACACATATGTACATGCCTTTGCAAAGGTTTTTGTAGCTAAAATATAAGAATAAAGAGTGATGAATGAGTATTCATCAATGAGTTCATCCATTCCACTTCGATATCAGCGAGACTCCCAAGGTCAGACATAGTTGCACTACTTCCACTCACTTGTCTATGCCTCTTCACCCTAGGACCACCGAGGACCTACACCCTGTCGACCCTGATTGGTTAGTGTCATCTGAGGACCCCGATGTCGATCTGCACCACACTAGATCCATTCCTCAGCGGTCCCGCAAGAAGGTTTTCTTTCAACCTTCTTGATCTTCTGAATATCCATCTTGTTGTATATTCACTTTTGTTTACCTCAGTCCATCTCCTGTTTCTCTCATCCACCCTATTCTCGTGTGTGCCTTGCTCAGATGTACCTTGTCCTAAGTATAGGGGGGGGTGGATGAGCCGAGTGTTCTCTCATCGTTCTGTTTCATTACTCCGATTGTTGCCTATACTTAGGGCTTCTTTTACCCTAAGTATAGGAGGAGTGATGTGTACATCCTTCTCTATCTTCTTCTATCTTCTGGTCTCTTTTCTTCTTTTCTTCTTTTCCTCTTTTATCTTCTTCATCTACCGAAAAGGTGTTGCCCCTTTTTGTCAATCTTCTATACTTAGGATGTACTTTGTCCTAAGTATAGGTGGGTGTGCACCCCGATTTCTTCCATTCTTTGGTCCTCTCCACTGTCTCCTCTTCTTGTCTTTTTTATACTTAGGGATATCTTACCCTAAGTATAGGGGGGACAATCTGAGTACGATCTGTTCGTTCCCACCCTTGTCCCTCCGTGCTTTCTGTATAGTTTGCTATACTTAGGATTATTTGATCCTATGTATAGGGGGGACGGTCAACTTCTCATTCGTTCATTCATTTGTTTATTCTTTAGACTTGTCTATACTCAGTACAAGTTATGCCTTCTTTTTTTCTCTCTGATCTATGAGGACATAGCTCAAGCTAAGTATGTGGGGGTCGTATATACTACGTATATACTTTAGCCATAACTCGTACTTTCGTATTTTTGTTAACAATTATAAAGATGTGATTATTCCTCAAATTATTTTTGTAGTTACTGATTAACAAATCATGTGAAAATATTTTTTGCAAAATGTTAGAAAAATAGTTTGAAAATCCTTTTGAAAATCTTTTTAAAACGTTTCGTTACATGTTTTCAATCTTTGTAAAATATTTTATTTTGTAAAATGTATTTTTTTGTGAAATAAAATGTTTGAAAAACGATTTGCAAATGGTTTGAAAAATGGTTGCAAAAATATTTGAAAAATCTATATATATTGTTTGAAAAACCTTGCAAAATGATTTTCAAATGTGAGTACATCTTTGTAAAATTCTTTGTAAAAATTATTTTGGACTATAGTTTTCAAATTGTTTGCAAAACCTTTTTCAAATAAGTTTGAGGAATATATGCATCTCACCTAAAATTCTTAATATATCGATAAAACTGACCACTTACCCCTTGTAAGTTCTTAAAAACCCAATTCTCATAAATATAAGATGCATCCCTGTGTAAATATTTGTACCTAGTTTTTGGCCAAAATCTGTCTTCAAAAATCCCAAAAACACTTGCAAAACTAAAATCTAAAAACATTTGAAAAATCTCTTTGAAAAATACAAAAATGCTTATGCATCATCTTTTCAAAAATCCATAAAAAGTTCAAAATCTTTGAAAATTGCATCACAAAAATATTTTTTGCATTCTGCATAGCACAATGTGTCTACCACACAATGGTCTAGTGGTAGTACAGTGGTAGTACAATGTGTAGTACATTGTGTCTACCACACAAAAGACCAGGGTTCGAATCTCACTCTTGCAGTGGTTGCGTTAGGTAGTCGACGGCCAGCGTAAAAAATAGTCGAATCTTTCAACATGGATTTGAGCAAGAATCCATGTAGCCGACCCTACCTATAGTGGGAGAAGGCTTATCACCTTTTTATTTTGCATAGCATTCTCATTTTTTAGGATTGGGTTTGACAGTTGAACAAGTCTAAGTAAAATCTGGAGATTGGAGCCTGGTTGGACCTTAAATCTACCTAATAACAGGAACCTTATAGGAGCTGGAATTGAGGTACTTCAGGTTTAGTTGACTAAATTCTTTTAGGATTACAAGACTTGATTCACTAGATTCTTGACGGCCTAAGTAGAATATTTAGGAGCACACACATGACTCCTTTCGATAATGACCTAACTTGGACACCTGCACCTTTCACTTGGCTCAACTTAGTTGGAGTAGTGAGGGGGTTGGATTTGCCGGTATGAGACACACACAAGTGGAAACATTTGTCCTCCTCTAAGAGAGAAGTGCACCCCAAACCCATCCGGTGATGATGAGTTTTGAGGACATGAAAGTGTGGGTTGTAATAAAGCTTCAAAAGAGGGATAGTCTACTGGCTCAAGAGGAAAAACTCCTTATGTAAATGTTGTTGTGTATAGTATTTCAAAAAAAAGCAAAAAGCAAAAAGTCCAAAAAAGTGGGCAGGCCTGTACAAAAATAAAAATGCCTGCCAGAGTATACATATTTGTATAGTCAATAAGCGAGCTTGAGCTTAAAAGTCAAATCGTGTGAAACATGCAGCTGGATGACTTGACTACACTAGTCTTGCATCCTAGTATAGGTAGCTACATTGACTACCGTCCATTCTTCTCTTCACCCTCTCCTCTTGAGTTGGTTATCACTTGAACTTAGAAGGGAATACCCCGCTCCTCGAGGAATGAGTTATTGGATTGGGGAATCATTGGGTTGTCATATTGGAGAAGTCAGTCTCTTTGTCATTTCAGCTAGGGTGAGCCACCATCACTTACACTGTACGAGTCAGATTCATAGTCATAAAGATTTGCGTATGAGTTGAAGTATTCTGACCTGGCGATTGAGGAGACTTGAGCAGAATGTTTGGATTCTCGAAGGCTGTTGGATTTCAAATCTGGTTCTCATTAGGGTTCCGCCCATACTTAAATTTCAAAAGTCCGACTTAAGCTCCAAACTTTGATTTTGTGAAGACAAGTTCAATAATTAAACTAAATCCAATTTTCTTCTTTTTCTTTTCTTTGTTTTTCTTTTCTGCACTCATTGCTAAGTGTTTGCTAAGGACTATCAAAGGCAAGTATAGGGGGATGATGAATCTATGTTTCATCATCTTTATTCTATCATTTTGGCCTTAAAACCCTAGTAAGTGTGTGTAAATAGCGTTAATTTAGGTATTTTATCATTCATGCATTATTGTGTAAATATTGTAAAAAATATGGTTTTTAAAGAAAATTTATAGAATAAAGAAAAGAAAAAGAATAAAATATTGCAAATATTTTATGACCCGAAACCTAGGCATCTCGATGACTAGGTCGACAAGGAATAAAGTAGGGAGAGATAAGGGCCAAAATACAATAAAAATCCCTTTTATTTAATTCATTCTTTTTCATTTTTGGGACATATTTTTAGTTCCACTTTTTGTACTCCAAATAAAGAAACTTTGTTCATGAAAGTTGTAGATAATTAAATAGATTTTTATTTTCTATTTAGAATTAGATGTGATTCAGTAAACATTGATTTAGCTCCAATGAACTTCGAATAGGTGATTTAATAGGAAATGAAGCAAAATGTCTGAAATTAAAAACTAAACTATGCTAGTATAAGTTCGAGGAATAAAAATTTAGAAAACTAAGGCTCATTCTCAAAGAAGAAGGAGCCCATCATAGCTCCGCATGGTGGTGGCCGGCGAAGTTCGGATCTAGTCTGGTGATCGTCCACAGCTCTTCCTCCATGCCAACAAGTCTGGTGAGCCTCCTACTGTCACCAAGAATCTAGAACACACGAGAAGTCAGGGAATTCGAGGGTAAAATGGTTTAAAAATTTAAATGGATGTCGGAAGTGGGTATATGTACAAGAGGGCTTGGACTCTGGAAGAACACTTAATTCAGAAGGCCATTGATCGAGGAATCTATCTGACATGAATGGTCTAGGATCGAGGCACAAAAGTCGTGAAGGAATCGAAGAAAAAAGTGAGAATCTGGTGGGAAAAATTGATGAAGACAATGGGTCTAGAATCTGACAGAATAGACCTAGGGATGTCGGAGAGTTAACCGAGATCAACTCAGACCGGTCTCCAATTGGTCCACGTCAGCTCACTAGACGATAAACTAGAAGATAAATCCCTTATTAATTCAAATTAAAATAGTAGCTGATTTTATTAATTTTTGATGAAAATATAAAAATTATTTATTTCTTTATGTACTATTTTATGGAGATTTTTTATTTGACTTTACAAGTTGATTTATTATTAGTTACTTTTTATAAGTTTAAATATAGGTATATTTACTTATATAGTATGTATTTATTTTTTATTTTTTGTTTTTTATTTTAGATTTTATTATTTTATATACAAGATTTATATATTTATAACTGAATTGAATACACATAAATATATTTCTATTGTTTTTTTCTGAAGTTATATTGTACACTTAAATAAATATGTGTATATTATATATGTATATAGCTATCGTAATATACTTATTTATTTTTTATACTTTAAATGATTTTATTTTGTTTTAATGATGTATATGTACTTCATATATTATTTACAAAATTATAAAAGTATAAAAATATGAAAAATATAAAGAATAAATAAAATAATTATCTTATTCAGATAAATTGCATCATAGGGGCTCAAAATCTAACTTTTGCATCTTAACTACAAATAGAATGAAATCACCTTCATTAAATAGATAATTTAATTTTAGGAATAATAAAGGTGAGTTTGATGGTTTTTTATTCACTTGGAGGAGATACATGTCTGGTAAGTTTTTATTTTGGCTTTTATTTTGAGTGTCTAGGGCACACTGTGCATTATTTTAGCATGAAATAAATTTCGTATTTTTCTAAGTATTTTTATCTACAACTTTTGTGTTCAAAATTTATTAATTTGAGGTATAAATAATAAAGAATAACATAGGTCCAAAAATCTATTTATTAGGGAATTTAGGTCTCGTGGTTTACGGACATTGAATACCCAGGTATTTCATTTTTCTTTTATTTATTCTTTTTAATTTGGTTTTAAATACGTCACTTTATTTAATGTTTAAAGTAAAAATAATTGATGTTATTTTGTACAAAATAATGCTATATACATGCATTTAGCTAGAGTTAAATGTCAAAAATAAAAGAATAAAGATGATGAAATGGAGATTCATCAACTAGCGACAGTAGAAACTATCTCGTAGTCTATCATAACTGTTTTTGTGAATTTCATTCTAAAAGTCTAACCACATATTCAACTTACAATTAATTCTCTACATAGCTATGAAATTTCGTGCAAATCCGATGGTTATAACTACTTACTCTTAACCGTCAACAGAGAACTCAACATTTAAGAAACTTAAAATCCATTTAAAAACGTCCTTTGACCATTAAGATTGAGTAGCTATAAATATCAGATTTAGGTGACATTCGGTAGGTAAATAAATAATTAATCTTAGATTGAATCTGGAATTCAGAAATGGAATTTGCAATCAGCTCCCATTCGTTCTTTCCAGCGAAACAAAAGACAAGTTTGTTAAGCGTATTATTTTTGTAATTCCTCTGCTGATAGAATGAGCAGCGATAGGGCTCACCTGCCTGTGTTTTTATTGCCGTGTCCGAATGAGAAAACAGGTCAGCCTTGAACTTCTTACGGAAATCTCATAAACAGCCGAAATCCCTACATACAGAGGTATCTCTTGCAAGATGGCAAAACACTTGCTCGTAATATCTTTTAAAACACATCATCAACCATCTCCCATGTTTGAAATTTTGACCGACAACCACATTCAGACAAGAATGACAGCTTGATTATACTTATAGCAAAAGATATCCGTCAGAAGGATTCAGTTTCGGGGATAGAGATTTAATGTGGCTCTAATGTAGTTGGAATTAATTCGGAGTGTGTGGACAGGTGAGATTACTACGACATCAGAAGGATTTCGCAGGGAAAAATGTATGTTATGCGTGTCAAAATGTGTTGGATTTTGGGAATGATAAGACGGGGGAAAACGACTCTGGTTCTAAAGGGAAACTCCCAACACAAATCCCAAGAACACGAAGCTTTGCAATTACGTCAAAATAAGACTGGGTGTATGTATATATCCGCGTAGATCTGATCATCGTAAAGTCTACATATATTCTTTCGAAATATGGCCATCTATGTATCATAGGTGCTGCCTCTTGTGCTGTCAAACGCTGAAGGGGGGAGTGAGCATGGACGAGGTTCCTCTTCTGCAGGGTGAGATCGGTGGCTCCTCCTTCGTCAGGACCTGCTCCAATGGCCTCAACGCCATGTTAGGTTCGCATGTACTCCTCTTCTTATAGAACAGTTCATGTAGAACAAGTATGGTACGTTTATTTAGACAGCAGGAGTCCTCGTCATAATTTAAAAAACAAATTTAATGCGGAGTAGGCATCTATTGATCATACTTTTGACTCCACCGGAATCGTTGAAACTTTTAACCTTCACTCGATCTGGTAGAGAGATTCCTTGCTATTTCCATCCTACAAATTCGTAAGCACCACATTTTTGCATATTTTCGTGCAGGAATCGGGATCTTGTCAGTTCCATATGCATTATCAGGAGGAGGGTGGTTGAGCTTAGGGCTCCTCTTTCTTGTGGCTATTATATGTTGTTACACTGGTATACTCTTGATGCGCTGCATGAACGTGAGCTCCGAAATTAGAAGCTACCCTGACATCGGTGAGTACGCATTCGGACGCAAGGGTCGGATGATGATCTCCGTGTTCTTGTACCTAGAGCTGTACCTTGTCGCCATCGAGTTCTTGATACTCGAAGGCGATAATTTGGACAAATTGCTTCCTGGTGCTGGTCTAGATATTGGAATAGCAAAGATACAAAGGAAGAAATTGTTCGCGATCATTGCATCTCTCGTTATCTTGCCAAGTACATGGTTGAAGAACTTAAGGGCACTTGCATTGGTATCTGCTGGTGGTGTTATTGCTTCCTTGATTTTGGTGGTTTTGGTGATCTGGGTTGGTGTATGCGAAGACGTCGGGTTTCAAGAGCGAGGAACGCTATTCGATCTAGGAGGATGGCCGACCGCATTGGGATTATACACATTTTGCTACTCTGGTCATTCCGTTATTCCCACTCTATTTACCTCGATGGAAAATAAACGACATTTCTCCAAGGTGAATGATTATAACTTCTTTCTTGTGTTTCTTCAAATAAAGGGATCATGATATTTCATCAACAGAGAGTATTGTTATTAGGATATCACTTAAGTGAACGGAGAGGGACCATGAATATTATTCTGATCATCCTGCACAATTGTTCAATGCAGGTGGTGTATATTTGCTTTATATTCTGCACTCTTATCTATGCAGCAATGGCAGTCATTGGCTATCTTATGTTCGGAGACAAAATCCAATCACAGATAACTTTGAATATGCCAAGAGAACGGATCGCTACTTACATCGCAATCGGTGTTACACTCATGAGTCCATTAACAAAGTATGCCTTACTGGTTACGCCAATATTCACAGCCATCGAAGAACAGCTGCTGCCGAGAGATGATACCAGTTTTTCCGGTATCATAATAATCAGAACCTCGATAGTGATCAGTACAGTTGTGATAGCTGTATCAGTTCCCTTCTTTAGCTATGTTATGGCTTTCATAGGCTCCTTCACTGCAGCTGCTGTTTCCTTGTTGTTCCCATGCATTTGCTATCTCAAGATCTTCGGGGCAACTAAGAGATCTATTTGCGAGAATATTGCAATAATTTTGACGTTGATAACGGGGGCTTTAGTGGCTGTGTTAGGCACTTGTAGTTCTGTCAAGCAAATCATACAAGCTTTACTTGGTAATTAAAGTTAAATGTTCTCTATGATCATTCAGGATATTGTTGGCAGATCATGTTCGAATTACCCAAGTGCTGCGTATGGAGCTCCAAGCTCTATTACAGATGATTACCACTTCCCACTACAATAAAATTAAGCTATAATGATTCTTTTTTCAAAATATGTCACTAAATTAGCCATTGTTAAATATATAACGACGATATTATTCGTTACGAAATGATTTTTCATACTTGAAAGTAGTGAGAATAGTATATATATATGTCGATATATCATCAACAACAGTCTATATAGCAATGATTATCCGTTGCTATTTTTCAAAATATCAACAAATTATGGCTACGTTTTTGGTTCAAAATTTGACGACGATTAATAAGAAGTTTGAAAAATAGCAAGGATAAGAGTTGCTATGTGCACCATTGCTAATAATATAATGACAGATATGATATTCGTTGCTAATTTCAAGTGTGAAAAATCATTTCGCAACGAATAATAGCATTGTTATATACTTATCAACGATTATTTTAGTAATAGATTTTGAATAAAACATCACTATTGCTCAATTTTGTTGTAGTTTCCTCCCCTTATCATTTTAGGAGCTACATGTATTATTATCTAACGAGAAGAAAGTACATAAAGGATATTGTAATATGCAAGATGTGTCGTATTTGGACTCTTGTAATACGATCTATTGAGAAAAACACTACGAAACTGGCTTTTGTAGAGGTACCTAACATCTGCGACAACGACGCCATTTGATGGAGTGCTTTCGTCGAGGTAGCTAACGTCTGGTCTTGGAGGAGCCTGTGGTGTTCCTCTCTCGGCTCTCGGTACTCAACTCAAGTGGATCAATCAATAATTAACCCACAATAATGATTAAACAAAGTAAGTGAGTGAGCTAAAGTTTATTATAATCTACAAAGATGTGTATAGTAGACAAGTAGTAGGGATCAAACCATAAAGAAGTATACGAGGTAGAGCGAGAAAATGAATAGAGTACTTAGAGATTTTTTGTATTTTTAATTTTAAATATTTTTATGGAGTTTTGTTTATATGTATTTTTATGGTTATATTTTTTTGTAATTTTTAAATTTTAATTTTGAAATAAAATATAAGCTTATATATATTCAATACACTATTTAAAAGAGATGTTTTGAAATTTTTATATATAACAAATAAAAAATCAAAAATAAAATATTTTTGGGTTTAATAAATTGTAATTTTTTAGTTTTTTTAAAATAAGGAAATACACTATATAAACAAAAAAATCAAAAACTTAAAATGAACTTAATAAATATCTATCAAACAGATTGAGCTCAATTTCAATTTTTCTAGACAATAAATAATACAAAGAACATTTAGGAACTTAAAACATATTTTTATGATTTTTCTTCATTTTTTATAATCTTATAAAATTTTTATATATTTTATGATTTTTAGCAGTTTTAATCAATATTATACAGAAATATTTGAATAGAAGATAAAACATTGTTGTACATGAATTTTTTAGAATTATTTAATACCTAGTTTTTGTAAATTTTTTAAATGCTAAATAGGTAAAATGTAATGATTTTGAACTTTTATAAATAGGAAAATAATTTTAATTACCTAATGAAAAATATTTGTGATATATTATGGCTCCAAGCACATAAGATAATTTTCCTTTAATATTAGATGCAAAATTGTATTTTTAATAAGTAAAATGCAAGTACAAAATTAAATCATCAATGGAAAGACCCGAGTCACAATTTCTATGAAATTTTAGATCATTTAATAACACTTTAACAAAGTCTAGGGGCATGTGCAGAATTTTCATATAATAAAAATATAAACCACAATGGCATGGGTATACATGCAAATAAATGAAACAATAAGAACACACATGCAAATTTTCCAAAATATTTTGCACTTAGATTCGAAGTTTCTAGACTAAATAATAAGACCAATCCTGAAGGGAGTTCACGTAAAATACCCCCTCACACATACATACACGTGAGCGTGGAATTGGACTAAAGTGCAAATACAAGAAGATCATGGTCCTTAGTGAAAATATTACAAAATTGTTACAAAAGAAATTGAAGTTTTAAAGACTGAACAATAAATACAAAAGGTAGGGGGGATAAGTTGCAAAATACCCCCACATGTGTGCTAACAGATGATGCAGCTGGATTCACATAAACACATGTCACCTCCATAACAGTGGATGACATTTCGACGATGGAGGGCAGATATTAGATCCTACCATATGATCCGATGGTTCTGTGGCACTTGATTGGATGGTTGTCGAGCATCTAGAGCTTCTGCCTTGATCCAATGATTTTAAGCTGTTCAGGAAGAAAAACTCAAGAATAGTTGTCCCATGAACTTCAATCGAGCATACTGTTTGATCTTGATGGTCTCTCGAGCTGTCGAGATGCTCTACACCTTCTTGGGACAATTCCACAGTTGGGAAGTGGGTCAAAAAGTTCCAGACCTCAACGTAGCGAGTCGGAGAAGATCTGGGCACCTGGAGCTACATATCTGAGTGATCCAACCCATAGATGGGGTCCTGATGAATCTGCATTTTATCACCTTTATTCTTTCATTTTGGCCTTAAATCCATACCTAAATGCATGTATACATCATTAATTTTCCAAAATAAACACTCTATAATTTGTACAAAATAATGTATAAAATATTGTATATTTATTGTATTTAATTCCAAAATAAAGAATAAAGGAAGAAAAGATAAAAAAAGAGATACCATAGGTATTGAGTGACCATAAACACCGAGACCCAGTCATCATGATGATTTGGTCGACAAGGAATATAGTAGGGGGAGATAGGGCGGAAGAATTGTACAAAGATACACAGAAAACCACACACAACACCCTAATTTAATTTCCCAAATATTGCATTTTGTGCCCATTTTTTAGTATGTTTACACTTTAAATAATAAAACCCGCAACATGAATATTGTAGTTAAAAATAAAAATACAGAATTTCTTTTACAGAAAAATGATGTATAGTATGCATAGAACACACAAAATAAAAAGACAAAATAAAAACTTCACAGACCTATATCTTCTCCATGCTTTATCAAAATGGAATAAAATCACCTTTAATTGTATATAACTTTTAATAATATATTTAACTAATTTGGTTTAATTTAATTTTGAGTAAAGATCAAAAATTAGGTTTTGGGCCCCTACTGTGCATATATCTTTATATTTTATTCAATATATTTATTCTTCATAATTTTTATATTCATTTATTTTTATAGAATGGCATATATTATTTAAAACGTAAATATTTAAAATCAGAAAAATAAACATTTAAAAGTAGTAATTATATAAATATAATATAGAAAGAGAGAATTATTTTGTTAAAAACCAATAAAGACATCAATTAATTAAGTGAATATTATATATTTATACATATATTAATAATGCAATATTTATTTATAATTAATTTACCTGCTACACAGACTTATCTCCATGTGTTCGACCCCTACCCGCTTTTCAACTATACACACTTGTTCATAGGGTATAATAAATTTTGATTCAAACATTGACTTGATTGCTTTACATTATTATGTGGGTTAATTGTTGTTTTAATCATTGGGAGTAGTGAGAGGTCAATTCAAAGATTGTGGTACACCTTGTGATACCACCTGATCACTTCGCTCCACTTTAGTGATTAAACAAATGAGGTTGTTGTCGAGGAGCAATGGAGTTTAGCTAGTATGTATGATGACACGCCAAGCGACTAAGGTAAAGGTACTAAATCGTCGTCGTGACCTCAATCACTCGGTTGTGTCAATCAAGAAAAAGAGACCACCAATATAAGATAAAATCAAATCAAAATCAATAGCGGTCTTGCTATTTTATTAACCGGGTATAGCGACCAGGGTCGAACACAAGGAGCACGTGATGGCCTTGCGGCCTACGAAGTAGTCAAAAAGAAATAAAAGAAAAGAAACATGTATTTTTAGTGGATTTTAATTCTTTTTATATTTTGTTTGGATTTTTAATGTATTAAGAAAATAAGGAAGACAAGAATACAAGGCAATTCAACTATTTATTTAATACACTAAAAATCAACCACAAATTCAAATAAAAATGTTTTTGTGTATTTTATAATTTTTACTGTTTTTAGTGAATTTTTGGGATTTTTCTGATTTTTATTTAATTTTCTAAAAATAAAACAAGGTCAGAAAAAGGAGGTACTGTCCAGCCGAGCTTAAGGGACTTAGATAAAATATCTAAGAGTCCCCATAATCCTGGAGGTAATTTTCCTGTATAGAGAAAGAAACAAGGAAAATTTTGGCACCCAAATTATTATTTTTAGGTTTTTAAGTTATTTACTAGAATTTTTATGAGTTTTTAGGTGTTTTTCAATTTTGAGGAGTTTTAAATAATGAAAAATAGCCAAAATTGGCTAGAAAATCAAGCACACTAAAAGCAATAGTAGCTAGTTTTTTTTGTGATTTTTAGATGAGTTTTAATATTTTTTGTGAATTTTAAAATCAGACAGTAATGAAAATTGATGTTTTTGAATTTTTAAAAATATCAAATCAAAACAAAAATGTCCCCAAAAATTCTAGAAAATTTTACAACATGGCAGGAGCCAGTGTCCAATTTTCATTGGATTTGGAGTTGATTTGCTATTTTATTCAAAAATAAGAAGTAGGTACTGTGCACAGGGACCTGAGTGCAAATACCAAGAGTTCTGGGGGTCCGGTGCAAAATACCCAGGAAAACACGCGCGTGGCGCGTGCCTGAGGCACTCAAGGACCTAAATGTAACAAAAACTAAGTCCTAGGACTATTTGGTAACAGGTACCAAAAGTCCGAGGGCTAGTTTGCAATTAACCCACGAATAAACGCACATGCACTATTAATTCACGCACAGGGGTATGAAAGCAAATATCCAAAAGTTTTCATTCATTTCAGAACATCTCAGAACTATAGGGTTAATAATGCAAATATCCCAAAGGGGCACGTGTCGATGCACGTGCGACACTATGAACAGGGGTATAAATGCGAATAAAGTAAAGTACAGGGTCCAATGTGCAAAAGTACCAACGTAAATAAACTTCCAAAAATATTTACAGGACTAAACTGAAATAAAACTAAACTAAGAGCCTAGGGGATAAATTACCCTTTATTAATGAGCCCGTCAGATGGATGCCACGTGGTAGATCAGATGGTCAGGATCAGGTGGCGCTCCAAAGCTGGGCTCCTCGCGATGATCGGACGGCCAAGGAGCCACGTGGAAGATCGCATGGTGGGGAGTAGCGGTGGCTAAACCTTGCGCATCGGACGGTCCAGATCGCCTCTCCAAGGATCGTGCGGTCGCTGCTGCTCCTGGGACGGATGGCTCAGATGGAAACTGGAGCGGGAGGCCGATCGAACGGTGGACGAAGGTCTTGGAAGAACTGTCTGTCGGCGAAGTTCGCCGGCCCAAGGCGCACCCTCCTGACCTCCTCGCGGGGCTCTGGTGATTGGGGAAGAATCGTCGGGGGCCTCCGCGTCAAATGGGACTCTCCGATGAAGCGACGGAGCTCTAGGGAGCCTCGCCAGCTCCGGCGGAGAAGCGGCTCCTCGCTCGAGTCAGAGGACCTCAGATGGCCCTCGTAATACCTGCAAAATAGGTCCAGAAGACTCGCGGGTCGAGGGCAAAGTGCCTCGACCCCGTTAGACGTGGTGAAGGTGGTCGGGGAATCGGTGCGGGCGAGCTCCGGCGAGGGGATGGACAGAGGAGCTCGAACCCCAGCTCTTGTACGAGCTGGGTTGAATGGGAGTGCGGAGAATGTGCGCGGGAGGAAGGCGGAGGCGATGGTAGATTCTGATGGTCGAACGGAATAGCGGGATGGTCGGAATCAACGAGAAACGACGGCGGCACGAATTGGGGATAATCGGAAATTAGAGAAAAGAAAAAGGAACTGGGTCTACCTGGATGGAGGAATCGACTGGGAAGGAGCTTGTGCAGCTCTTGGTCCTTGCCTCGAGGAGCGTCGACCTCCGAGGCTCGAGCTTCTGCTCTGGGCGGAGCACGGCGGAGCACACCGCCGGATCAGTGGTTCTCTGCCCCTCTCCTCGCTGCGACAGCACCTGGAGCAAGCTGTCACTCTCACTCGAGCACTGGAGGTCACTGGTGGTGGAGCAAATGAGCCAAAGATGATTGAAAAGCTCGCCGGAGCTGTGACTTTATATGCTCAGGGATCCGAGAAGAACATGATCGGGCGAGTCACTCGTGCCTCGGATCCCTACGATCCACCGCGGGCGTGGGTCATGGATGTTCAAGGATCAATCGGAGCCTGGGGTTAAGGTGTTCGGTTGTCGGATTGAGCGGGTAGAAAATGAAGAAGTCGGGTCGGTTGCTCTGGATCCGCGGGAAGTAGTCCACAGGGGGGAGTTGACCGGGCGGTCAACATTCCCCCGTGGACCAATCAGAGGAGGCCACCTCAGAAAATATTGAAAAATCATTTTAAAATAGAAGGAGGCCGAATTATTAAAAACTCAAAAAATGAAAAATGTTTATTTTATTTTTTTCTATTTTTTGGTGATTTTTAATTAATTTTTCAAAGTAAAAATAGGGTATTTACAATATAGTACTATACATAGGTATATATACAATATAGGGTTTTTAATTTTGATTTTTAATTTGTTATTTTTATACAATTTTATTCCCATTTTATATTTTATTTATTTATATCATAAAATAAGGAATAAAAATATATTTTTATTTTATTTTTATTATTTATATACATAGGTGAAATAAATAGATATGTACATACATATACATGGTATATTTACAATATTATTTTTGATTTTTAATTTTGTTATTTTTATTTTGTTTTTGTTTTAATTTATTTTATTTATTTATATCATAAGACATAGAATACGTACACGGTTTTTGGGAATTAATTCTATTTATTTATAAGGCTAAATAAATATAATATGAATGGACTATATACATGGTGACTATGTACATGAGTGATGTTTTTGTTTTCTTTTTAATATTTCTATTTTTATCTTGATTTTATATTTATAAATATATACAAATATTTACAATCCAATTTTAGTCTCTTTTTGAGAGGAAAATATTTTTTATTTTATTTACATATATATTTACACACATGAGTCCCTATCTCCCTCTACTTTGGCTTTTATGCGGTCAGGCCCATGCTGAGCCCTCCCTTGGGTTAGGTTGCTCAATATTTATTCTAAATATTTCCCTCTTTTTCTTTTTACTCTTTATTCTTTTATTTTTGCACAAAAACATGCTAATTATTAAACTTTATACAATGCATGCTTTTGATAATTATTTGTATTTACATGAATATACATGTATTTGCAAAGGTTTTTGTAGCTAAAATATAAGAATAAAGAGTGATGAATGGGTATTCATCACCCCCCTATACTTAACTTTTGCTAGTCCCTTAGCAAACACTTATTTGAAAAAGAAGTGAAAAAGAAAGAAAGAAAAAGAAAAAGAGAGGAATATACATGGATCAAGGTTGAATATTAAACTTTCCTTCATTAAATTGAATTATGGAGCTCGATCAGATCTTTGGATTATTAATGTGTCGGAACCTTATTTGGACTTAAGCATAAAACTCAATAGTCTCTAAGTTCCACCAATCTATGGACAAGACTCCTCAATAAACCAGATCAGAACAAGTCTACATACACAAACTCTAATGACCATGAATCTTTCCATGCAGTGTAAGTGATATGTAGCTCCCCACCTCAGAAGTAACAAAGAAACAACCTCCCCCAACCTGGTAACTCTAATGCCTCGGTCTAGCAACTCTTTCCTCGAGAAGCGGGGTATTCCCTTCTAAGTTCAAGTGCAACGGGCTCAAGAAGAGGGGGAATAAGAAGTATAGACTTTTGGGAGCTCAGCCAGTGTAGCTAAGTCTCCCGCTGCAAGCTTCATGAGATGTAACATGGATACCATAAGCTTTTGCTTTATTTGACTATATACACTCCGGTGGGGTTATTAAATTTTCAATCCGACCCACCACATTTTTGGAGTTCTTTTTGCATTTTTTTTCAAATGCCTCTGTACAACATATCTACATGGTGCAGCATATATACAAGAAAATTTCCTCTTGAGCCAGTAGACTATCCCTCTTTTGAAGCTTTATTGCAACCCACGGCTTCTGTCTTTAGCCTTCATCACCACTAGACTAAGTTGAGACGCACTTCCTTCACTAGAAGAAGAAGAGAGGTTCCGCCTAGAAGTACTACCCTCATATGCTACCCCAAGCCAAAGGAAACTGCCTCCTCACCACCTCATCCGTGGAGAGCCATGTGTAAAGTGCTGGTGCAAGTCAAGCCATTGTCTCTAAGAGTCATGCGTGTGTTGTTAAGTGTTCTACTTAGGCTCATCAAGATGACATATGCTCATAGCCTAGTGGACTCAAAGAATTAAGTCCTTATGGACCTGAAAAGCCTTAACCCTAAGCCCTATAAGGTTCCTCTTAGAATTAGGTAGATTAAGATCTTAATCAAGCTCCATTTCCCAATTTAATTCCAGGCTTAGTTTAAATGTCAACTATCATCCAGGAAAATTATATACATATATACAAAGATGCTATTTACACATATTTACAATCGTGCAAAATTTTTGAAAAATGTTTTGAAATCATGAATGGATGAATGCATGAAGTGCAAGTTTTGCAAACGTATTTACAAACATTTACACAAGATTTTTGCAAACTTTTGATTTTCAAAACATTTTGGAAAACTTTTGTACTATATACATAATTTTGATAAGAAAATATTCACACAAGCTTTACACAAAAGATTTTTGAAAACATTTTTACAAAAATAAGTTTGTACACTAGCTATGTATGTGCAATAAAAGAATGATTATTTATAGGAAAAATTTTAATTTTTGTGATTTTTAGGGTTTTTATCCATTTTATTTATTAACACACTCACACAAAGTACGAGTTATGGCTAAAGTATATATGAAATATATACACCCCCCCCATACTTAGCTCGAACGATGTCCTCAGAGTGATCAAGAGCGATGAAGAAGACATAACTCGTGCTTAGTAACAGGGAAGTGAAAAGGAATGGCTAGATACAGAGATGAATGAATGAATAGAATGAGGAGAACTCGGTGGCTTCCCCCTATACTTAGGATTAAATAATCCTAAGTATAGCAAGCTGTACATGAAGGGAAATTCGAGTGAAGAATGTACAGAGTCTGCCCCCCCTATACTTAGGGTAAAATATCCCTAAGTATAGGCAGCAAGACAGGGGCAGAACGAATGAAAAGAATACCCGCAGGTCCTACATCCCCCCTATACTTAGGGTAAAGTACACCCTAAGTATAGCATAATCATAAGATGAGAAAAGGGATGTGGGACTAAAGAATAGAGTGATACGGACAACTTCCAAAAATTCAGAAATAAAATCTTTTTGGTATTTTTGTGGTTTTCTTACTGTTTTTGTGATTTTTGGGGATTTTTTCAAATGTTTTTGGTATTTTTAAATACTGAAATGAGAGAAAACAGTGGAAAATGTGCTGGCTGTGAGTAAAATGGAATTTAAAATTAGCAAACAGCAACCAAAATTTTTCACACTAATTGTCAAATAAAGAAAATAAAATAGAGAACAAACATGAACTGAGTTTGGATTTTTTTGGAGTTTTCCTTGATTTTTTAGATTTTTTGAAGTTTTTGAGTCTTTTCGAATTTTTAAGGTTTTTCTTTTGAGATTTTTAGTGATTTTTGGATTGACACTAGAATAGGTTAAAATAGACACTAGGTATTTTTTTGGAATTTTTCAAGACCTTTTAATATTTTTTGGCATTTTCTAAGCTAGACAGTGCACAAAAAGCATGTTTTTGATTTTTAATAAATATAAAACTAAAATAAAATCAAAAATAGAATGATAGCGTCAAAGTACACGTGTCCAGGAACCTATCCCTATTTTTGTGGAATTTTTGGATTTAAAATGATGGCTTAAATAATTAGAACAAACATCCAATTGTTAAACAGGCCTGGCATGGGTATATTTGCAAATATCACAACTAAGGGGGCACGCCTGCAATTTTGCCACAAAATTTGCACTACAACAGAATGTTTCTGGGCCAGACAATAAAACCAAAAGCCTCTAGGGCTTGGTTGCAAAAATCCCCGAGCTCACGTGAGTTACGCACGCGCCTGGCAGGGGTACGTGTGTAATATCACAAAAGGTTGGGGGATGAACTCTAAAATGCCCAAAAATAATAAACTCTTAACACTAATTTTGGGACTAGAAATAAACACGCCAAAGTTTTTGGGTTACTTCGCAAAAAGCCCAGACGCACGTGACAAGCACGTGCGCCAGGCGAGGACCTATTTGCAATTCGAAAGAGTTCTGGGGGTCTTCTCCTAAATATTACAAAAAGATATTAAAGGCCGAGGAATGTTTCTGGAGTATTAATTAACACAAAAATTGCACAGGGGTACTAGACAAAATTACCCAAGGCAGGGGATGATCCAACGGCGGCGCACCTCTCACTTACGCCACGCGTCGCTCTCCGGGCGCGCGTTACCCCTTCGGCTCGACGGTTCAGATTATGATGAGGTTGGTTGATCGGACGGCTGATACGTGTGCGCTGAGGAATGGTTCAGATGAAGGCTTCAGCGGCGATCAACGGTGGAGCTATGGGCGTGGATGCACGGTGGTGATCGCAACTGGCACACGACGCCGATCCAACGGTGATGAAGGCACGACGAAGAACAGCTACAGGAGCAACCTTCAATCTCCAAATCCTGGCGCGTCACTCGTTGGATAGAGCTCCGACAAGTCCTGTGACGTTGCTGGCGAAGTTCTCTAGCGTCTGGAGCTCGCAAAATGGCCGCTGGTGGTCGGCTCTCCCTGGCGTGGTCGGAGGAAGAGAGCTTCGCCTGGAGCTCGAAGAAGATGCTACCGAGGCTCAAATGCCTCCTGCAGGTCCTGCGAAAGTAGAGAAACACAGCAGCACAAACGGGCAGGGATCTGGCTATTATTGGCGAGCGGAGATGGTGGATGGCGCGGTGGTGGGGTTCATCGGAGGCCAGCCCCCGGCGAACGCCATAGGTGTATGACAACGGGTGATCGGGCAATTAAAGGGCAAAACAATATCAAAAGCTAGACCTGGAGCCTAATCTACACTAAAAACACAACGAAAATGAAGAAAAACGACCTCTAGCAGCCAAGGGACGCGAGATGTAACCGCCACGAGCGGTGCTCCGGCGATGGTGGAATCCGCTCCTCTCCTGCGTTAAACGCCGCCGCCAAGGGTCAAGGAAGGTCGCTGTCACCGTCCTCTACCTCAAGCACTCCAGGAGCATGCGTGAAACTAGGGCAATGAGGGTTCAAAGGGGAAATGGAGGAGATGGATTTCTTTTGAAACATGGCCGAGGCGCGATTTTCAAGGGAAGATTGCGAGCAGACGAAGAAGATCTGGTAGGATCTAAGAGGTCGGCGGGAATCACGGATGTACAGTGTACAAATCTCATGAAGGAAGCGGCTGCCCTCGAGCAACGCCTCAACGGCGAAAAAATCGAGAAGAGAGGGGCGCATCGACTTCTGACAAGGCACAGGGCTAGGACTAGGGAGTTGACTGGCTGGTCAACATCCCAGTCCACCTGGTTGGTCCACGTGGACCAACCAGGAAAAAGCCCCCAAAAAAGTTTTATAAATTCGATTTAAAATAATAAATGAATTATTTAGATTTAGGTTACTTAATGAAAAATATTAATTATTTTATAAATTATTTTATTGTGATTTTTATTTATTTTTATGAAATGTATTTTTACAAGTTGCTTTTATACCCCTATATAGGTATATTATTCTATATATTGTATTCTTTTATTTTTATTTTGTATTTTTATTTTTATTATTTTTATTTAGTATTTTATAAAATTGTAGAATACTTTTATATACACATATATATTTTTATTTTATTTTTCTGATATAATTTGTATAATTAATAAAATAGAAGTATAATTTATATAGATATAAATACAGGTATAATACCTATGTATCAAATATGTATGTATTTTATTTTAAGTTTTATTTAGGTTTTTATTCCCATTTTAATGTACATAGTTATTATAACTAATATTTACAACATTATAAAAATATAAAAATATAAAAATAATGAATAAATAATAAATTGAACATTTTAATATGTACAAGTATACAATAGGGGTCCAAAACTCAACTTTCAAACGGTAGCTCCGCCAAATGCGAAACCATAGCCATTAAATAGCTTATTTTCTTCTATATACAATTAAAGGTGAGTACGCTGCATTTGGAGTTTTCAGTTGTGAGATACGGGTCTGAAAAGTTGGGATTCTGGATTCTTATTCAGATCATAACTTTTTATCTGTACATTATTTTTTTGTGAAATCAATTTTGTATTTTTCTTTATTAAATTATCTACAACTTTCATGTACAAAGTTTCTTTATTTGATGTATAAAAAGTAGAACCAAAAATAGGTCCCAACATGAATAAAGAATGAATTAATAATTATAGGTATTTTATCTGTACTTTGGCCCTTATCTCCCCCTACTTTATTCCTTGTCGACCTGTTCATCAAGATGTCTAGGTCTCGGGGTTTCAGGTCATAAAATATTTACAATATTTTATTCTTTTTCTTTTCTTTTCTTTATTCTATAATTTTGGCTTTTAAAAACCACATTTTATACAGTATTTACACACCTATGCATGAATGCTAAAATGCATGAATTAATGCTATTTACACGCATTTACTAGGGTTTTTAAGGCCAAAATGATAGAATAAAGATGATGAAACATAGCTTCATCATCCTGATAACACAAAAACCCGAGCGGCAGAGGTAGAAGGTACAGAAAAATAGGTCGTTGCGACCTCAGCCACTCAAAATGTGTCAATCAAGAAAAATGAACCACTAAATAAATCAAAGATCAATCAAAACACTCAAATAGCGGTCCTGCTATGAGATTTACCTGGTATAGCACCCAGGGTCGAACACAAGGAGCACGGATTGGCTAAAAAGCCTACGAAGTAGTCGAAGAATCAGAGAAAAAGGGAAAACATTTTTAGTGGTTTTTAATTGTTTTTAAATTTTTTTGGATTTTTAATATGTGAAGAAAATGAGAAAGACTAAAAGCAATCACACTTCAACAATTATTTAATGCACTAAAAGGCAAGCGAAAATTCAGGAAAAAAATATTTTTATGTGTTTTATATTTTTCTGTGTTTTTGGTGAATTTTTGGGATTTTTATGATATTTATTTTAATTTCTAGAAATCAAACAGTAAGACAAACAAAAGGTACTGTCCAGCCAAGCCTAAAGTCCTTAAATAAAATACCTAAGGACCTCAAAAGGACCTGGAGGTAATTTTCCTGTATACTAGAGAAAACAAGGAAAATTTGAGCACCAAAATTATTGTTTTTGGGTTTTTATATTATTTAATATGATTTTTATGAGTTTTTAGGTGTTTTTGAATTTTTAGGGTTTTTGAGCAATGAAAAATAGCCAAAAGTGGCTAGAAAATCAAAGGGCACAAAATAAACAGTACCTAATTTTTATAGAATTTTTAGGGGTGCTTTTATATTTTTTTGTGATTTTTAAAACTGAACAGTGCCAAAAATAGATGTTTTTGAATTTTTAAAAATAGCAAATAAACTCAAAAATGTCCTCAAAAATTCTCGAAAATCCTACACCATGGCAGGAACCATGGGTCAAATTTTCATCGAATTTGGAGGTGATTTGATATTTTATTCAAAAATGACAAGAGGGCATTGTGCACAGGGACCAAAGTGCAAATACCCAAAGTTCTGGGGGTCCTGGTGCAAAATACCCAAGAAATCACGCGCGAGGCGCGTTCCTGGGGCACTCAGGGACCTATATGTAAGAAAAACAAGTCCGAGGACCTTTTGGTAACTCGTACCAAAAAGTCCAGGGGCTGTTATGCAAATATCCCACTAAAAGACGCACATGTGCAAATAAAACACTCACAGGAGCATAAATGCAATTACTGAAAATATTTCATTCATTTATGAACAACCAGAACTACAGGGCTAATGTTGCAAATATACCAAACAAAGCACGTGGCGAAGCACGTGACAGACACTTACAGGGGCATAAATGCAAATAAACTAGAGTACCAGGTTCCAAATGCAAATATCCCAACGTAAATAAAAGACACACAATATTTACAGGACTAAATCTAAAAACATAAACTAAGAGGGGGCCTACGGTAAATTACCCCTTTATTACGTCGACGGCTGGATGATGGACGCGTGGCTGATCTGACGGTCCTGGACGCTGGCGTCTCTCTCTCCTTCCGCACGTGGGCCGATCGACGTCTCAGAGGGGGCCACGTGGAAGATCTGACGGGTGCTGGTGGATGGCGCCTCCCTCTCTGCTCCAACGGTCCCGATCAACCCTCGAAATGATCGGACGGTGGCTGCTCCTCGATGGATGGATGGTCTCGATGGAAACTGGAGCACTGAGGGTAATCGGACGGTGGTCGAGGACCCTCGAAGAACAGGTGGCCGGCGAGTTTCGCCGGCCTCGTGCGCGTTCTGTGGTCCTCCTCAGCTGCCTCTGAAGATCGGAGAAGGTTGGCGATGAAGCTTCGCAGCTGTTGGTGGCCTCCGATGGCCCAGCCGAGCCCTGGAGGGCTCCGGCGAGGTCGGCGGAGGAGACGCTCCTTTCTGAATGTCGGGAGGCCTCAGATGGCCCCCTCCGGTCCTGCAAAAAGGCTCAGGAGCTTCGCGGGTCGAGGGCAAAATGCCTCGACCCGGTTAGGCGTCGTGGAGGTGGTCTGTGCGGCGGTGCGGACGAACCCCGGCGAAGCGACGGCGAGGGGATTCGAATCCCAGCTCCTATGCGAGCTGGGTTGAACGGATGGGCGGAGAAGGTGCGCGAGGGAAAGGCGATGGTGAACGTGGGTTCCGATGATCAAAATGATGCTCGAGGTGGTCGGAATCAACGGAATACAGTGGAGCTACGATTTGGGGCAACCAAGAAATTAAGCTAAATAAGGAAGCTAGAAGGTTACCTGGGTGGCGTGGTAGACTAGGCTGGAGCTGAGGTAGCTCCCGGTCGTGGCCTCGAAGGTCGTCAAGTCCTGAGGCTCGGGTTCCTACTCTGGGCGGAGCACGGCGGCGCAATGTCGCCGGATCAGTGGTCCGGTCACCCCCTCCTCGCTGCGACACGGGCAATCGAGAGCTGTCACCTCAAGGGATGCAGTGGAGGTCACGGGATGAAGGGTGGAGAGCCAAAGATGCCGGAATCGAGCGGCGGAGCTCAGAATATATATGAGTGCAGACCCGACTAGGGCTGATCGGGTAGGGTCACGGTGGCGCGCGGATCCCGAGGTCGATGCCCGGCGAGGATGTCGGATGTGGGAGGTGTCAAACGGAGCCGGGGTTTAGGTGTTAGGCAATCGGGTTGAGCGTGTATAAATCCGAGAAGAAAGTCCGGCGCTCGAATCCGCGAAGAATGGTCCTGGGGGGGTCAGTTGACCGGGCGGTCAACATCCCCAGGGCCCAATGAAATCAGGCCACGTGGCAAGATCTTGAGGTGACAAATACACCTAGCTAGGGGTCGAATCAGCAAAAACTTTCAACATGAAATATTTTTCTTTTATTTTTTTCTATTTTTTGGTGATTTTTAATTAATTTTTGGAAATAAAGATAGGGTATTTACATAGTATAGCTATACATAGGTATTTGTACACTGTTTCTTTTTAATTTTTTTGATTTTTAATTTGTTATTTTTGTGCATTTTTATTCCCATTTTATATTTAATTTATTTATAGTATAAAATTAGGAATAAAAGGGTATTTTTTGTTTATTTTTATTATTTATATACAAGGGTGAAATAAATATATATGTACATCTATATACATGGCATATGTACAAGGTATTTTTATATTTTGAATTTTGTAATTTTTATTTGATTTTTGTTTTGATTCTTTTTATTTATTTTATTTACAACATAAAATATTTACAAAAAGTTTTGAAAATAAATAAATTTATTTACAAGGTTAAATACATGTAGAAGCATGGTCTATATACATGGTGGAAGGATATTTTTGGTCTTTTTGGTTTTCAAATTTTTATTTTGTTTTTATCTTTTCCAAATATGTCCAAATATTTACAAGAATATTTTTGGTTGAGGAAAATATAATTTTATTTATTTACATAAATATTTACACATGAGCTCCTATCTCCCTCTACTGTGGCTTTTATGCGGTCAGGCCCATGCTGAGCCCTCCCTTGGGTTAGGTTGCTCAATATTTATTCTAAATATTCCCCTCTTTTTCTTTTTAATCTTTATTCTTTTATTTTTGCACAAAAACATGCTAATTATAGGTCTTTACACAATGCATGCTTTTGGTAATTATTGATATTTACATATATCTACATGTGCTTGCAAAGGTTTTTGTAGCTAAAATATAAGAATAAAGAGTGATGAATGGGTATTCATCACATCCCCCTATACTTTACCTTTGCTAGTCCCTAGCAAACACTTATGCAATAAGTGCAAAAGAAAAAGAAAGAAAAGAAAAAGGAGAACTTGGATTTTATTTGATTATCAAACTTGTCTTCACAAAATCAAAGTTTGGAGCTTAAGTCGAACCTTAGGAATTTTAGTGCGGTCGGAACCTCAATGAGAACCAAATTTGAAATCCAACAGTCCTTGAGAATCCCAAAACTCTGTCCAAGTCTCCTCAATAGCCAGGTCAGAAATACTTCAACTCATACGCAAACTCTTATGACTATGAATCTGACTCGTACAGTGTAAGTGATATGTAGCTCCCCACCTCAGAAGTAACAAAGAAACAACCTCCCCCAACATGGTAACTCTAATGCCCCGGTCTAGCAACTCTTTCCTCGAGAAGCGGGGTATTCCCTTCTAAGTTCAAGTGCAACCGGCTCAAGAAGAGGGGGAAGAAGTATAGACTTTTGGAAGCTCAGCCAGTGTAGCCAAGTCTCCCGCTGCAAGCTTCATGAGATGTAACATGGATACCATAAGCTTTTGCTTTATTGGACTATATACACTCTGGTGGGGTTATTAAATTTTCAATCCGACCCACCACTTTTTTGGAGTTCTTTTTGCATTTTTTTATTTTTTTTTCTTTTTTTCTTCTTTTTTTTTCTTTTTTTTTCAAATGCATCTATACAACATATCTACATGGTGCAGCATATATATAAGAAATTTTCCTCTAGAGCCAGTAGACTATCCCTCTTTTGAAGTTTTATTGCAACCCACGGCTTCTGTCTTTAGCCTTCATCACCACTAGACCAAGTTGAGGTGCACTTCCTTCACTAGAAGAAGAAGAGAGGTTCCGCCTAGAAGTACTACCCTCATATGCTACCCCAAGCCAAAGGAAACTGCCTCCTCACCACCTCATCCGTGGAGAGCTATGTGAAAGGTGCAGGTGTCCAAGTCAGGTCATTATCAACAAGAGTCGTGCGTGTGCTCCGAAATACTCTACTTAGGCAGTCAAGAATCCATTGAACAAAGTCCTGTGATCCTCAAAGAATTAAGTCAACCAGACCTGAAGTACCTCAAACCCAGTTCCTATAAGGTTCCTGTTATTAGGTAGATTTTAAGGTCCAATCAAGCTCCAATCTCCGGATTTTACTTAGACTTGTTCAACTATCAAACTCAATCCGAAAAATGCGAATGATATGCAATGCAATGCAGAAAATATTTTTGTGATGCAATTTTCAAAGATTTTGAACTTTTTATGGATTTTTGAAAAGATGATGCATGATGCATATGCAGATGCATTTTTTTGTATTTTTCAAAAAGATTTTTCAAAATGTTTTTGGATTTTAGTTTTGCAAATGTTTTTGGGATTTTTTAGAACAAAAAGTTTTGGCTGAAAACTAGGTGAAAACTATGTACACGGGAGTGCTTCTTATATTTACAAGAAGTGGATTTTAAGGATTTACAAGGGTAAGTGGTCAATTTTATAAGTACAGATATATATAGTGGATTTTGGTGTGATGTAAATATTCCTCAAACTTATTTGACACAAGCTTTTTCACACAATTTTTGAAAACTATAGTCCAAAATAATTTTTACAAAAATTTTTGCAAACATGTACACATATTTGAAAATCATTTCACAAAGGTTTTCAAAACAGTATAGATAGATTTTTCAAAATATTTTTGCAACCATTTTTCAAACCATTTGCAAATCATTTTTCAAACATTTTATTTCACACAAAGAAAATAAATTTTACAAACCACACATTTTTACAAAGGTTGAAAACATGTAACAAAATATTTTCAAAATAGTTTTCAATAGATGTTCACAAAGATTTTCAAACTATTTTTCAAACATTTTGCAAAAAACATTTTCATCTGATTTATTAATCAGTAAATACAAAAAGAAGCTGAGGAATAACCACATCTTTATTAAGGAATTTTAATGAATTTTAAAGAATACTTAACCATATTTATTAGGAAAATACGAGAGTACGAGTTATGGCTAAAGTATATACACATTATATACGACCCCCCTATACTTAGCTTGAGCTATGTCCTCATAGATCGGAGAGAAAAGAGAAGACATAACTCGTACTAAGTATAGACAAGTCTAAAGAATAAATAAATAACGAAGGAATCAATGAATGAGAAGTCGACCGTCCCCTCTATACTTAGGATCAAATAATCCTAAGTATAGCAGACTGTATACAACGCAGGGAGGGTCAAGGGCGGGAATGAACAGATCGTACTCAGATTGTCTCCCCCTACACTTAGGGTAAGATATCCCTAAGTATAGACAAGAAGAGGAGACAATGGAGAGGATCGAAGAGAATAGAGAAACTCGGGGTGCCAACCCCCCTATACTTAGGACAAAGTACGTCCTAAGTATGGAAAACTGTCTACAAGGGTGGCACCTTTTTGATAGATAAAGACGATAGAAATGGAAAAGAAGAAAAGAAGAAAAGAAGAAGAGATGAGACTAGAAATGAGATCATGAGAATGTACACATCGCTCCCCCTATACTTAGGGTAAAAGAAGCCCTAAGTATAGGCAACAACAGGAGTAATGACACGAAATGAAGAATGAACACTCAACTCATCTACCCCTCCTATACGTAGGACAAAGTACGTCCTAAGCAAGGCAAACACGAGAATGGGTAGACGAGCAAAAACGGGACATGGAAAGAGAGTCACGGGATAGAATCTACAACATAAATGGGTGATCATCAGAAGGTGGAAAGCAAACCTTCTTGCGGAACCGCTGAGGGATAGATCTGACGTGATGTATGTCGACATCGGGGTCCATAGTGGACAGAGACCGATCAGGGTCGACACGGTGAAGGCCCTCAGTGGAATCAAAACGGAAAGGGACGAACTGATCGATGGAAGCAGTATGGTTGGGTTCTCCCTTGGTGGTCTTATGGTGTGAAGGCGCAGACGTGTGAGTGGAGGAAGTGTGGTCAGGTCTGGCCTTGGAAGTCTCGCCGATATCAAAGTGAAATGAGACAAACTCATCATCCTCGGAAGAAGTGTAATCGGAGTCGTCCTGCGAGTCCTCGTCCAGGTCAAAATCAAAAGGAACGAAATCATCTGTGGAAGTATACGAACTCTGTTCGTCCTCTATAATCTCAACCGGATCATCTTTCTCATTAAAAGGCCCAAATTTCTGAAGAAAAGCGATCAAATCAACTTCGGCCTCTGGCCCTTCAGAATCAACATGGACAGGAGCGGACTCATCAGTGGAAGTAGTCAAAGCAGGTCCGTCCTGTCTAGTCTTACATGGGTCATTTGTTTCCTTATGAGGTCTCTCAAAGTAATGGGCAACATCATAAACATCCTCAATTATTTTGGTATCTGCCCCCTGCTCAAATGGTTCAATCACATAAATACTCCGGATCTCATCAACACATCGCCACACACCAGGAGGAGGATTAGTGAGGTCCATGCTTTCCGACTTCCTCCCCTTTCAGGGGATCCGCCGGGTCTCATCAGGGATCGCTGAGGAAGCATCTCTAGTAGCATCAGGTAGGTCACAGGCCTCAGAGTCAGCTATAATCGGTGAAGGTGCATCAGGTGCAGGTCTCTGGTCAATTGTGGGTGTGGTGATCAACACTTCGCTCTCGTCAACAGGACGGAAGCGAATCTCTCCTGATCCATAGTCAATAATGACCCTCGCAGAGGCGAGGAATGGTCGTCCCAGGATGATTGGAGATGGCTCCCCTGTGGAGTTCTCCATGGGCAACACGATAAAATCAACATTGTGGCTCGTGCCTTGAATAGAAATGACGGCTTTTTCAAGGATACCCTTCGGCCTCTTGATGGATCCATCAGAGCGATCATCCTGGTTTTCTTGAGAGGCCCTAAGTGAAGAGACTGTACCAGCGAGAAGGGTAATATGCTAATAGATGCACCGCCGTCTAGGAGAGTGCGATCACATGTATAGTCAGAGATGGTGCAAGTGATGAAAGGTGTAGCTGTGTTCTTCTTCTTGGGAATGGGACGGAGTGTGATGGCGAGGGCAGTGGCCATGGTCAGAATGTGACGCTCAGATCTGCTCCTCCGCTTTCTCTTCTTGGGAAGAGGAGCAGATACTTGGGTCATGGCCTGTTGAAGTGGGGTACGGATAATCTCATGAATGGCAGCCACCACTTCGGGTTCAGATAACATTTTTTTGAATTTTTGGACCTCCTCCATACAAGGGAGGAAGTCGGAATCAGCATATACATGAGGCATGCCAAGAGCAGTCTGTACAGCGGCATCCTCGGGGTCAAAGGTAGGACTGGATGTGAATGGGTGTGTGGTCAAGGGTTCTGGCAAGTGGACTCTCTCCTCAAAATATTGATCAACCAAGTGTCTCCCGAAATCTTTTTGGATTTTTAAATTTTTCTCATTTTTTTGTATTTTTGGCGATTGCAAGCTCCCATGATTCTTCACAAGCAAAGCTGTATCCTCGATGAAAAGAGCACTAGTCCGATATTCTCTCAAAGTGTCAAGATTTTCCTTCATCAAATTGATGTGCTCTAGCATTAGGTTCATGACAACACTCATGGAGGTCGTGGGAGGTGACTCCAACAGGTCAGACTCGGGTGGATGTGGACGTGGAGGTGGATTATATATAGGTGGGGATGGAGGTGGATAGAACTCCGAGTCGTGATACTGTGGCTGAGGCGGGTATGTACAAAAATCAGAAAAAATAGGAGGTAGGTCCTCCTGATAAAAGGGAGGTGGACCGACTGGAGCGAGTGAGGGGTCCGCAAAGTCCGGATAAAATGCACTCCAGGGGTCCATCTCGAAACAAAAGGAAGTGATTCGGGGGAGCACGGTGGTCAAGTCAAGAGAGTGAAGAAGAAAGGCGCAAGGGCGCAGAGATGATCTAGGACACACACAACAATCACAGTCAAAAATGAAAAGAATACAAACCCTCAATTCACCTACTCAACTCGGTAGAGATCGTAAAATGCGGTCTTTTAATCTTGTCTGTTTTAGAGTTAGGTGAGAAGTCAAAGAATTTCACACACACTTAGGGGGCTTGATGGGATTTGGGCACTAATCCTTAAGGTGTGCGCGAGCAAATAAAAGCGAAGACAATGAGGGGATTACTCGCCCCAATACAAGTTTTCTTTTGGTGGTTTTTAGGGTCAAGTAATGTTTAACAGTCCCAATTTTATTGATTATCACTTTTTTTTGAATTTTTACTAAGAAATGCACGAACCTATCGAGGGGTCAATTTTACTTAGCACCTAGGTGATCAAAAACAGAGGTAGAGGAGCGGGAAAGCAATGCAAGCGGCAAAACGATGATGTATGCTAAAGAGAAATGCTCACCTTGCCTCCAGCACTCTACATGCAAAGATGCTCAGCAGAATTGAAACCTATCTATATGCAAATGCAAGCCGATGAAATCGCCCTAAGTTTCAGAAATTGCTATTATCGTGAAGAACCACAAGTCAGCCACTTATCTTTAACCTAAGAGTCCGGTCTTGGCTTACCCCTCCTCTTCTCGGCACACTCGAGTTCAGGAGTAGAGCTTGATGGGGCTCGCTCACGGCACACGGGTTAAGAGATAAATGAACAGACTGTTTAAAAATTTGACTAAGTCCAAACGCGGCTATAGGTACATGCAAGATATATTAGGTGTTTGGCCTTAATCTATCGCAAGCAATCCTAAATCTAAGGGCTCAATCACACAAAGTGAAGAAAATAAAAACGGAAAACAAAGTAAAAAAATCCGATGAAAAGCCGACAAAACTGCGGTGAGCCCCCAAGTGAACAAACACTTGGAAATTGCGCCCGAATGTCCAAGAGTCCAAGTACCTGTATTATTACAATTTATCAAAGGTCACTCTCTCACAAAAGTAAATTGCAAGCTAACTAATCACTCTCTCTCACTCCTCCTGCTCTCTCCTGCCGGCGTGACCTAAGAAGGCCGGCTCCGCTTCCCAAGGATGCTCCGGGTCACCTAAGCAATCCGCCTTGCTCCGCGGTCCCTCGCAAGAAGACAAGAAAAGAGATGGTCAGATAGCTCAACAAGATATATCAAAAATGTAAGAGATGGAAAATAAATCTATGGTAAACAATCACACAATCAAACAAAATGTGAACTACTCGCTGTTGCTCCCCGGCAACGGCGCCATTTGATAATCTCAAATTTATTTTTAACTCTGCACAAATGGTGTATAGTGACAAGTATGCAGAGAGTTCGAACACAGGGAGCAAACAGGGTAATTCAAAAATTGATGCACAAGTGAGTGTGTGTGATGTCTACACTAAGCAAGCAATCAAAGGAATTTTTGTGGGTTTTTAATTTTTAATTTTTTATTTTATTTTCAACTTTTTAATTTTGTATTTTGATTTTTAATTTTCTGATTTTTATATTTTATATTTTATATTTTTTTCTTTTCAATATTGGAATTTACAAACAATGTAATACAATACAAGATAAAATATTTATAAAGATGTGTAAAAATATCCAAAAATTCAGAAATAAACTCTTTTTGGTATTTTTGTGGTTTTCTTACTGTTTTTGTGATTTTTGGGGATTTTTTCAAATGTTTTTGGTATTTTTAAATACTGAAATGAGAGAAAACAGTGGAAAATGTGCTGGCCGTGAGTAAAATGGAATTTAAAATTAGCAAACAGCAACCAAAATTTTTCACACTAATTGTCAAATAAAGAAAATAAAATAGAGAACAAACAGGAACTGAGTTTGATTTTTTTGGAGTTTTCCTTGATTTTTTAGATTTTTTTTTGAAGTTTTTGAGTCTTTTCGAATTTTTAAGGTTTTTCTTTTGAGATTTTTAGTGATTTTTGGACTGACACTAGAATAGGTTACAATAGACACTAGGTAATTTTTTTGGAATTTTTCAAGACCTTTTAATATTTTTTTGGCATTTTCTAAGCTAGACAGTGCACAAAAAGCATGTTTTTGATTTTTAATAAATATAAAACTAAAATAAAATCAAAAACTAGAATGATAGCGTCAAAATACACGTGTCCAGAAACCTATCCCTATTTTTGTGGAATTTTTGGATTTAAAATGATGGCTTAAATAATTAGAACAAGCATCCAAATGTTAAACAGGCCAGACAGGGGTATATTTGCAAATATCACAACTAAGGGGGAACGCCTGCAATTTTGCCACAAAATTTGCACTACAACAAAATGTTTCTGGGCCAGACAATAAAACCAAAAGCCGCTAGGGCTTGGTTGCAAAAATCCCCGAGCTCACGTGAGTTACACACGCGCCTGGCAGGGGTACGTGTGTAATATCACAAAAGGTTGGGGGCTGAACTCTAAAATGCCCAGAAATAATAAACTCTTAACACTAATCTTGGGACTAGAAATAAACACGCCAAATTTTTTGGGTTACTTCGCAAAAAGCCCAGACGCACGTGACAAGCACGTGCGCCAGGCGAGGACCTGTTTGCAATTCGAAAGAGTTCTGGGGGTCTTCTCCTAAATATTACAAAAAGATATTAAAGGTCGAGGAATGTTTCTGGAGTATTAATTAACACAAAAATTGCACTGGGGTACTAGACAAAATTACCCAAGGTAGGGGATGATCCAACGGCGGCGCACCTCTCACTTACGCCATGCGTCGCTCTCCGGGCGCGCGATACCCCTTCGGCTCGACGGTTCAGATTATGATGAGGTTGGTTGATCGGACGGCTGATACGTGTGCACTGAGGAATGGTTCAGATGAAGGCTTCAGCGGCGATCAACGGTGGAGCTATGGGCGTGGATGCACGGTGGTGATCGCAACTGGCACACGACGTCGATCCAACGGTGATGAAGGCACGACGAAGAACAGCTACAGGAGCGACCTTCAATCTTCAAATCCTGGCACGTAACTCGTTGGATAGAGCTCCGACAAGTACCGTGACGTTGCTGGCGAAGTTCTCTAGCGTCTGGAGCTCGCAAAATGGCCGCTGATGGCCGGGCTCTCCCTGGCGTGGTCGGAGGAAGAGAGCTTCGCCTGGAGCTCGAAGAAGATGCTACCGAGGCTCAAATGCCTCCTGCAGGTCCTGCGAAAGTAGAGAAACACAACAGCACAAACGGGCAGGGATCTGGCTATTATTGGCGAGCGGAGATGGTGGATGGCGCGGTGGTGGGGTTCATCGGAGGCCAGCCCCCGACGAACGCCATAGGTGGATGACAACGGGTGATCGGGCGATTAAAGGGCAAAACAATATCAAAAGCTAGACCTGGAGCCTAATCTACACTAAAAACACAACGAAGATGAAGAAAAACGACCTCTAGCAGCCAAGGGCCGCGAGATGTAACCGCCACGAGCGGTGCTCCGGCGATGGTGGAATCCGCTCCTCTCCTGCGTTAAACGCCGCCGCCAAGGGTCAAGCAAGGTCGCTGTCACCGTCCTCTACCTCAAGCACTCCAGGAGCATGCGTGAAACTAGGGCAAAGAGGGTTCAAAGGGGAAATGGAGGAGATGGGTTTCTTTCGAAACATGGCTGAGGCGCGATTTTCAAGGGAAGATTGCGAGCAGACGAAGAAGATCTGGTAGGATCTAAGAGGTCGGCGGGAATCACGGATGTACAGGGTACAAATCTCATGAAGGAAGCGGCTTCCCTCGAGCAACGCCTCAACGGTGAAAAAATCGAGAAGAGAGGGGCGCATTGACTTCTGACAAGGCACAGGGCTAGGACTAGGGAGTTGACTGGCTGGTCAACATCCCAGTCCACCTGGTTGGTCCACGTGGACCAACCAGGAAAAAGCCCCAAAAAAAGTTTTATAAATTCGATTTAAAATAATAAATGAATTATTTAGATTTAGGTTACTTAATGAAAAATATTAATTATTTTATAAATTATTTTATTGTGATTTTTATTTATTTTTATGAAATGTATTTTTACAAGTTGCTTTTATACCCCTATATAGGTATATTATTCTATATATTGTATTCTTTTATTTTTATTTTGTATTTTTATTTTTATTATTTTTATTTAGTATTTTATAAAATTGTAGAATACTTTTATATACACATATATATTTTTATTTTATTTTTCTGATATAATTTGTATAATTAATAAAATAGAAGTATAATTTATATAGATATAAATACAGGTATAATACCTATGTATCAAATATGTATGTATTTTATTTTAAGTTTTATTTAGGTTTTTATTCCCATTTTAATGTACATAGTTATTATAACTAATATTTACAACATTATAAAAATATAAAAATATAAAAATAATGAATAAATAATAAATTGAATATTTTAATATGTACAAGTATACAATAGGGGTCCAAAACTCAACTTTCAAACGGTAGCTCCGCCAAATGCGAAACCACAGCCATTAAATAGCTTATTTTCTTCTATATACAATTAAAGGTGAGTACGCTGCATTTGGAGTTTTCAGTTGTGAGATACGGGTCTGAAAAGTTGGGATTCTGGATTCTTATTCAGATCATAACTTTTTATCTGTACATTATTTTTTTGTGAAATCAATTTTGTATTTTTCTTTATTAAATTATCTACAACTTTCATGTACAAAGTTTCTTTATTTGATGTATAAAAAGTAGAACCAAAAATAGGTCCCAACATGAATAAAGAATGAATTAATAATTATAGGTATTTTATCTGTACTTTGGCCCTTATCTCCCCCTACTTTATTCCTTGTCGACCTATTCATAAAGATGTCTAGGTCTCGGGGTTTCAGGTCATAAAATATTTACAATATTTTATTCTTTTTCTTTTCTTTTCTTTATTCTATAATTTTGGCTTTTAAAAACCGCATTTTATACAATATTTACACACCTATGCATGAATGCTAAAATGCATGAATTAATGCTATTTACACGCATTTACTAGGGTTTTTAAGGCCAAAATGATAGAATAAAGATGATGAAACGTAGCTTCATCAGAAGGTTGTATCTCTAAGCTCCTCCAAGGCTGCTAACTCTGCCCTCCTCTGGTCTCCTACACTATCTGGATCTAAAAGAATATCCGTGACTGCCCAAAGTGACTTGTGCCTCAACTCAACAGGTAAATGGCACGGCTTGCCATAAACTAGGCGAAAGGGAGATGTGCCCAATGGTGTCTTGAAAGACGTCCTATATGCCCACAAGACCGAGTCCAAAAGCTGTGACCAATCCTTTCAGTCAGGGCGGACGACTTTCTGCAAAATAGTCTTGATCTCCCTGTTTGAGACCTCAGCTAGACCATTCGTCTGTGGATCGTATGGAGTGGCAACTCGATGGTCTATGCCGAACTCACTAGCAAGTGCCTTTACCTGGTCGTTGATGAAATGAGACCCCCCATCTGAAATCAATACTCGAGGTACCCCGAACCGCGTGATGATGTGCTTCCTCAAGAATCTGCAAATTGTCTTGGCATCAGCGGCTCGGGCGGGGATAGCCTCAACCCAACGACTAACATAGTCAACGGCCAACAGAATGTACTCAAATCCCTGACTCTTATGGAATGGACCCATGAAATCGATGCCCCATGCGTCAAAAACCTCACAGAAGTGAATGGGCTGCATCGGCATCATATCACGCTGTCCACAAGTGCCCATCCTCTGACAGTCAGTACACCTCTTCACGAACTCATCAGAGTCCTTGAAGAGAGTAGGCCACCACAAGCCGGATTGGAGCACTTTCTGTGACGTTCTCCTCCCAGAATGATGTCCTCCTGCCTCAAGCTTGTGGCAGTAAGTGAGGACGCTATGGTGCTCCTCCTGAGGAATGCACCGACGCCAGACGTTATCCCCTCCTTCGTGGTAAAGGATGGGATCCTCCCAATGGTAGGACTTGGCCTTCGCGAGGAAGGTCTCAAGCCTCTGTCTGGGCCAATCTTGTGGGACTTTCGCAGCAACGAGAAAGTTCACAATATCGGCATACCATGGGAGTGAGGCGATAGCAAGGATTGCCTCATCTGGGAAGGTCTCACAAATGGGATCAATCTGCTCAGACTCCTCAGGCTGCTCTAAACAAGAGAGATGATCCGCCACCACATTCTTAACTCCAGGCTTATCCTTGATCTCAATGTCGAACTCCTGGAGTAGAAGGATCCATCTAGTCAGTCTGGCCTTGGCATCCTTCTTTGCCATGAGGTATCGGATGGCGGTATGATCAGTATACAAAGTCACTCTAGATCCAATGATGTAAGATCTGAACTTATCTAGGGCGAACACTACTGCTAGCATCTCCTTCTCTGTGACTGTATAATTCCGCTGGGCGGAATCCAAGGTGCGGCTAGCATAGTGGATAGCAAAGGGGACTCCATCCCTCCTCTGTCCCAGCACAGCCCCCACGACAAAATCGGAGGCGTCCGTCATGATCTCGAATGGGAGAGACCAATCTGGTGGCTGGAGGACAGGAGCCTCAACAATACAATGCTTGAGAGTCTCAAACGACGAAAGACACTTGTCATCGACAAGGAACTCGGTGTCTTTCATCAGCAGGTCAGTCAACGGCCGGGCAACCCTACTGAAATCACGAATGAACCGCCGATAGAAACCGACGTGCCCCAGGAAAGACCGTAACTGCCGCAAATTGGACGGTGGTGTGAGTTTTCTGATGACATCAACCTTGGCCGGATCAACCTCCATGCCCCTGTTGGAGATGATGTAGCCAAGCACCATCCCTTGAGTCACCATAAAGTGACTCTTCTCCCAAGAAAGAACCAAGCGGACCTCAATACATCGCTGAAGTACCCGGTCTAGGAAGTCAAGACAGGAGTCGAATCCGTCGCCGTAAACCGAGAAATCATCCATGAAGACCTCTAAGCACTCCCCTACCATGTCCGAAAAGATCGACAGCATGCATCTCTGAAAAGTTGCAGGGGCATTGCATAGCACAAATGGCATGTGTCGGAAGGCGTATGTGCCGAAGGGACAGGTAAAGGTGGTCTTCTCCTGATCCTCAAGAGCGATGGCCACCTGGTTGTAGCCCGAGTACCCATCCAGAAAACAGTAATGGCTCTTCCCTGCCAGTCTCTCAATGATCTGATCAATAAAGGGCAGGGGAAATGATCCTTCTTGGTGGCCTGGTTGAGTCTCCTTTAGTCAACACAAACCCGCCAAGAAGTGGGTACTCGTGTAGCAATCTCCTCTCCAGACTCGCTAATCATTGTAGTGATGCCCATCTTCTTGGGCACCACATGCAAAGGGCTGACCCACTTGGAGTCGGAGATGGGATAGATAAAATCGGCGCTCCACCATTTCGAAATTTCCTTCATGACAACCTCTCTCAGATTTGGGTTCAGCCGCCGCTGGAACTCACGCGACGGCTTTGCCTCCTCCTCGAGATAGATATGGTGAGAGCACAGGGTCGGACTAATCCCATGGAGATCTGCTACGCTCCATCCTATTGCCTTGCGGTTCTTTTCAAGAACCCCCATCAGACGGGATTTCTGCTCTCCAGTGAAATCGGCTGAGATAATGACTGGGTACATCTCATGCTCGCCCGCAAGGAATCTATACTTCAGCGACGAAGGAAGTGGCTTCAACTCTGGACAACTGGGTGCTGGCAAATCTGGCTTCGAAAGAAGTCGCGTGTATGCTGCCAAATTTGCCTGGGAGAATGAGAGCGTACTCTCGCAAACTGGATCTGAAGAAGGCTGCTCAACTGAACTGTCTCTGATCTGCTTGGCATCTGCCTCCTACTCAACTGTAGGCTCAGTGGAAATCGGGTCTGGCATGTAATCATCACAATCTGCCCACTCAGACTCTGACTCCGAGGGATCTGCATCACACAAGGTGGCATCAGTACCACCATCATCACAGAAATCTGTGTCGCGGTCGAGAATCTGCTATGCTGCCTCTAAAGTATCCTGAACCAGGAATGTGCTCTCCAAGCTCTCCTCTGCTGTCATCTCTGCATCAGCGGTGTCTGAAAATGAGAGGATGGCATGTGCTGCTGGGTCTGCCCAAACTGCCTCATCGTCTGTGATCACAAAGTCACAGTCCTGGTGGATGTCTAGCCCTGTATCTGTCAGCTGCTCTGTATCTGAAGTGGTCTCTGAGCATGATCTCTCTCTGGCTCGGATGTCCTCGACCGTCTTTATTTGTACACTTTCGCCCTCGACGCGAAAGTATACCTTCCCACTGTCATGATCAGTCACCGCCTTGGCTGTGGCCAAGAACGGACGACCGAGAATGATGGGGGTATCGGTCACTGAATCAGGGATCTCCATGTCCAACACTACGAAGTCCACGGGGAATTGCAGGCCCTGAATAGTGACGACAACATCTCGCAACAACCCCTTCGGCCTCTTGACAGATCTATCAGCAAACTGAAGGACTGTCCTGTTCTGTCTAAGAGTGCCCAACTCGAAGCGGTCGAGAAGGGCTGCCGGGAGGAGGTTGATCGACGATCCGCTATCTAATAGAGTACGGTCGAACCTCTACTCACTGATATGACATCTGACATAAGGGGCTCCGGAATCTGGCCTCTTGGCCGGCAGACGGTTCTGGATCGCGAAACACGTGGCTTTCGTCAGCACATGGATCTCAGAGTGGTGGTTCCTCCTCTTCCTCCTGACTGTGGTCCTGTCTCTCAACGAACGCTGAAGAAGGGGAATGTGCTGCAAAGCCTCCTGAAGAGTCAGCTGTATGTGAAAACGGTCTATCATCTGCTGGCTGAACTCTTCCTGATCTCTCTTTTTTGGATTTTCTGTTTTCTTCCCCTTCCCCATCTGAAGGGCGCTAGGGAAGGGGATCACTGGGTCCTTCTCAGATGAAGGACTAGAAAAGGGTCTAGGCGGCTCGATGACCGGATCCACACATACATCATGCACCACAGTGGGACCAGAAGAAAATAAACCCTTTCCTTTATTCACAGAACTGTTCAGAGATACAGGTGTAGAAGAAGGAAAAACAACATGTCTCTCAGAAGTATGGGTGGCCTCAGTACCACCATCGGCTGGCTCAGCTGGAATACTCGCGGCCTCAGTACCACGCTCTGGCTCGGCATCGTAGGTGGCCTCAGTACCACCTCCTAGAACTGGTGAAACGACGGCCTCAGTACCACCATTGGAATCAGCATCCTTGGTGGCATCAGTACCACCGTCATCATCCTCCTCGTCGGGCGCTCTAGGTGGATCCTCATGACGTCGCTCAGACGAGGCGCCGCCTGCTGCCATCCTACCGCTCCTAAGTGTGACAAATCAGTATTAAACAGATATCCAGTCATATCACCAAATGCATCACTAGGAGTGGTATACTCAGTACAAACTACCTGCTCAGATTTCCGCTTCAAGCTGTTGGGGTTCGGCACTATCTGGGCAGGAATGGCAGCCTTCCCTCTCATAATGTCCCGCATCTCCTGGCGGAACTCGTCCATCTCCCGTCTGAAAGTAGCCTGCTGATCCGTGAGGAGGCAGGCTATGTCATCCAAAACATGGTTCTCATGGGAACCCGACGGGTAGCCTCTCTGGTAGTGAGGCTGCTGGATCTGCTGCTGGTGCTGAGAGGGGTATGAGTGATGCTGCTGCTGCTGATGATGAGGCTGCTCACGCCTCCAAGACTGTCCCTGCTGGTAGGGACGAGGACCGTAGGACGACTGCTGCTGCTGCTGTGGTGGGTACACTGGGGGTTGCTGCTGCGGCTGGTGATCTCTCTGATGGCTGTACTGGCCACCCTGTCTTGACGGCTGCTGCTGGGGCTGGGTACCTCCGTTCCCCCATCGGAATCCGGGATGGTCTCGTCGGATATCGGGCTGAGGGCGGTCATACCAAATCCCGTTGACATCCATCAACGGCTCTGCATCGTACGGGGCTGGCGGGAGTACTGCCAGAGGCTGATCCGGCTGGTATATCGCCATCTGCATGTCTGGAGACGGTGATGATGGTAGGTGGGTTGCGGCTGCTGGTACGGCTCCGCCTGTACAAGGTGAACCTGTCTAGGCTGCTGGTGTGAGCTGGAGCGCTGGGACGAGCTGTTGTTGCTGCCGTGATCATCTCGCGACTGAAGATGGGGGCTGGGAAGCCGTCTGTGCCTCCTGGAGACACAAGAGCAGGTCTTCATGTCGCTCAGAGTCTGTGCCATCTGCTCCATCTGAGTGATGCCCTGGCACTGCTTCTTCTCTATCAGCTCCATCCGATCCAACTTCTCGCTAATGATGCCCATGTCCGCAGCTGTGGACTCTGCTTGTGTTGCTGCTACTGCGGACGAACCGGAAGGACCGGCGTCGACCCGTGCTATCCTCTGCTCTGCACGGGTCCTGGCTGCTGGGGTCTGCCCTGAGTGTACAACCTGGTATGGGACATCACCATATAGTTTTCGGCCATCTCCTCGTAGATGGCCCAGACCTGGTCGTGATCCTTGGCGAAGTAAGACCCGCCACAAGAAGCGTTCACTAAGACCTGAAGCTCTGGTGTCAGTCCGCTGAAGAAGCTCTGAACAAGGTTCGGCTTCGAAATGTCGTGGTACGGGCATCTGTCGGTCAGCTCTCGAAACCTCTCCCATGCCTCATGGAACTGCTCGTTGGGGAGCATGGAGAAGTTGATGATCAGGGCTCTCGCTGCATTGGTCCACCTGAGTGGATAGTACTTATGCAAGTACTCGGCGCGGAGCTGCTCCCAAGTGTAAACAAACTTCCCCAGATGTTTCAGCCAGGTGGCTGCTCTGTCTGCCAAGGAAAAGGGGAAGGCAATCATCCGAATCGTATCCTGGTCCACCTAACGATCGTGGACAGTACTGCATATCATCTCAAACTCCTGCAAATGGAGATAAGGCTCCTCTGTCGCCAAACCGTGAAACCGAGGAAGGAGCTGTAAGGTGTTCGGGGGGAACTTGAAGTCCCCCACGATGGCTGGAAGCGTCACCCAACGATGTGTCAAAGTCGATCCGGGATTGTGGTTATCCCGCATAGGTCTCGGTGGTCCTGCTCCTCCTGCAGCGCTGCTGCGGCTGCGGCTGCGGCGGCAGCTGCCGCATTGTCGGGTCCTCCTACTCCGCGGTTCTCGTGGTTGGCTCTCATCTACTCAAGCTCTCTCCTTATATCCATCATGAATGCCCCCGATCCCTCAACTGCTGCTACACTGACTCGAAGGAGGCGATCAGGGTGGAGTTGATCGAACCCTGGTCCAGAATGAAATGCTGCTCTCCTTGTGGACCTCCGGTGCGATCATCGGAACTGCCGGCCATCCTCTCTGAAAAATCAAAACAACCGAACTCAGGTGCTGATAAATCATATGTTCGTCTCTCCTCTGGCACTGGTATCTCTGAATCAGAAGAAGAAGGGTGGTTGAGGGGGAACAGGGCGGTGTCATACTCGGGTTCGGAGAGCGGGTCTGAGCTCCCACGAACCGACCTAGATGAATGGACAGGAGTGCTAAAAAGCGGTGCAGCCAGAGGATGCCTAAGAGACCTCCTGCCCATCATCGTGATCTGGCGAGTAAGGCGGATGAGATCTGGAAAAAATATGATCGAAAACAAACCCCCAGTTCACCAACACAACGCGAGCTGAAGACCGTAAAGGCTCGGTCAAATTATCTTGTCAAATTTTATTTTGGTGAACAATCAAAATATCAGAGCGATTATGTGACCTGTTGGGATACCCGATACTCTCTCAACCGAATGTCCCGCACAGAAGAGTCGGTAATCAGTCGAGATGAGCACCGGAGGGCTCTACCTAGTGTACGGGTCACTCTCTCGCACAAGCAAACCAAGCAATGAGGGGGTTGCTCTCCCCAAGACAAATTTTTAGGTGAGGTGTCTTTTAGGGTCGATAGTTTTAGCAGTCCCAATTTTATGGTTTTTCTTTTTTTAGATTTTTTAATGCAATCAAAAACGCCTAACGAATTTTTCGATTCTCCTGGTTATTAAGTCAAAAACATGGGGGAGAAGACGAAAAAGCCGATGCGCGATAAATCAATGATGCATGCAGAGATAGAAATGCGTACCTGACTCCAGCAGTCTACATGCAAGATGATCCGCGCAGAAATATAAAGACTGAAAAGAAACTACCTATATGGTGCAGCGGTGAAAACCGTGTCCTAAACAGGCAATTTCTACTCGACAGAACCGTCTAGCTGGTCACTCGCCCTCGATCCAAAGAGTCCGGTCTAGACCCACCCCTCCTCTTCTCGACAGGTCGAGTTCAGGAGTAGCGCTTGACGGGGCAGGCTCGCGGCGCGTAGGCTCTCAGGAAAGTGACTCAGCTATTTTTATTAATGATTTATTAGTAGGTCCAATTATCACTCTATAGGAACAGGCAAGCAGTTAAGTGTGGGGATCCTACTAATTACGGCACAGTCAAGCAGAAAATCCTAAGTCTAGGGGCTCGAGAAAAACCGCGTAAAACCGTAAAAGGCAGCGAAAAACCAAAAGTCGCGAAAAACCGTGAAAATCTAATTGGGGTCCCCTGAGCACACCGGTGCTCGGCGAAACAGACCCGAGAGTTCAAGTCCTGTTGTCCGAGTGTACCTGTATTATTACAACGGTTCAAATATGCGGGAAATAAAACCTAATCTAAGCTACACTAATCTCGCGGCTATCCCGCGGCTCCCGCACTCCTGCTCGCTCCTCGTGCTCTCCTGCAGCTCTGTAACGAAGGGAGCCGCCTCCGGTTCCCGCGGTTGCTTGGCTTCCGAAGAAAGCCGCCTCGATCCTCGGGCCCTCGCAAGAAAACAAACAAGAGTGGTCAGACCAGATAAATGTATAAATAGGTCAAATATATATACAAAAATATGTACAAAAAGACGTGAAAAGAAAACCGCGGGAAAAATCAATCGACTACTAAGCCATTCATCACTCTTTATTCTTATATTTTAGCTACAAAAACCTTTGCAAATACATGTATATTCATGTAAATACAAATAATTATCAAAAACATGCATTGTATAAAGTTTAATAATTAGCATGTTTTTGTGCAAAAATAAAAGAATAAAGAGTAAAAAGAAAAAGAGGGAAATATTTAGAATAAATATTGAGCATCCTAACCCAAGGGAGGGCTCAGCATGGGTCTGACCGCATAAAAGCCGAAGTAGAGGGAGATAGGGACTCATGTGTGTAAATATATATGTAAATAAAATAAAAATATTTTCCTCACAAAAAGAGACTAAAATTGGATTGTAAATATTTGTATATATTTATAAATATAAAATTAAGATAAATATAGAAATATTAGAAAGAAAACAAAAACATCACTCATGTACATAGTCACCATGTATATAGTCCATTCATATTATATTTATTTAGCCTTATAAATAAATAAAATTAATTCCTAAAAACCTTGTACATATTCTATGTCTTATCATATAAATAAATTAATTAAATTAAAACAAAAACAAAATAAAAATAACAAAATTAAAAATCAAAAATAATATTGTAAATATACCATGTATATGTATGTACATATCTATTTATTTCACCTATGTATATAGATAATAAAAATAAAATAAAAATATCTTTTTATTCCTTATTTTATGATATAAATAAATAAAATATAAAATGGGAATAAAAATTGTATAAAAATAACAAATTAAAAATCAAAATTAAAAACCCTATATTGTATATATACCTATGTATAGTACTATATTGTAAATACCATGTTTTTACTTTGAAAAATTAATTAAAAATCACCAAAAAATAGAAAAAAATGAAATAACATTTTTCATTTTTTGAGTTTTTAATAATTCGGCCTCCTTCTATTTTAAAATGATTTTTAAATATTTTCTGAGGTGGCCTCCTCTGATTGGTCCACGGGGGAATGTTGACCGCCCGGTCAACTCCCCCTGTGGACCACTTCCCGCGGATCCAGAGCAACCGACCCGACTTCTTCATTTTCTACCTACTCAATCTGACAACCGAACACCTTAACCCCGGGCTCCGATTGATCCTTGAACATCCATGACCCACGCCCGGAGTGGATCTTAGGGATCCGAGGCACGAGTGACTCGCCCGATCCTGTTCTTCTCGGATCCCTGAGCATATAAAGTCACAGCTCCGGCGAGCTTTGCAATCATCTTTGGCTCATTTGCTCCACCACCAGTGACCTCCAGTGCTCGAGTGAGAGTGACAGCTTGCTCCAGGTGCTGCCGCAGCGAGGAGAGGGGCAGAGAACCACTGATCCGGCGGTATGCTCCGTCGTGCTCCGCCCAGAGAAGGAGCTCGAGCCTCGGAGGTCGACGCTCCTCGAGGCAAGGACCAAGAGCTGCACAAGCTCCTTCCCAGTCGATTCCTCCATCCAGGTAGACCCAGTTCCTTTTTCTTTTCTCTAATTTCCGATTATCCCCAATTCGCGCCGCCGTCGTTTCTCGCTGATTCCGACCATCCCACTATTCCGTTCGACCATCGGAATCTACCATCGCCTCCGCCTTCCTCCCGCGCACATTCTCCGCACTCCCATTCAACCCAGCTCGCACAGGAGCTGGGGTTCGAGCTCCTCCGTCCATCCTCTCGCCGGAGCTCGCCCGCACCGATTCCCCGACCACCTTCACCACGTCTAACGGGGTCGAGGCACTTTTCCCTCGACCCGCGAGTCTTCTGGACCTATTTTGCAGGTATTACGAGGGCCATTTGAGGTCCTTCGACTCGAGCCAGGAGCCGCTTCTCCGCCGGAGCTGACCAGGCTCCCTAGAGCTCCGTCGCTCCATCGGAGAGTCCCATTTGACGCGGAGGCCCCCGACGATTCTTCCCCGATCACCAGAGCCCCGCGAGGAGGTCAGGAGCGTACGCCTTGGGCCGGCGAACTTCGCCGGCAGACAGTTCTTCCAAGACCTTCGTCCACCGTTCGATCGGCCTCCCGCTCCAGTTTCCATCTGAGCCATCCGTCCCAGGAGCAACAGCGACCGCACGATCCTTGGAGAGGCGATCTGGACCGTCCGATGCGCAAGGTTTAGCCACCGCTACTCCCCACCGTACGATCTTCCACGTGGCTACGCCTTGGCCGACCGATCATCGCGAGGAGCCCAGCTTTGGAGCGCCACCTGATCTTGACCATCTGATCTACCACGTGGCATCCATTTGACGGGCTCATTAATAAAGGGTAATTTATCCCTTAGGCCCTTAGTTTAGTTTTATTTCAGTTTAGTCTTGTAAATATTTTTAGAAGTTTATTTACGTTGGTACTTTTGCACATTGGACCCCTGCACTTTACTTTATTCACATTTATACCACTGTTCATAGTGTCGCACGTGCATCGACACGTGCCCCTTTGGGATATTTGCATTATTAACCCTGTAGTTCTGAGATGTTCTGAAATGAATGAAAACTTTTGGATATTTGCTTTCATACCCCTGTGCGTGAATTAATAGTGCATGCGCGTTTATTCGTGGGTTAATTGCAAACTAGCCCTCGGACTTTTGGTACCTGTTACCAAATAGTCCTAGGACTTAATTTTCGTTACATTTAGGTCCTTGAGTGCCTCAGGCACGCGCCACGCGCGTGTTTTCCTGGGTACTTTGCACCAGACCCCTTAGAACTCTTGGTATTTGCACTCTGGTCCCTATGCACAGTACCTACTTCTTATTTTTGAATAAAATAGCAAATCAACTCCAAATCCAATGAAAATTGGATACCTGGCTCCTGCCATGTTGTAAAATTTTTTGGAATTTTTGGGGACATTTTTGTTTTGATTTTATATTTTTAAAAATTCAAAAACATCAATTTTCGTTACTGTCTGATTTTAAAATTCACAAAAAATATTAAAACTCATCTAAAAATCACAAAAAATTAGCTACTGTTGCTTTTAGTGTGCTTGATTTTTCTAGCCAATTTTAGCTATTTTTCATTATTTAAAACTCCTAAAAATTGAAAAACACCTAAAAACTCATAAAAATTCTAATAAATAACTTAAAAACCTAAAAATAATAATTTGGGTGCTAAAATTTTCCTTGTTTCTTTCTCTATACAGGAAAATTACCTCCAGGCTTATGGGGGACTCTTAGATATTTTATCTAAGTCCCTTAAGCTCGGCTGGACAGTACCTCCTTTTTCTGACCTTGTTTCATTTATAGAAAATTAAATAAAAATCAGAAAAAATCCCAAAAATTCACTAAAAACACTAAAAATTATAAAATACACAAAAACATTTTTATTTGAATTTCTGGTTGATTTTTAGTGCATTAAATAAATAGTTGAATTGCCTTGTATTCTTGTCTTCCTTATTTTCTTAATACATTAAAAATCCAAAAAATATATAAAAAGAATTAAAATCCACTAAAAATACATGTTTCTTTTCTTTTATTTTCTTTTTGACTACTTCGTAGGCCGCAAGGCCATCACGTGCTCCTTGTGTTCGACCCTGGTCGCTATACCAGGTTAATAAAATAGCAAGACCGCTATTGATTTTGATTTGATTTTATCTTATATTGGTGGTCTCTTTTTCTTGATTGACACAACCGAGTGATTGAGGTCGCGACGACCATTTAGTACCTTTACCTTAGTCGCTTGGCGTGTCATCAGAATGGCGCCGTTGCCGGGGATAATCGGAAATTAGAGAAAAAGAAAAAGGAACTGGGTCTACCTGGATGGAGGAATCGACTGGGAAGGAGCTTGTGCAGCTCTTGGTCCTTGCCTCGAGGAGCGTCGACCTCCAAGGCTCGAGCTCCTGCTCTGGGCGGAGCACAGCGGAGCACACCGCCGGATCAGTGGTTCTCTGCCCCTCTCCTCGCTGCGACAGCACCTGGAGCAAGCTGTCACTCTCACTCGAGCACTGGAGGTCACTGGTGGTGGAGCAAATGAGCCAAAGATGATTGAAAAGCTCGCCGGAGCTGTGACTTTATATGCTCAGGGATCCGAGAAGAACAGGATCGGGCGAGTTACTCGTGCCTCGGATCCCTAAGATCCACCCCGGGCGTGGGTCATGGATGTTTAAGGATCAATCGAGCCCGAAGTTAAGGTGTTCGGTTGTCGGATTGAGCGGGTAGAAAATGAAGAAGTCGGGTCGGTTTCTCTGGATCCGCGGGAAGTGATCCACACATCTGCGGAGGGGGGGAGTTGACCGGGCGGTCAACATTCCCCCGTGGACCAATCAGAGGAGGCCACCTCAGAAAATATTGAAAAATCATTTTAAAATAGAAGGAGGCCGAATTATTAAAAACTCAAAAAATGAAAAATGTTTATTTTATTTTTTTTCTATTTTTTGGTGATTTTTAATTAATTTTTCAAAGTAAAAATAGGGTATTTACAATATAGTACTATACATAGGTATATATACAATATAGGGTTTTTAATTTTGATTTTTAATTTGTTATTTTTATACAATTTTATTCCCATTTTAATATTTTATTTATTTATATCATAAAATAAGGAATAAAAAGATATTTTTATTTTATTTTATTATTTATATACATAGGTGAAATAAATAGATATGTACATACATATACATGGTATAATTTACAATATTATTTTTGATTTTTAATTTTGTTATTTTTATTTTGTTTTTGTTTTAATTTATTTTATTTATTTATATCATAAGACATAGAATATGTACAAGGTTTTTGGGAATTAATTTTATTTATTTATAAGGCTAAATAAATATAATATGAATGGACTATATACATGGTGACTATATACATGAGTGATGTTTTTGTTTTCTTTTTTATATTTCTATTTTTATCTTGATTTTATATTTATAAATATATACAAATATTTACAATCCAATTTTAGTCTCTTTTGGGAGGAAAATATTTTTATTTTATTTACATATATATTTACACACATGAGTCCCTATCTCCCTCTACTTTGGCTTTTATGTGGTCAGGCCATGCTGAGCCCTCCCTTGGGTTAGGTTGCTCAATATTTATTCTAATATTTCCCTCTTTTTCTTTTTACTCTTTATTCTTTTATTTTTGCACAAAAACATGCTAATTATTAAACTTTATACAATGCATGCTTTTGATAATTATTTGTATTTACATGAATATACATGTATTTGCAAAGGTTTTTGTAGCAAAAATATAAGAATAAAGAGTGATGAATGGGTATTCATCAATGTACACTACACTACACTACTTACTTTTATTTTTTTTATGCTATTTACTTTTAATAATCATTTGATTATTCTAATCCATATTTTTTGTTGATGTTTCTTGCAAGTCCGCGACATACCCTACACTGTTTGATGTACAAGCTACAGTGATCAGAGTCGTACGATCACCATCCTTCCCACACGCGCCACCTGTCCCCGCGGGGGTATATTTCATTTTTCTCCTCGTACTTTCATGTTTTGTTGTTTAGTCCAGTAAATAAAAATTATAGTTCAGCTAATTACAGTTTGGACCCTGTTCTTTCTTATATTTGCAGTTTAGTTTAGTCTGAGTGAAATCACGTGTAGTCCCACGTGTCGTTCTTGGATATTTGCATTTCCTGCCTTGCACTTTATAATTTTATGATTTTTTTGGAAAACTTCTAAGATGTGCATATATACCCCTATGCGTGGTTTATTGAGCATGTGAGTATTTTCACTGATCATTTTACATCTTCGGCACTATGTTTTTCACGTGTGTTATTGTTTGGCTTGAAGTTTTATTTTAATTGCAAGTAGGTCCCTATAAACTGACTGGTTCTTTTCTAATTTAATAAATACCAAATTGATATTAAAAATTCTATAAAAAATATTGTTAGCTCCTGCTAACACGTAATATTTATTGTGATTTTTGTAGATTAATTTAGTTTCATTTATTATTTTATAAAATCAAAAATCCTAAAAAGTGTTCTGTCTATTTTGAAAAATACATAAAAATTCGAAAAATCACTTTAAAAATTCCATAAAAATTCTTGTGTGTGTTTTTATGCTTTGCCTTCAATATCAATTTTGTCTCAAAAACCCTCATAAAAATCCTAAAATCACAAAAGACCTAAAAAAACTTATAAAAATAATATAAAATTCAAGAAAAATAAAAAAATGTCTTTTCAGTTCCTGTTTATAGCACTTTTCACCTAGTTTTTCATAAATTTTCTCCCCATGACTCTATGACATATTTAGTATTTTTAACATGCAATAAGGTCTTAGTTGTGCACTGTTTGCATTTTCAGTCCTTGTTTGGTTTTTTATAAAATCAGAAAATTTCTAGAAAATTACCAAAAATACTTTAAAATTTCAAAAAATCAGAAATATTTTTATCTTTATTTTTTAGCTTTCTTAGTCCTAAATAAAAATTCAAAAAAGACTTGTTGTGTGCCAGCACTAGGAACTCTCACGGAAACAGCGCTTGTCGTACAAAGAATCCATAGTCCCCGTGAGGGTGGCAGTCATGTCCGAGTCCTTATCTCTCTCTCACCCCTCGCACATATATACTCTGGCTAGGATCCCACACGTACTCGTCACGGGCATCCTGCTTTTCTATGTTCTATAGACCTATATGTCACTATAGAAAGTCGGGATATTATACATAATGTGAATATTCCACCAAAAAGTGTGATTTGAGTTCAAAACGCTTCCTTATCTGCTTGAATTCATCTCTTTATTGAAAATATAAAAAATTGTAAAATTAAAAACCACCAAAAATTCCATTTTTTTGAAATTCGACTTCTTCGTATATTTTCGTGCTCCTTGTGTTCTACCCTAATTGCTATACCAGGTAAAAATAAATAGTGAAGATCGCTTACATTTTTACATGCTTTGATTGTTTGATCTTTTAATTGGGTGGTTCTTTCTCTTTTCTTGTTGATTATGCCTTGTGATCCGAGACGCAATGACTCTTTGATTATCTGATTTCCTAACCCGAGTCGCTTGGCGTGTCATCAACATCTTTGAGAGATCTTCTAGATCTGGATATGGGATTAGATCTCATTATCCCAGTTACTATACATGGATATACAATCATCCTCACCACATCTCCAAGTATCCCTAGAGAATGCATACTATCCTCAAAAAATTTTGAGGAATGTTTCTAAAGAGATGAATCAGAGAATTGGGTTTGTTAAGTGATGTTTGAATCACTAGAGGAAGAGGAGAACTTAGGATGACTAAATTGGATTAATTATCTTAGATAATATTATCATGGACAGTATTATCCACACTTATAATAATATGGTTAAGATTCACATTGTTTTTGGATATGTATGATGCGGATTTCAAGATAATTAAATTGAATTTAATTATCCACAATAATCATGAATATTGCTGATAAGATCCACAATATCCTGTTGAGACATGATTATGAATAGGATTGACAAATTAATGTAAATTCACGTTATAAAATAAATATAAATATAATTTACATTTAATTTTGGTCTTATAAATATGATTCTTTTTTGTCAATGTCCTATTTGCAATAATCACAGATAATTTAGAATTATTTATTGACATCTAAATTTTTGCTCCAGAAGATGTTCCAAGGAAATCAAGAAGGCATGAGATAGAAACCACCTCAACAGTAAGTGAAAAGTTGAAAATAATAACCATCAATAGACATCTACAATGACAATAATAATAGCTCCAACAACTCCTTGAAGTTACTTTAGTTCTCAGCCTCTCATTGCTAGATAAATAATCAAATACGAAAAGAATGCCTCCAGAGTAATTCAGAACAAAAAAACCCTCACATTGTTTATGTTGGAAGAAGGAATCACTGGACTGATATTACAAGCTACGGATGATCTGGTTCACAGAGTCGTAAGTACCTATCACAGCCACCAGAATCCCTACTATGACTATCGTAGATATAACTAGCTTCTGAGATGTAGGTATGGGAGTAGCCTCGAAGATCTTGAGGTAGCATAAGCACGGCAACAATACACAGACGATAATGCCAAGGAAAGAGCCGATGAACGCCATGACATAACCAAAGAAGGGGATCGTTATGGCTATCAAGAGCGAGCTGACCACTAGCACGGTTCTTACAAGGCAACATGCAGATCTATTATCTCTCAACAGATATCGTTCTTCAATGGCTGCAGCTATTGGCGTAACCATTAGAGCATACTTGGTGAAGGGATTTATAAGCGTCATGCCTATTGCTACATGTGATGCAACATTGTGCTTCGGCAGGTTTAGAGTAATCTGCGATTGCAGGTCTTCTCCATACATGAGATAACCAATCACTGCCATTGATCCATAGTTGAGAGCACAGAAAATGAAGCATATGTACAATACCTGCGAGTATGCAAACTAAATACATAAGCATGATCAAACACGTACACATACTTAAGACTATGCTAGTTAAACTCATAATACCTTAGGGAATTGCGATTTCCTTTCCATGGATGTGCATAATGTGGGAAACACAGCGTGAGCACAATAACAGAAAGCATACAATCCCAGTGCCGTAGGCAAGCCACTCGAATTTAGAAGTGTTCCTCGTTCTTGAAACCCGACGCCATCGAACACGCCGACCCACAATACAGAACCAACCACAACCAAAGAGGCTGCCACACCTCCAATGGAAAATAATGCAAGTGTTCTCAAATTCCTTAGCCATGTAGTGGGTAGGATAACAATGGCCGCGGTGATAGTGAAGAGCTTCCTGCCTTCTATCTTCACACTTCCAAGATGAAAAGTCTTGTTGGGAAACAACTTGTCTAGATTATCCCCTTCGAGGATCAAGAACTCGATCGCGACAAGATATAGTTCCATGTACATAAAGAGAGATACTGCAAGACGGCCCTTGAAGCCAAAGGCATGCTCCCCGATATCGGGGTAACTTCTGATTCGCGAGTCGACGCTCATGCATCTCTGCAAGAGTAAGCCGGTGTAGCAACACATTAGGGCCATGACTAGAAGGAGCACCAAGCTCAACCAACCCCCTTCTGATAAGGCGTAAGGGACTGATAGGATACCAACTCCTGCAAAACAAATAATGAAATTATATCAACAACTGCACATGTATATCCACGAAATGAAATAGGCAATTCGACAGGCTGAAAGAGAAGAAAAAAGTAAAGCGAATCGAAAGCAAAAGACTGTGTCATAAGCCATAAGAATGTGGGAAGAAGGCAATCATATAGACGATCCGAGCAACTAGGAGATGCTTCAAGGGATTTGGTTTGATTCTGTGGCAATGCTGGAGGCCGTACTCGGGTGCATCATTGAAGGGGACTTCGATTTGGGGACCAGTGTTTGCCACCAAAGGCCATCATAAATTGGTGCTTTAGTTATGGTAGTCAATTGTTCACTACAATAAAATGCATTTACAATAACTTTTTTTAAAATCCTCACTGTATCGTCTGCTGATAAATATATTACGACGATATTATTCGTTGAGAAATTATTTTGTATTCATGAAATTAGCGATGAATGTCGTATCCATTACTATACTTTTAAAGACGATGAATATAAGTTAAAGCAAATTTTAAAAAATGCGTTGATTGAAAATATGCTTAGATTTTTCTCTTATTCACAATTTATGTCCCCTGTACCGAAAAGTTTGAAAGACTTCCTTAAAAGAAACCCTACATTGCCACAACATTTTAAGATTTGAATATCCATCTTAATTTAATATGATCTTAGTAAGAGTGGCTACCAATTCGTTCAACATGGCATCACTATTGTTATATATCAAACAAAATATATTATATGTCGCTTACCTCTATAAATTCGCAACGAATAATGATATTCAATGTAATGTTCCTCACAATGAATCATATAACAACGGTTGTTCGCTGATTTTTTCTTCTAATTGTTGCAGAATTTAGCAATGATAAGTGTGAGTTTTAACGAATAAGTCCATGAAAAAATCATCCGTATGTTGACATTTAACAATGAATATGACACTTGTTGCTAATTATAAGTACAAAAACGATTTCACAACGATTAATATTCGTTGCTATATCTTTATCATCAGAGGATATGGCAATGAATACTTATATTATTCGATTTCTTAAGTTCAATTTCATGTAGTGGAGAGAGAAAGAGAGAGGATTCATCGTATGGACAAGAGGAGAAAGGGACGGGAGGGCAACAAGTGTACCAAGAAGGGGAAGGAGTGTGGAGATCTGTGCTTTAAGCATACAGCATAGATAGAGGGAGAAAAAGATCATCGATAAGTATAAAGAAGAAGAAGAAAATCACGGTTTAAACGAAGACCGGATGTTTGATGGGATGAGAAGTGAAAACAATGTTGTAGAATGAAAGGAACGAGTTACAACGAGATGAAAAAAAGGTTTGAAGAGTGAGAGGATCAAAATGGCACAAGGAAGGCACATTTCACGTGGGGTCTGGAATCATATAAATCTAACAGAGTCAGGGTCCTCAATCTTCTAACCACAACCTTTGGACGGGACTGTCGACATCACGTGAGCTATGAGCTTGCTCTTCTTTTTTAATCATAATTTATATAAACAGAGATGGGATTATATCGTTTCCATCGTCAAAGTCTAACTTGGTCGACAGCCACCAATGTCATACTAAGTAATGGGGGCAGGGGCAGGAAAATCTTCAAGTAGATCAAAGCAAGCAAGCACATAACAACCCACACGAAGAACACCGAAGTGCAGTCATGGAAAGGAACCCTATCCTAAACAAGGAAGCCATTTCTCTCTGTTTCGGTTTCCATGGAGTAGCCAAAACCCAAACACATCTACTCCAGTTCCATCCATCCTTTGATTCCTTTTAGAAGCTTAAACGCTTACAAGAAAACCACTCAAAGCATCCGAAAAAAAGAGATTCCATACTTGTATAATCCTTTCATTCCTTGCTTTTATCTCAATATAACATATTTCTGACGTTCCTATAGTAAGAGAGATCACATAAACTACAAAGATATGATCAAATCCAGGCTGATAAAAAAACAGCGAACCAATCATCCCAGTAGTAATCAGAGGACATATGTTAGGGTTTAGCAGCAACTGACCTGAGAGGGCATTGAGGCCGTTGAAGCAAGTCCTGAGGAAGGAGGCACCCTTCTCGGACTTGTTCGCAGAATCCTGGAGAAGAGGTACGTCCAACTCCACGCAGTACCCTTCATCCACTTCCTTGCGAGGAGCGGAGGCGACGGATGTTGATGGCTGGCCATACGATCCCCTCTCCTCCTCCTGCAGCTTGCAACTCGCACAGGCGTATACAAATATATATACTCGAGTGCCTTCTAACTATAAAGCTAACCAGTCCTTTTTTAAATCTACTTTTATTACTGTTTAATAGAGAAAAAAAGACGTCTTGGTTGAAGCTTTTATTTTATTTATGAATTTTTTGGTGGGGGTATGGGATGGATAGAGATGTGCGGTGTACGCGAAAACAGACGTGCAGAAGCATCTAAAGTTGTAAATAAACACGTGGCCAATACCACTTGAGGAACTGTGTGAGATCAACGTTGTCTCCTTGTCGTCTTTCCTCGTTTGTACCTATGCAGCAAACTTTACATTCCTAGGTGCTGTAAAATGTTTATATCGTGCATTGTGACCCTCAAAATGTTTATACGGTACTGTCAAACTTGCGAGCATCAATTGGTGGAAAAAAATTATTAAGAAATTGGGATGCTAACGGATATAAATCTATGTCATATTATATTTTTATCTATTTTAAATACAATCGTGAATGCAGATGCAAATAATAACGGATATAAAAACTATATATATTGCCATATCTTTTAAAAAATATATACGGATGTATAATACACCTACGAAAAATATTAGATAATCTATAAATTAGTTTAAATATAAATGTATTGGATGGAATATACATGATAAAAATATACTAAATATACATATATCGTAATAGTTATACCAAATATATATATAGTGAAAATATGGGTGAAGTTATGTTACATGGGGTTAAAAAATATACCATTATACTTATATATATAGCGAATATAGGGATAAAGATATGTTTATTTAAATGTATTAAACTAATACCCGTATCTGAATCTGTTTTACATCGAAAGAACAAAGGGATACACATTACTTAGGAGAACACGTCAGCGGTTACAAATGTAGGTGGACGTGGCATGAAAAGTATATAACGTAAATATATGTGGGTACGCGTGTAAAAATCCCCTGAAATCAACCAGTGGCGGCAGTTATTTCGTTTTATATTCCCAGCACTCTTGTGGGCAGGAGAGAAGCGCGGGATAGACTTCAGCAATGCACTGTGGAATTAATGGCTCGCACGTCTTAATTACGTCGTCAAATACGGCCAACTCGTGTAGTTTGGAATTAAAGAAAGGTACAAAAGAAAGTTTTTCTGAATTAGAGCTGCATGCATATCTTGTTTGGATATAAATGTCGAGAGCATTCTAATGCGATACTTCAGGGTGTGTTTGGTACGTGGATTTAGTGGATTAAACTGGTAGCAGGTAACTCATATTTGGATTTTAGTGTTTGCATAGAGGGTTAAACTGAGGATGGATTAGAAGTGGGTTTATTATGATATAATTGTATTGAAGTTTGAAAAAGTGAACAATTATTGTGATGTGACTGTATTGAAGTTTGAAAGTAAGTAGAAGTGAAGTAGTTTATAATTTTTATATGATATGATGGTATAAGCATGGGCGGAGGAAGAGGGGGCGGGTAGGGGTCATGCCCCCCCTCCTCAAAGAGAAAATCATGTATTGTTACTCTCGAAAAATAGAAATCCATACATATATTGTGGTCCCCCCACTCATTAATTATTCAAAAAATTACATTTCTTTTCCTCCAAATAGGAAGTTATGATTTCTTTTTCCTCCAATTTCAGTTTCCCTTTTTTTAGTCCTTTCCCCCTCGTCAAGGCCCCTCCCATTGCACTTCTCTTTTTTTAATTTCCTTTCCAACGTAAGAACATTTCCCTTACAATTCCAAATGTATTTTTCCCCTTCATTTCCCACAAACTCATTATATCTGTCGAGAGTTCATCCATATCCACTTTTTTATTCTCTTTACGAGTGAAAGGAAATCCCACTTCAATCGTTTCTCATCAACCTCCAAAATTAGATTTATTTTAATCAATGTGGGATCCGGATCGAATTTCCAAGTCGAGTTTTGTGAATCGCGTAGTATCATACTACTCAATTCGCACAAATCCCAAAAGTGATGTTTTGATGTGTTGAGTTGTTCACCTTCATAAAAATGAAATAAAAGTTCCTATTTCCTATATGATTATTTAAATTTCAGTGAAATTTGAATGTAGCTTTATGTTGGATGATAGTTTAGATGAGTATGGCAGATGAATGATTAACTTTTTGTTGAATGGTTAATTATACTACATTCGGATACATGTTATTATTTTACGTTATAAATGCGGTGGACAGAAATTCAATTTTTCGTGGATGCGGATACATATAGGTTTATGCTTTTTGTCATTTACACAAATATAGATATCATAATGTGCGAATCTTGTATATGTTGTCCAACTATTTTGAATGATGATATAGTTTCAGCAAGTGATCTGGCTCCTAATGATATACATGTCTAAAAGTGTCTACAATATGATAAATATGAAAATACTAATGGGTTTTCTTTTGTTCATGATTAGGGATTGTGATGTTAAATTTGGGAGTATGCGGTAAAGGAATGTGATATGATTCGACATGTATATATTAAAATTTATCATATTAGCATTCTCTTCAGACACTATAACATTTGATTGTGAAAATCATTAACGTCTATTCAGGCTTCTTAGTTTCATAAATATCAATCATGTTTAGAATAAGATATTACTGTATGATTAAGATGGAAGATGGATATCTTAATCGTCGTATAATTATTTACATCTAGAAGGAGATAGCCGAGAAAGTCAACATTAAAAGATATTATTGACAATTTCTATGTGATAAAAAATCATTGAGCAATGCTTCTACAAATTATGTATGTTTCTTTTAGATATTTGTTCATTATTTTTTATATATTAGAACATCAATGCACATGTTTTGATTTTTTTTCACAATTGATTTTTTTCACAATTGACCCCACCTATGAACAAATCCTGGCTCCGCCCATGAGTATAAGTATTCACTGTGATCAGTCGCTGTGAAATCCCCTGCTATCTGTCGGATGAGAGATGGACGGTCTTAATAGGGAATCGGGAATAGTCAGCCTCCTATTAGGGTCGTTCATCCCTCATCCGACTAATGTCCTGTGTTACAGTAAGGGGTTGTTCGGCTAGAGGGAGGGGTTTACCCCCCCCCCCCCCCACAACCTATTTTTTCTCCCTCCATGTGGGTCCCACTTTTATCTTTTTAAAAATTAAATAAATCAAATGATCCATCATCAATTCCATCAAAAAATAATATTATACTATCATATAATATAAAAATTTAAAACTACTTCACTTCTAGTCACTTTTCAAACTTCAATACAATCACATCACAATAACTACTCACTTTTTCAAACTTTAATACAATCATATCGCAATAAACACACTTCTAACCCACCCCAGTTTAACCCTCTATCCAAATACGAAAACTCAAAAATGAGTTATCTGCTACCAGTTTAACCTACCTAAACCTACATATCAACACACCCTAAGGTGTCGTTCGGCTAGAGGGGTAAACCCTTCTTTGAGGGGTTTACCCCCCTTACCCCATATTTTCTCACTCCCACATGGGCCCCACTTTCTATCTTTTAAAAAAATAAATAAATCAATTCTCCATCATCGATTCCATCAAAAAACAATATATTATACCATCATATCATATAAAAATTATAAACTACTCCACTTCTACTCACTTTTTCAAACTTCAATACAATAACATCACAATAAATACTCACTTTTTCAAACCTCAATACAATCATATCACAATAAACCCATTTCTAACCCACTCTCAGTTTATCCCTCTATCCAAACACTGAAACTCAAAAAAGGATTACATGCTACCAGTTTAACCCACCTAAACCCACATACCAAACACACCCTAAGGGATTCCACAGCAGACAATCATCTCTTACCTATTTGTCCTTTATGAGTTAGGCAGACAGACTCTTATGTAAGTACTAGTCCACACCTTAGGAGTACACGTAAAAATTGCCTAGACAGTAATATATAGATGTCTGAATAAAGTTCTACCAATAAGCTCATATTTGTAAAAGTAACTACTTTCTTGGTCATCTATATAAAAATCGTAATAGGAAAGAATATATTTGTAATATCTAATTTATGTGATCATTCACAATAATGAATAGTACCTGACTTGTGTGATACTATCAAGAGAGTTGGAAGGGACAAGTCTGACCACCTCACCCTAAAATAATATAGGATGAATTTGTTATCTTTATATGATATAAGTATATCTAAGTAGTTCATTAATTACTCACATGAATTTGACCATATATGTTGTCCACCTAATAAGCATTTCCATCTAAATCATGCCTCTTCAGTTGCTCAATAGTTCACGGTTATTAATCATTAAGTAAATTAAAAATTTAATAAATTTACTATTATAACTTGAGTTATACAAGTGTACTTAATTTGTTCCTAAAAAAGCTCCAAGTAGGTGGTACATGTTAATAATTAAGCAAGATGCATCAATCATGTTATATGTACCTAAACTTACTTTCTATGCATTGATAAATCACTAGACATAACACTATTTAATAATGTTCAATGATACAGCCTAAGGTATGCAGAGACCTAATCTTGGTCATCCGTGTTTTTTTGGGAGGTCTCATACTTAATCTGGTGTATCAATATATTTTAGATTGGGAGTCAATTTTTTATAAGAAAAGTAACTTCCTATAATCCAAGTTTTATAATTAATTAGGTTATTACTCCAGATCATATACAAACTTCCCAGATTTGTGTGGATCACATGTATGTGCATTTTCTTGGATTCCTTTACAAAAGTTAATTTTGATTTCAACTTAAATTTATCAATAAAGAACTCCTTCAAATAAATCCTTGAGCATTCTTCGAAACAAAGGATAGGAAAAATGGTAGAATATTTGATTTAATTGAAAATTCTAATAACAAGGAGTGATGTCACTACATAAGACTCCAATCTTTGCGCATGCTCCAAATCCTCTCAAATCACATTGTAATTTGGGCTAAAATATGTTACAACTTGATCAAACTTTCATTGTTCAAAAATAACAAAAGAATATGGAGCCATAAATCTGCAATCTTCAACGAATTTTTTTTCATATTTTTACTTATATTAGTTGATTCAAGTCCACATATTTGTTTCTCTCCTATATCTATGCATGATTGATGGTTCATTGATAAGATTCTCCACATGTCTAATCTAGACCCTTGAACTTGAATAATGAGAAAAACTCCCCTCATGGAACATAGTTCTTCTTCTCTTGATTTATCAGTAATTATGAAATACTTTTATGATTTTTCACTTGCTTAACTTCTTATTTATAGTGGTTTACATTGCACATTTAAAAATCAAACACCTCTCAAACCTCAAAACAATTTTGTTCGGTGTTTGGTGAAAGCAAAGCAAATGACATGTGTAAGATTTATTGATGATATATAGTACTAATGACACTTTTTGCACTAGCAATCCACTTCCAATTTAGAAACCAACCAATTAAATTTCCTAGGTTAAAAATCTAAATAATATTAACATATTTTCGAATTTTATAATAATTGTTAACAAACTCCTATTTAATAAAAAGAATAGCTCATAAAGATTTCTATAATCAACTCGAATCTAATGATTATATGCAAGGCATTGTTCGAGTAAGTCAAATTCAAGGTCTCGTACAAACATAACTTCATTAAGGTTTGACTGAAAATATGCAGCTAAATATATGCCAAAGAATATCGGGTTGGCTGCAGCTACATAAAGCAGAGAACCAATCTCACCTTTGTATAACTTCTGGTCAACTAGTTTTTCTGCTTTGTCTAGGTCTAGAGACGATAATGGAGAACTTGATGTAGGCTTTCCTTTATAGTACTTGTCCACCTTGAATTTCTTAAGTATCTTCTTTGTGTACTTATGTTTTATAAGAAAATCCTTGGTTTGTCTAAGTAATATGTAGATCGAGAAAGAATTATATCTCTCCCTTCGGGCTCATATCAAACTAAGGCCACAAGTCTTGCTTTGTTTCTTACAACACTTTCTAACTCATCTAACTTATTCTTGAACACCCACATCATCTTAATAGTCTATTGAAAAACGAAAAGATGGGAGTTGTTAAGTAATGGACTGACAATTCAGGCTCACTGTCGCTGAGGCGACTATTCGAATCCTCATCGTTAGTCAACAATTAACCCATACAAGTAAATAAGCAATTAAGAGTAAGAGTTAAAATTTATTATACCCTACTAAGAATGTATAGTGGCAAGCAAGTAGGGGTCGATCACATGAAGCAAAGGACTAAAGCAGGCAAGATAGAAGTCAAGCACCCAATATCCTTTCAAACACTTAGCCACGTTGAAACTTTTTGTGGGTTTTTAATTTTATATTTTTTTTATTTAATTTTTGTTATTTTTATTTTTATTTTTTTATTTTTATTTTTCAGATTTATATTTACTTTTTATATTTTATATTTTTGTATTTTATTTTTCCTTTTGAAATATGAAACTATATAAAGAGTATATATAAAAGACATATAAGAGAGAGATAGTATATATATAAAAATAGAGAAAATAGGAAAAATACAAGGAATAAAATCTTTTTATGCTTTTTATATTTTTCTTATGTTTTTGTGAATTTTCTTTATTCTTGCTGATTTTCTTGGTATTTTTAAAGTCACAAATACTCAAAATAGGGAATAAAGTAAATGCTTGAAATTAAAATGGAGAGGAAAAATATAAAATAGAGGCAAAAATTCTATAAAATTTTTTTGTAAATATAATAACATATATAAAATTAAGAGATGGAAAATATATTTTTAGGATTTTTATGAGTTTTTAATATTTTTATAAATATTTTAGGGGTTTTGCAATTTTTATGAGTTTTATTTTATATTTTTTAGTGATTTTTGGTGTGAAGTTGTAAAATACTTAAATAAATATGAAATATATTTTTGGAATTTTCAAAGGTTTTTATAATTTTTATGTATTTTCTAAAGCAAACTGGAATAAAAATACATGTTTTGATTTTTTACAAATAATAAAATGCTTCAAAAATGCAAACGAAAAATATAGTGTGAAAGCACAATGCTACAGGAGCTTAATGATATTTTTGAGATTTTTTCGAGATTTATAAATGTCTAAAATAAATAAAATCAACAAAGAAAAACTACACTACTAGCAAGGGTATTTTTGTAAATATCAGAAAGCTTAGGGCCAAAATGAAAATTTTCCACAAAATTTATAACTAATTACAGGAATTAAAGGACTAATCCTAAATATACAAAGTCTCGATGGCTTGTATGAAAAATCACCAAAATCACGTGTGTAACCACGTGGTCCACTGGCAGGGACTGAATAATAATTTTTCAAAACTCCAAGGTCTAATTTACAAAATATTAAAAAAATATATAACTGCAACAAATAGTTTGTGGACTAAACTAAAATATCTAAAGGCCATAGGGCCCAGTCGCAAAATCGCCACCTCACGTGATTCGTCACGTGAAGTGACGTGGTGGTGACACGAAATCCGATACGATTAAGACGGATTAATTTATGCAATGTGTCGTTGTTCTCAACCACTCGAATCGGTCAACGAGAAAAATATGTATTTCAATGACTTAAGAAAATATATCGAACAATGAAAAGTAAATATAAGCGATTTCGCTATTCTATTTACCTGTATGGTGACCATGGTCGAACACAAGGAGCACGATTTAAAAACTATGTGGTCAAAGTTCTAAAATAATTTTTAGTGGTTTTTGAATTTTTATTTTTTTATTTTTTCAAAACAAGCACAAAGGATAAAACACACACACACCACACTCTTTTTGTATTTTTCACGATAGGGAAAAATACTCAGAAAATTACAGAGATAATGTTTTTGTGTTTTTTATATTTTAAAATATTTTTAATAGTTATTTCAAAATTTTCTGATGTTTTTTGTGATTTTATAAAAATGAAACAGTGAAAAATAGAGAAAACAGTGCACAACCAAGAGTATTTGCAACTTAAAAATACTTTAAGTACCTACTAGTCCTGAAAATTATTTTTACGCTACAGTGTAATTAAAAATCTACAATCAGAGACTGAAATTAGATTTTTGGATTTTCTAGAATTTATGATTTTTTTAAGATTTTTCATTTTTCATAATTTTTGGGTTTTATAAATGATCTATGATCGAAAATTGGACAGAAATTAAAAGATAATAAAAGACACATACACTGATGTTTCTAAAACTTTTAGGCACAATTTTGAATTTTTATGCATTTTCTATTTTCGGGCAAGCAAAAAGTCATTGTTTTTTATTTTTTGAATATATCAAATGTCAACAAAATGCTATGAAAAATTTACACAATGTAGAAGAATATAACAGGAACATTCATCATTTTTTGAGAATTTTTAGACCAATAAAAACATCTATTTCATCAAGATGAATATGTGAAATAATTGTTTGGAAGCACGAGGACTAAAATGCAATTTATTCAAAGTTTTTGCACCATGAAATAACAATACATAAATGCAGGGTGAAAAGTGAAATTTATGCCTTGAATTTGGAGCAGGGGCTTCTTAGCAAATTATGAAACTTCTAGGGAGCTGAAATGCCAATTTTCTATTTTTTTATTTTTAAAGAAACCCAACCCTAGGGCTTCTGGAGATCTTTTGTTTCCACCAAGAGGAGGGGGAGTGACGGATGGAGCAGGAGTTGCGGGCCGCTAGGACGGAGGGACCCAGCAGGGGAAGCCGACAGTGGTGGTCTTGGAGGCGGGTGCTACGTCGTGCAACGGGGCGGGGTGCGAAGGATGGAGGTGGCATTGCCGATCGACGCGGGTGGAGGGCGGATGCGCCACCCACTGGAAGTGTGCGTCGCCTGGGTGATGGAGGGCCGGTGCGGCGGTGCTTCGGCAGCAAGGGGCGGAGGTGGCTGCACCGGATGGCGGCGCCGGAGGTCGCGGGGGAAGATTCGGGTGGGCCGCCTGGCACGACGGGCAGCGTCGGCAGGAAGCGGAGCTCGCGACCGGGGCTCTTACGACCGCCGCGCGGTGCTGTCGAGGCGCGCGGCCGGATGGAGGTTGAAGGCGCGACAGAAGGGGGTGCGGGCGGCGCGGGTGGCGACATGTGGCCTGCTGCAAGTTTATTTTATTTTATTTTTTTTATATTTTTATGTAAGCAGATATAAAGACTGTAAATTTTTTTTCTTTTTTTCTTAACATGAACTCCTAAAGTGATTTTTTTAAAAAAATTTAGTTAACTTTTTTTAAGTTTTCCTGTAAAACAAATGTTAGAGAGAAAAGTAATTATATATTTTTATTTTGTTTATAAACAAAAGAGGATGTGAATGGGCGGATCTTGTGATATGGAAGATAAATCTGAGGATCTGACCACCATGCATGGTCGGATGTGATAGGTTGCGTGAGATAGAATATGGAATGTAGAGATCGGAGAAAATGAGATGGAAAATCGATGTTGGATCGAAAAAGTGTGACTGATTTTTTTTGTGATTTTAAGATCTAAAAATTAATCAAATCGGAGCAAAAATTAGACGGCCTCGACGAGGGCCGACACACTATCATCAAACGGCTCAGAGGTTGGACACCCTTCTTCAACAATATGGCTCTCGGAGATCGAGCTCCTCTCCACAAAGATTGATCAAAGAAGAAATGAGGGATAAGGAGCCCAATAAAAATAAGAAGAAAAATAAAAAAGGAAAATATATACAAAGAAGGAAGGTAATCAGTCGTAATTTAAAATAAATTAATTAAATTAAATTAATTAAATAAAAACTAATTCGAAATTAAATAAAATGATTAAAATAATAATTTACAAAAATTAATTAGCTACCTTAATGGTGGTTATTTAAGGTAGAAAATTAAATCTTATATACATGGAATGTTTTCAAATCAAATAAATGAACTAATAAATAAATCGATCGAATTTTGTAATTAAATTAGATTAATAAATTAATTTTAAATATTTTATATTTTTGGTGATTTTTATATAAGGAAGTTAATTGTAAACAAATATTATGTACATATAATACAATAGAGACATGTACAAATAAGGAAATAATTTTTAAATAATTTTTTATTTTATTATTTATATTTTTAAATTTTATTTTAAAATAAAAATAATATTTACAATTATGTACATTATATAAATAAATAAATATGCATAATAAATAATGGTGAAACTACACAAAACACCTCAAAAAACTGACTTTTTAACCGTAACTCCAAAAATTATGAAATTACAGCGATTCAAAAGATAATTTAATTTAGAATATAATAGAAGTGAGTTTGGTTCAATTTGAGTCCGTATGGAGCCGGAATCGGTATTTCAATGATCGTTTAGTGGCTTTTTCCGAGTGTGATTATTTGTAATATGCACATTATTTTATTTTTGCAATTATTTTTATTATTTACAACACGTTTTTTACAACTTTTGTTTACAAAAATATTTAATTTTAGGTCAACTTATTTACAAATAAAATAATAAAAGTTTTATACAAATATATAGGGAAAAGTATTCACAAATGTGTTTTGGTTTTTTGACTGAAAGAACCTATATCCCCTACTTTAATCCTAGTCGATCAGGTCAAGTCTTGACCTTCTCTTGGGGTTCGAGTCAGTCTGTATTTATTACAAAAACACATCCTTCATTTTTCTTTTCTTTTTCTTTTCTTCTTTATTCTTTTATTTAAGTACAAAAAGTGTTAAAAATGCATATTTAACAAAAGCATGTAAAATGGTAATTTCGTGGAATTAGTGGTTATTTACAGGAGCTTGACTACGGAAATGAAGCTAAAATAAAAGAATAAAGGTGATGAATCATGGATTCATCATTCCCCTATACTTTACCTTTGCTAGTCCCTTAGCAAACACTTATTTGGGAAAATGAGTGAAAATAAAAATAAAGAAAAGAAAAAGGAAAGAAGTTAGAACAATGTTGAATTTTAAACTTATCTTCATAAAAATGTAGTATGGAGCTCTGTCGGACCTTTGGATTATTAGTGTGTCAGAACCTTATTGGGAAATGGATTTAAAACCTAACAACCTCTAAGTTCCACAAGACTCCTATTCAGGTCGCCCTCAACAGTCAGGTCAGAACAAGTCTACATACACAAATTCTTATGACTACGAATTCTTACTTATACGGTGTAAGTGAAATATAGCTCCTCATCTCAGAAATAGCAAAGAAATAGCCTCTCTCAACAAGGTAACTCTAATCCCCCGGTTTGGCAACTCTTTCCTCGAGGAGTGGGGATATTTCCTTCTAAGTTCAAGTACAACCAGCTCAAGAAGAGGGGATGGAGAAGAGAATGGATGGTAACCAGTGTAGTTAACTATCCATGGATGCAAGACCAATGTAGCCAAGTCATCCGCTGCAAGCTCACAAACCTTTGACTTTGAAGCTCTTATTCCTTTTTTTCACTTGTATATACACTCCGGCAGGCATTTACTTTTCAATTAGACATGTCCACTTTTGGAGATTCTGCATTTTTTTCTATTTTTTTTGAAAATATATACAAGGTGCAGCATGTACATAAGGAATTTTTCCTCTTGAGCCCGTAGACTATCCCTCTTTCGAAGCATTATTGCAACCCCACATCATCCTTTCTTTAGACCTCAACATCACCAAACCAGGTTGAGACGCACTTCCCTCCTTAGAGGAGGATGAGAGGTTCCGCCTAGATGTACAACCCTCGTATGCTACCCCAAGCCAAAAGATTTTGCCCCCTTACTATCTCCTCCATGAAGAGCTACTCCAAGGTAAGCCACGGTTTGAAAGAATCATGAGTGTGTTGTTAAATATTCTACTTAGTCTTATCAAGATGACATGTGAACATAGTCTTATGGACTCAAAGAATTAATTCACTAGGACCTAAAAAGCCTTAACTCCAATTCTTATAAGGTTCCTCTGAAATTAAGTGGATTAAGATCCAACTAAGCTCCATTCTTCAAATTTATTCCAAACTTAGTTTAAATGTCAAAATTATCCTGAAAATGCACATGCCAATGCAAGAAAATATGTACAATGCAAAGAAAACAAAATCTTTTTGTGAAACAATTTTCAAGATTTTGAAATTTTTATGGATTTTTGAAAAATGATGCACATGCAAAAAGTTTTTTATGCAAATAGTTAATAATATATACAAGTATTATACAAATTTTTTAATAAGGATTAGTGAAGAGATACACATACTTACACGGAGTTAGTCAATTATTTACAAGAAGCATAAGAAAGGATTTACAGCTTGAGTGATTTATACAGGTATATATACATAGCTGGAACTTTTTTAATTTTTTTATTTTTAAATTTTTGTGATGCATATATTCCTCAAATTTATTTGAAAATAATTTTACAAATAATTTTGAAAACTATAGTACAAAATAATTTTTCATACAATTTTACAATCATTTACAATCATTCGAAAACAATTTTAAAAATATTTTTCAAACAGTATATAAAGGTTTTCAAAATAATTTTCAACCATTTTTCAAAACATTTGGAAATAGTTATACAAAATGATTTTTCTCCACACAAAGAGAAAAAACTTTTACCAGTTACAATATTTTTTCAAAAGTTGAAAATATTTTTCAAACATTTTTCAAATAGTTTTCAAAAGATTTTTCAAATAGATTTTCAAACCATTTTCAAAATATTAACATGACTTATTAGTCAATGTGTACAAGAAAAAAATTGAGGAAATTTCTGCATCTTTTTGTTAGAAAGTTTTTTTAAACCACTATTTACACAGTGTTTTAGCCATACCAAAAATATGAAAGTACATGTTATGGAAAGTACGAGTAATGGCTTAAGTATATATACAATATATACGACACCCTTTATACTTAGTTCGAACTATGTCCTCATAGTGATCAAAGAGATGGAAAGAAAGACATAACTCATGCTAAGCATAGAAAAGTGAAAAGAATACTATACTACAACAATGAATAAATGAATACAATCAATAGAAGTCGGTGGTACCACTATACTTAGGATCAAGTAATCCTAAGTATAGAAGATTGTACACAAGGGGAAAACCAAGGATTAGAATGTACTGGTTTACCTCCCCTATACTTAGGGTAAAATATCCCTAACTATAGGTAACAAAATAGAGGTAAAAAAATCAAAAGGATAATCACAAGTCTAAGACCCCCTATACTTGGGGTAAATTACACCCTAAGTATAGCATAATCATGAGACAGAGATGGGGTATTAGACAAAAGAATGTGCGATATGGACATCTAGATCTATATAGTTGCGAGAGGAAGTGATAATCAGGTATGAGATGCAAATGATGTGAGTCAAAAACCACATCGCATGCTAAATGAATAGGGGCAACATCGACGATCAACGGATCATGATCTAGGTATGGCTTCAAGCGCTGACCGTTAACTCGGAAGGTGGATTGATATGACATCTCAAATATATCAATGATGCCATTGTCATACGCCTTCCGGACCAAGTATGGTCCCGTCCACTTGCTCTGCAACTTCCCTGAAAATAGTTTTAACATGGCATCGAGTAACCATACTGTCTAGTTCAGCTTGAACTGCTTTATGGCTGATGTGAGAATCATGCCATATCTTCACTCATTCCTTATACTTAGGCTACTCGAAAAGATTGTATCTCTAAGTTCCTCCAGGGCTGCCAATTCTGCCTTTCTCTGATCTCCTATACTCTCTGGATCTAAAAATATCTCAGTGACAGCCCATAGTGACTTATGCTTTAGCTCAACTAGTAACTGGCATGGCTTGCCTTAAACAAGTCGGAATGGAGATGTACTCAATGGGGTTTTGAAGGATATCCGATATGCCCACAAGACTGAGTCCAAAAGCTGTTACCAATCCTTTCGGTCTGGGCGAACTACCTTCTGCAATATAGTCTTAATCTCCCTGTTAGAAACCTCAGCGAGACCATTCGTCTGTGGATGATAAGGATTGGCAACTCTATGATCTATGTTGAACTCTTTAGCAAGGGCCCTTACCTTATCATTAATAGAATGAGTCTCCTCATCAGATATCAAAATTCTAGGTACTCCGAACTGTGAAATGATATTTTTCCTCAAGAATTTGCAAACGGTATTAGCATCTGCATTCGTGGGGGGATGACCTCAACCCAAAGACTCACATAATCTACAACAAGCAAGATATACTCAAATCCCTCACTTCTAGGAAATGGGCCCATGAAATCGATGCCCCATGTGTCAAAGACCTCACAGAAGTGAATGGGTTGCATCGACATCATATCTCTCTGTCCACAAGTGCCCATTTTCTGACAATTAGTACATCTCTTCATGGATTCATTTGAATCCTTGAAGAGGGTAGTCCACCAAAGGCCGGATTGAAGCACCTTTTGTGATGTTCGTCTCCCAGAATGATGTCCTCCTACCTCAAGCTTGTGGCAATAGGTGAGGACGCTATGTTACTCTTCTTGAGGAATACACCGTCTCCAGATGTTATCCTCTCCTTCATGATAAAGAGTGGAATTCTCCCAATGGTACGACTTGGCCTTTAAAAGAAAGGTCTCAAATCGTGTCTGGGCCAATCTTGTGGAACTTTCTTCATAACAAGATAGTTCACAATATCGGCGTACCATGGAAGTAAGGTGATTGCAACGATCGCCTCATCTGGAAATGTCTCTGTAATAGGTGTGATCTGATATGAATCCTCAAGGTTCTCTAGATGAGAGAGGTGATCCGCCACCACATTTTTGACTCCAGGTTTATCCTTAATCTCTATATCAAACTCCTGGAGTAGAAGGATCCATCTGGTCAATCTGGCTTTGGCATCCTTCTTTGCCATTAAGTATCGGATGACGGTGTGTTCAGTATAAATTATCAGTTTAGATCCAAGAATGTAAGATCAAAATTTATCCAAGGCAAAGACTATAGCTACCATCTCCTTTTCTGTGATTGTATAATTCCTCTGAGCGGCATCCATTGTTTGGCTATCGTAGTGAATGTTATAAGCTAATCGGTCCCTCCTCTGTCCTAGCATGGCCCCTACGGAAAAATCGGAGGCATCTGTCATGATCTCGAATGGGAGAGACCAATCAGGTGGCTGAAGGATAAGAGCCTCAACTAGATTCTTGAGAGTCTCAAATGATGCAAGACACTTATCATCGACAAGGAACTCGGTGTCTTTTGTCAACAAATCAGTAAGCGGTCAGGCAATCCTGTTGAAGTCTTGTATGAACCGTCGGTAGAAACCGACATGCCCTAGAAAAGACCGCAACTGTCGTAAATTGGATGGTGGATTGAGTTTCTGGATTATATCCACCTTGGCCGAGTCAACCTCCATGCCCCTGCTAGAGATGATATGGCCAAGGACCGTCCCCTGAGTCACCATGAAATGACTCTTCTCCCAAGATAAGACTAAGTTGACCTTAATGCAACGCTGAAGTACTCGATCTAGGTAATCAAGACATGCATCAAAACTATCACCGTAGACCAAGAAGTCATCCATGAAGACCTCTAAAAATTCATCAACCATGTCCGAGAAAATAGAGAGCATGCACCTTTGGAATGTAGCTGGGGCAATAATAATCCAAAGGGCATCCGTCTAAAAGCATACGTCCCAAATGGACATATGAAAGTTATTTTCTCTTGGTCTTTGGGCGTTATGGCCACATGGTTGTATCCTGAATACCCATCCAGAAAGCAGCAATAACTCTTCTCGGTTAATCTCTCAATAATCTGATCTATGAATAATCTGATCTCAATAATCTCAATTACACCCCGACTTAGTCGCAAAGTGCTAATTAAAACACCAATTCCGGCTCCATACGAGCTCAAATTGAATCAAAATCACTTCCATCATACTCTAAATTAATTATCTTTTAAATGGTTGTGGTTTCATAATTTTTGGAGTTCGTTAAAAAGTCGGTTTTCCGGGGTGTTTTGCGTAGTTTAACCAATATTTGTTGTACATATTTATTAATATTTATTTTTAATGTACATAGTGGTAAATATTATTTTTATCAAAAATAAAAAAAATGTAAATAAAAAATTTGGATATATATATATATTATTTCCTTATTCGTGCATATGTATATTGTATATATTACATAATACTTGTATATAATTAACTTCCTTTTATAAAATTCACCAAAAATAATTATTTATCTAACTTTAATTAGTTAATTTAATTTAATTATGAATTTTGTATTTATATTTAATTCTTTAATTGATTTGATAACTTACCTTTTTCGTAAAGATTTGATTTTATGCCTTAAATAGCCACCATTAAGATGGCTAATTTATTTTTAGAAATTACTTAATTTATTTATTTTAATTAAATCCGAATTTTATTTTTTTAATTAATTTATTTAAGTATTTTATTTATTTAAATAACCACTAATTACTTTCCTTATGTGTGAATATCATCCCTTTTTTTATTTTTATCTCTTTTTAATGGGCTCCTCCTCCCTCATTTCCTCTTGATCAATCTTTGGTGGAGAGGAGCCCGATCTCCGAGTGTCGTCTTTTTGAAGAAGGGTGCCTAGCCTCCGAGTCGTCCAGTGACAGCGCGTCGGTACTTGTCGAGGCCATCAAGGCATTTCCGAACCCGAGGTGAGATCCATTTTATTCCTTATCTTTTTCCATAGATAAATCATAGGTTTAATCTTAGCTTAGATTTTATTAGTTTTAAGATCTTTCAAAATCAAAAAATATTCACCACACACATTTCTGCATCGAGACCGATTTTTTCATCTCATCTCGTGATCTCCACATTTTTTTTCTACCTCACGCAACCTTCCACCTCCGACCACGCACGGTTATCGGAGATACGGATCTATCTCCCATTTCGCGGATCCGAATCCATTCACTTATCTTACTATTGTGTATAATAAAAAAATCATATAATTATTTTTCCTGTTCATCTCACATTTGTTTTTGTGGGGAAAACTTAAAAAAAGAAATAAAATTTTTGTTGTATTTTCTCTCTAGTCTTTGTTTTGCAGGAATAAATCACAAAAATAAAAAAAATCCATATATTTGTGTTCATCTCTAACATTTTGTTTTTCATAATCATATTAAAAAAATATAAAAAATTTCCTTTCTCCTCTATTTACATTTGATGTTTTAAAAGAAAATTAAAACAAAACAAAAAATATATTTTTGTAACCTTTTCCTGCAGGTTACAGAATAAAAAAATAGATGAAAAAATAAACAAAAAATTGTAACAGGCAGCGGGGCCGTCACCCCCCGCCGCCCACCGTTCCACACTCAAGTTGCACGCGGCAGCCGCCGCTACACCACCCCGGCCGCCCTCTCAGCCCCGCAAGCCACTCCTCCTCCATGTAGGCTGCGGTCCTGACGCCGCCGTCATGCCATCTGCGCTGACCCCCGTGCGCGGGCATTACGACGTGCGCTCTCGTCCACGCGGCGTCCCCGCCTTTCTCCAGCACGGTGCGGCCCCCTCGGCAACCCCACCTCCGGTCGCCCCTCCGCGCGGACCACCAACCAACGTGGCAGGTCGTGGTCCTTCCCCGCATCCACTGATCAGTGATAAATCTCCATTCGTCACTCTTTATTCCTTTGTTTTAGTTAAAATTCTTTGCAAAACACCATGTATTTATTTGTAAATATAATAAATTGTCAAATTGCGTGCTTCATGTAAATAGCCATAATTAGCATGTTTTTGTGTAAAAATAAAGGAATAAGAAATAAAGAATAAGAGGGAAATATTTAGAATAAATATTGAGTGACCCGAACTCAAGGGAGGGCCAATCATTGGCGTGACCGCAAAATAAAACAAGTAGAGAGAGATAGGGCCATTCATCATGATATATATTCCCCCTTTTTATGTCTATATTTTATTTTCATAAAATAAAAATATTTATGTGTTTCTCATAATGTGTATATATTTATAAAAATAAAATAAAAAGGAGAAAATAAAAATAAAACAATAATAAATTCTCTCTCTCACTCTTGTATATACCATGTATATATGTACATATACCTATTTATGTTCCCCTTGTAAATACATAATAGAAATCAAATAAAAATTATTTTATATCCCACATTTTATGTTGTAAATAAATAAAATATAAAAAAGGATAATTGTACAAAAATAAATTAATAACAATAAAAATAAAAAGACAAGTATTTATACCTATATATAATAATATATTACGTATATACATTAATTTATTTTTCAAAAAAATAAATAAAACTCACTAAAAAATAATTTGAAAAATAATAAATATTTTTCATGTTGTAGATATTTCGAAATAAAATCATTTACTTTTTATTGAATTTATAAATAATTTCAAATTTCTTGGATTCTGATTGGTCCAAAGGGGACTGTTGACCCTCGGTCAACCCCCCCTGGACCACTTAGAACCCGGACCCGATTTTCGACCTGACTTCGCGTAATTTTCCCGACGTGGTCCATCTTCCATTCGCCCAAACCCCGGGCTCCGATTTACGCTCCATTATCCATGATCTTCGCCCGATCATTCCATTAGGGCTTCATGCATCGATCCGTGCGCCCGACTCCAACCTTTTAGAACATGCACCACTATATAGCTTCGCCTCCAAGACGCCATTTCACTCATCTTTGGCCCCTCATCTTCGACCCAGTGACCTCCACCTTCCTCCTCGAGTGACAGCAAGCGTTGGACCGTGTTGCAGCGAGTGTTTGGAGGCATAACCTTAGGTCCGGTGGCCATCATCGCCGAGCTCCGCCATCAGCGTAGCTCGAGCCTCTGGAGGAGTCGCTCCATCGAGGTGAAGACCCTAGGAGACTCATCACCTCCCCCACAGACGCTTCCGATCATCAGGTAATCCTTTTAGCCCTTAGCGTAGCTTTGATTCCGATTCTTAGGTTTAGCGCCGCCAGCCTTCCCCGACCGATTCCTGATCACTTGTTCATCCTTTCGACCAGACCACATCCACACCATAATGAGTCCTCTCCGCACCTTCTTTGCCCCTTCGATCATCCTGGTTCGCCCGGAACCAGGAATTAGGTCCTCCGCCGCCGCCGCTCGCCGGAGGACCACGCAATGCCCCATCCGGTCACCCACTTCGCCCGCTAACGGGTTGAGGCAGTTTTCCCTCGACCCCTCTTGCTTCCTGTGCATGTACCAAGGCTTAAGAGCCTCATCTGGAGGCTCGACTTTTCAGGAACAACTGCTCCAGTTTGTCTCCGTTGCCGGAGCTCCTCCGACATTCCCGACTCCATCCGAGCAGTCCACCAGCTGCGGATTACCTCCAGCTTCCATTCCCCTATCTCAGCAGCATCCGAGGAGGACCTGATCGCGTATATTGGCCCGACGAAAGTCGTCGGCGAGCTGTTCTTCGAGAACCCTCCAGAGCCGTCAATTGAGCCCCCTCGTGCTAGATTAGATCTCAGCCTTCCATCTGAGGGAGGCTCTCGACCGTCGATCCATCCGAGGATCAGATCCGAGATGTCCATCACGAAGAGGTGTCCACACGTCACGACCGTTAGATCTGGAGAGGACGCCCATCAGCCGTCGGATCTTAATAAAGGGGTAAATATTACTTAGGCTCCTCTTCTTTTAGCATTTATAGTTTAGTCCTATAATTATTAAGTGTAGCTGTTTTTATTTTGGAATAATTGCATGCTGGACCCTCTAGTTTTGAGTATTTGCATTTTAGTCCCCCTAGTTGTGATGCACGTGCTTCGTCACGTAAATCTTTAGGCTTTTTGCATGTATTGTCCTGGGTTTTATGAATGTTTTGAAATGAAAGTTAAGTTTTGTTATTTGCATATATACCCCTGTGCGTACTGGAATTGGAACATGTAGTGATTTTGTTGTGAAATTTATATTGTAGCCCCTATACTTTCCGCATGTGTTCTTATTAAGCCCCTGAAACTTGTTTTTCTTACATTTAGGTCCCTATGTGCTGTGCCATGTTCATTAGTTGAATAAAATATCAAATCAACTCCAAATCTTGTGAAATTTGGGTACGTGGCTCTTGCCACTATGTAAAAATTTCATTAATTTTTTGGAACATTTTTGTTGTTGTTTTCTATTTTTAAAAATTCAAAAACCTCTCTTTTTGCTACTATTTGAATAGGAAAATCAACTCAAAATAATAAAAACCCTCTAAAAATTCTAAAAAAAATTAGATATTATTTGTTTTAGTGTTTGCTTGCTTTAGTCATATTTTTGCGGTATTTGGATATATAAAACACCTAAAAATGGAAAAAACCCTAAAAATCTCGTAAAAATCATTAAAAATTCTAAAAAATAAAAAAATGTAATTTATTTTTCTGTAGCTTAGTTTTTATTTGTAGTTTCATATAAAATTGTCTCCAGATTTTTATAAGCTGTTTTTTTATTTTTAGATAGCCTTTCAAGTCTGGTTGCACATTGATTTCAGTTTTCTTCCTTATTCCACTTTTAAAATCAACTAAAAATCATAAAATTCTGAGAAAATTACCAAAAATACTTAAAAATTCATAAAGCAGAAAAATATTTATATTACAATTTTCCGATACTTTTGTCACATTAAATAACTAGTTGTTTGTGACATTTTTGGCTTTCTCTTATTTTCTTCATAATTAAAAATACAAAAAAATAAAAATTATAAAATCCACCAAAAATATTTTATTCCTTTTTAGACTACTTCATAGGCTCTTTGAGCCGATCCGTGCTCCTTGTGTTCGACTGTGGTCGCTATACCAGGTTAAATAAATAGCGAGACTGCTTATTCGGCTTTTGACCGATTACTATTATTTAGTGGTCTTATTTGTCTTGATTAACCGATCTACGAAATCCGTGTCGCAACAAACCTTGTTTTTACCTTTACCCGGATTTTGTGTGCGTCGTTACAGGGGAGCACGGTTTAGTAGTTGTTTTTTATTTTCGCGGATTTTTCGTGGCTTTTGTTCATAGTTGTATATATATTTTCCTTCTAATTTATTTGCATATTTTTATAATAATCTAGTCTGATACACTTTTGTTTGGTTTCTTACGAGGGCCTGAGGACCGAGGTGACTTTTTCAGAAGCCGACGCAACCACAGAAATTGGAGGCATCTCTTTTCTGCATAGAGCCGTAGGAGAGCGCGAGGAGCCGATCAGGAGTGCAGGAGCCGCAAATAACCACAGATAGCCATAGCCGTAGTTTAGTTTATTTTTTAGCAGAACTATTATTGTAATAATACATGCACCTTGACTTGGACTTTGGTGATATCGGGCTCTGTTTCTCCGAGCATCGGCGTGCTCAGGGGACCTCACCACGTTTTTCGCCAGATTTGTTTTCTCGCATTTATTTTATTACTGATTATATGATTTATGTGGTTTTGGCCTTAACTTAGGATTTTATCTTGATTGTGACGTAATTGATTAGGACCCAATCCCTAATTATATGCTTGATCCTATTAGATCGTAATTGGACCTAATTAATTAATTAATTCACAAGAAAAATCCAGATTACTTAAACTCTAGTCCACATGCCTTGAGGAGTTACATACAGCGCGTGTAGGATCCGTTGTGGCGGACACCGAGTGTCTCCCAAGATTGGACTCCAGACTTAGGTTTGAGTACCCGGCTGATGTTCTTTACGTGTAGAAATTGCTCTGTCTAAGGTCATTTTCTCGTGCATCATATAGGTAGTTTATTTCTGCCTTTACATTTATGTGCGGATCACTTTACATGTAGACTGCTGGAGTTAGGTACGCATATCTTACTCTGCATGCATCATTGATTTTATCGCGCATCGGCTTTTTCGTCTTCTCCCCCTGTTTTCGGACTTAAATAATCAGGAAAACTGAAAAATTCATTAGGTGTTGTTTGTTTGAAAAATACATAAAAAAGAAAAACTAAAAAATCGGGACTGCTAAACACACTTGACCCTAAAAAACACCTCACTTAAACATTTATCTTGGGGAGAGCAACCCCCTCATTGTCTGGTTTGGATGAGTGAGAGAGTGACATGCATACTAGGCTAGAGCTATATCCAATTTCTTATCAGACTACCAGCCTTTTACACGGGACAGTCTGGTGGGAGGATTGGATTCTCATCAGCTTGCTTAACCGCTCTAATAGATAGACTTGATCACCTAAAATAAAATTGATAAGATAATCGACCGATCTCTTATGGTCATAAGCTTTGTGTTGCGAAGGTGAATCGGGGGTTTGTTTGCTCATCTTGTGTGTTTGTCGATCTCATCCGCCAGACTCACCAGATCAAGATGATGGGCAGGAGGTCTCTTAGGCAGCTTTTGGATACACTGCTTTTCAGCACTCCATCCCATTCATCTAGGTTGGTTCGTGAGAGCCGAGACCCGCTCTCCGAACCCGAGTTCAATTCCGCCCTGTTCCCCCTTGACCACCCTTCTACCAGTCCTGAGATGCCAGTGCTAGAGCAGAGAGAGCAGCATTCAGCTGATTTATCGGCACCTGAGTTTGGGTCTTTTGCCTTTGTAGAGACCATGGCCAGCAGCGAGGAGCGCACCGAGGGTCAGAGACCAGAGATGACTACATATGTGTTGGACCAGGGTGCGATCAACAACACCCTTTTAGCTTCCCTTGAGATGATGTAGCGCCAGATACGGGATCAGGGAGCTTTCATGTAGAGATGAGGAGAGAGATGGAGAGGTTGAGGACAGAGCGAGATCAGTCGAGAGCAGCAAGAGCGGGAGACCCAGATCAGCCTGAGGAGCCGGTCCAACCAGCGCCATCCAGACCGATGCGGGAGTTGCACAACCCCGGATCGATGCTCACACACCGGTGGATCGTTCTTCCAGCGATCGTGGGAGACTTAAAGTTCCCCCACGGACAGTTCTGCTTCTTCCCCGCTTCCACGAGCTCGCGACTGAGGAGCCTCATCTTCATCTCCAGGAGTTCGAGATGATCTGCAGCACCGTCCATGATCGGTAGGTGGACGAGGATACTATTCGGATAATTGCTTTTCCTTTCTCCCTGATCGACAGAGCAACCAACTGGCTGAAGCATTTGGGGAGATTTGTGACTACCTGGGAGCAGCTCTGCACCGAGTGCTTGAACAAGTACTATCCACTCAGGTGGACCAATGCAGGGAGGGCCCTGATCAGCAACTTCTCCATGCTCCCCAACGAGCAGTTCCATGAGGCATGGGAGAGGTTCAGAGAGCTTACCGATAGATGCCCGCACCATGATATCTCGAAGCTGAACCTAGTTCAGAGCTTCTTCTTCGGACTGACACCAGGGCTGCAAGGCTTGGTGAATGCTTCTTGTGGCGGTTCCTACTTCGCCAAGGATGAGGATCATGTCTGGGCCATCTATGAGGAGATGGTCGAGAACTATACAGTGATGTCCCAAACCCGACTCTATACTCAGGGACGCCCCAGCCACAGGCTGTGCAGTTTCGGAGGATAGCACAGGTAGATGTCGGTCCTTCCACTTCGTCAGCGGCAGCCGCACGGGCAGAGTCCACAGCCGCAGACATGGGCATCTTCAGCGAGAAGCTGGATCGGATCGAGTTGATAGAGAAGAAGCAGTGCCAGGGCATGACTCAGATCGATCAGATGGCACAAACGTTGAGTGACCTGAAGACCCAGATCATGTGTCTACAGGATGTACAGACGGCTTCTTAGCCCCGTCTCAGGTCACGGGCAGACACCGGCAGCAGCAGTTCAGCCCAGCCCTCCGCCTCGTACCGACAGGTCCACCACATTCAGGCAGAGCCCTACCAACCGCAGCCGTAGCAGTACGTACATTCGCCACCATCTTAGGACAACTAGTTGGTGGTGTATCAGCCGGACCAGCTCCTGGCAGTACTCCCCTCACCCACCTACGAGCAGGAGCCATTGATGGATGTCAATAGGATATGATATGACCGACTCTAGCCTGGTATCCGACGAGACCATCCCGGATTCCGTTGGTCGACCGGAGGCACCAGTTCCCAGCAGCAGCCTCCAGTTCAGGGTGGCCAGTACGGCCAGCAACGAGAGACTCACCAGCAGCCCCAGCCCCCAGTACAGCAGCAGCAGTCACCCCACCACCAGCAGTATGGTCCTCGTCCCTATCAGCAGGGACAGCCTTGGAGGTGAGAGCAGCCTCAGCAGCAGTATCATCCACAGTACCCCTCTCACCCTCACCAGCAGCAGCAGCCTCATTACCAGTAAGGCCACCCGTCAGGTTCTTATGGGCCGACCTATGAGAACCCCGCCTTGGATGATCTAGACCGCCTCATGTCTGAGCAACAGGCTACCTTTCGACGGGAGATGGACGAGTTCCATCAGGAGATGAGAGAGATAGTGAGAGGGAAGGTCACCATCCCTACCCAGATCGAGCCGAACCCGAACAACCTCAAGAGGAAGTCTGAGCAGGTAGAGTTCACTGAGATTACCACTCCTAGTGCTTCACTTGGTGATATGTCTGCATACATGTTTGATGTTGATTTTGTTACACTTAGGAGCGGTATGATGCCAGAAGGCGGTGCCTCGTCTGAGCGACGATCCCACGACACTTCAGGAGCACCAGACTAGGAGGAGAGCGGTGCTTATGCCGCTAAAGATGATGACGGTGGTGCTGACGCCACCATGGATGTTGATCCAGTCGACGGTACTGAGGCCGTCACTTCACCGGATGGAGGAGGTGGTATTGACGCCACCATCCCAGTTGTTGAGCCAGAGCACGGTACCAATGTCGCGAGTCCAGATGCCGAGGGTGGTACTGAGGCCACTATTTTCAGTTCTGCTAGTCATGTTGTTTTTCCTTCCGTACATGTATCTCAGGACATTTCTGCAAAAAAGGAAAGGGTTTATTATTTTTGGATCCACCTATGTTGATTGATGATGTATGTGTGGATTCTGCTGTTCATGAGTATTCCAGACCCTCTCCTAGTCCTTCATCCGAGAAGGACCCTGTAGTCCCCTTTCCCCGAGCACTCCACTTGGCTAAGGGGAAGAACAAAGAAAGTCCTAAAAAGAACCATCAGATAGAGTTCAGCCAGTAGATGATGGACAAATTCTAGATACAGCTGACTCTACAGGAGGCCTTGGAGCACATACCTCTCTTCTAGAGATCACTCAGAGACAGGACCACAGTTAGGAGGAAGAGGTGGAACCACCAGTCAGAGATCTATGTGCTCACTCGCGCCACATGCTTCGTGATACAGAACCGTCTGCCAGCTAAGAGGCCAGATGCAGGAACCCCATATGTCAGATGCCACATCCATGAGCAGAGGTTCGACCGTACTCTATTAGACAGCGGTTCTTCTATCAACCTACTTCTGGCAACCCTTCTCGACCGCTTCGAGTTGGGCCCTCTACGACAGAGCAGGATGGTCCTTCAGTTTGCTGATCGATCTGTCAAGAGGCCGAAGGGGTTGCTGAAGGACGTTGTCGTCACGATTCAGGGCCTGAAATTCCTCGTGGACTTCGTTGTGTTGGACATGGAGATTCCTGAGTCCGCGACCGATACCCCCATCATTTTAGGACGCCCGTTCTTGGCCACAACTAAGGCAGTGTCCGACCATGATAGTGGGAAGGTATACTTTCGCGTCGAGGGCGAAAGTGTACAAATAGAGACGGTCGAGGAGACTAGAGCCAGAGATTCATCTTGCTCATAGCCGACTTCAGATTCAGAGTAGATGACAGAGGCAGGGCAAGACATCTACGAGGACTGAGATTTTGTGATTATAAAAGACGAGGCAGTTTGGGCAGATCCAGTAGCACAGGCCATCCTCTCACCTTCAGAGTTCGTTGATGCAGAGACGCTAGCAGGGGAGAGATTGGAGAGCGCATTCGTGGACCCGGACACATCTCAGGCAGCAGAGCTGGTTCCCGATCGTGAGGCAGATATTTTTTGTGATTTTGATACAGATCCCTCGGAGTCAGATTTAGACTGGGCAGAGTTTCATGATTTGATACCTTGTCTGACTTCCACAGAGCCTACATCTAGGGAGGAGGCTGATCCCATACAGAGCAGAGACACACCAGTAGAGCAGCCTTCGTCGGATTCAGATTACCAATCAGAGTTCTCGTTCTCCCATTTAGATTTGGCCACGTTCACTCAGACATTTCAGAAGCCAGATCCACCAGTGCCATGTTGTCCAGAGTTGAAGTCGCTACCATCATCGCTGAAGTATAGGTTCCTTGCGGATGAGCATGAGAGGTACCCAGTCATTATCTCTGATGATTTGACTGGAGAGTAGGAATCTCGTCTGATGGGGGTTCTTGAAAAGAACCGCAATGCGATAGGATGGAGTGTAGCCGATCTCCAGGGGATAAGTCCAGCCCTGTGCTCCCACCTTATCTATCTCGAGGAGGACGCGAAGCTGTCACGTGAGTTCCAGCGGCGGCTGAACCCGAATCTTCGAGATGTTGTCATGAAGGAGATCTCGAAATGGTGGAGCGTCGATTTTATCTACCCCATCTCCAACTCTAAATGGGTCAGTCCATTGCATGGGGTTCCCAAGAAGACAGGCATCACCACAGTTGTTGGTGAGTTTGGAGAGGAGATTGCTACCCGGGTACCCGCTTCTTAGCGGATCTGTGTGGACTACATACGATTGAACCAGGCCACCAAGAAGGATCATTTCCCCCTGCCCTTTATTGATTATATTATAGAGAGGTTGGCTGGGAAGAGCCATTACTATTTCTTGGACGGGTACTCCGGATACAATCAGGTGGCCATTGCGTACGAGGACCAAGACAAGACCACCTTCACCTGTCTCTTCGGGACATATGCTTTCAGACGCATGCCATTTGTATTGTGAAACACTCCGACGACATTCCAGAGATGCATGATGTCCATCTTTTCAGACATGGTGGGGGAGTGCTTGGAGGACTTCATGGATGATTTCTCGGTCTACGACGACGGATTCGATTCATGTATTGACTGCCTAGACCGCATCCTTCAATGATGCATAGAGGTTCATCTTGTGTTGTCTTTGGAGAAGAGTCACTTCATGGTGACTCAAGGGATGGTGCTTGGCCATATCATCTCCAACAGAAGCATGGAGGTTGATCCGGCCAAGGTGTATGTCATTAGAAAACTCAATCCACCATCCAACTTGCGGCAGTTACGGTCTTTTCTGGGGCACGTCGGTTTCTACCGACGATTCATTCATAATTTTAGTAGGATTGCCCGACCGTTGACTGATCTGCTGACGAAAGACACTTAGTTCCTTGTTGATGATAAGTGTCTAGCGTTATTTGAGACTCTCAAGAGACTAGTTGTAGAGGCTCTTGTTCTCTAGCCGCCTGATTGGTCTCTCCCATTCGAGATCATGACAGATGCCTCCGATTTTGCCGTAGGGGCCGTGCTGGGACAGAGGAGGGATGGAGTCCCCTTTGCTATTCACTACGCTAGTCGTACTTTGGATGCTGCTCAGCGGAATTACACCGTTACTAAGAAGGAGATGCTGGCCATAATTTTCGCCCTAGATAATTTCAGATCTTACATCATTGGATCTAGAGTAACCATCTATATTGATCATACCGCCATCAGGTACCTCATGGAAAAGAAGGATGCCAAAGCCAGATTGACCAGATGGATCCTTCTACTCCAGGAGTTTGATATAAAGATTAAGGATAAGCATGGAGTTAAGAATGTGGTGGCAGATCATCTCTCCCGATTGGAGTATCCTGAGGATTCTGAGCAGATTGAGCCTATATGTGAGACCTTCCCAGATGAGGCGATCCTTGCTATTGCCTCTCTCCTGTGGTATGTCGATATTATGAACTATCTTGTCGCCAAGAAAGTTCCACAAGATTGGCCCAAGCAGAAACTTGAGACCTTCCTCGCGAAGGCCAAGATTTACCATTGGGAGGATCCTGTCCTTTATCATGAAGGAGGGGATAGCATCTGGCGTCGTTGCATTCCTCAGTAGGAGCACCATAGCGTCCTCACTTATTGCCACAAGATTGAGGCAGGAGGACATCACTATGGGAGGAGAACGGCACATAAAGTGCTCCAATCCGGCCTATGTTGGCCTACTCTCTTCAAGGACTCTGATGAGTTCATGAAGAGGTGTACTGACTATCAGAGGATGGGAACTTGTGGACAGCGTGATATGATGCTAATGCAGCCCATACACTTCTGTGAGGTCTTTCACGCATGGGGCATCGATTTCATGGGTCTATTCCCTAGGAGTTAGGGATTTGAGTAAATTCTGTTAGTCGTTGATTATGTGAGTCGTTGGGTTGAGGCCATCCCCGCTCGAACCGCAGATGCTAGGATTGTTTGCCGATTTTTGAGGAAGAATATCATTTCACGGTTCGGGGTACCTCGAGTGTTGATTTCTGACGGGGGGTCTCATTTCATCAACGACAAGGTAAAGGCCCTTGCTAGCGAGTTCAACATAGACCATCGAGTAGCTACACCGTATCACCCTCAGACGAATGGTCTTACTGAAGTGTCGAACATGGAGATCAAGATTATATTGCAGAAGGTCGTCCGCCTTGACCGAAAGGATTGGTCACAGCTTTTGGACTCGGTCTTGTGGGCATATAGGACGTCCTTCAAGACTCCCTTTGGGTACATCTCCCTTTCGCCTCGTTTATGGCAAGCCCTGCCATTTACCTGTTGAGCTGAGACATATGTCACTTTGGGCCGTCACTGATATACTTTTGGATCCAGTGAGTGTAGGAGATAAGAGGAGGGTAGAGTTAGCAGCCCTGGAGGAGCTTCGTGATACAGCCTTTTCAAACAGCCTACAGTATAAGGAGAGAGTGAAGGAATGGCATGATTCTCATATCAGCCACAAGCAGTTTGAGCCAGGATAGAGAGTATGGTTGTTTGATGTTAGGCTTCGTTTATTTCCAGGGAAGCTACAGAGCAAATGGAAGGGACCCTATCTGGTCCGAAAGGTGCATGACAATGGGAGTATCGATATATCTGAGTTTTCTTCCAATGCTACCTTTCGTGTTAACGGTCAGCGACTCAAATCATACCTAGATCATGAGCCGTGGGTCATTGACGTTGCCCCGATTCATTTTGCGTGAGATGTGATCTCTTGACTCACATCTATTGCATCTCACGCCTGATTATCACTGTTCTTCCGACATGTATAGATCCAGTTGTCCATATCACTCTATTCTTTAGTCCCACACCCCATCTTTCATCTTATGATTCTGCTATATGATGACCGAAAAATCACGAGGATCTCTCTATCAGACCAAGGTAAAAATATTCGGTGTCGTTGCGACCCGAATAGAGAGACTCGGTCAACAAGAAAAATTATTCAGAACCATCAAATCAAAAGAGATAAAATCAATCAAAACACGATAGCGGTCCTTCCTATTTTTATTAACCTGGTATAGCGACCAGGGTCGAGCTCAGGGAGCACGTGATGGCCTTGCGGCCTACGAAGTAGTCAAAATCAATAAAAAGGGAAGAAAATATTTTTGGTGGGTTTTTTATATTTTTTTAATGTTTTTGTATTTTGATTTTCTAAAGAAATACAGAAACAAGCACACACAACTAATTATTTAATCAATCAAAAATTCTCCAAAAATTCAAATAAAAATGTTTTTATGTTTTTTAGGTTTTTTAATGTTTTTGGTGAATTTTTCAGACTTTTTATAATTATTATATAATTTTCTAAAATTCAAAAAGACCAAAAACAGTAAGCTATTGTCCAGCCAGATTTGAAAGGTCCACTAAAAATATAAAATGGATCTATAAAAATCTGGAGGTAATTTTTATGAAAAATATAAACAAAGACTAAAATTCAGAAAAAGAGTTTGTATTTTTTTTTATTTTTCTATAATTTTATAGAATTTTTATGAGTTTTTTAGAGTTTTTCAATTTTTAAGGTTTTTATAATCCAAAAATCACGAAAAATGGACAGAAATTCAAATACACTAAAATTAACTTACACTAATTTTTTGTAATTTTTAAAAGAGTTTTTCTATTTTTCTTTGATTTTCTAAATCAGACAGTAACAAAAACCACTATTTTTGAATTATTAAAAATATCAAAAAAGCCTCAAAAATGTACCAAGTTTTAGTTAAATTCTTACACAGTGGCAGGAGCCAAGTTTCCAAATTTCACGCAATTTGGAGTTAATTTGATATTTTATTTAAATAGAACAAGGGCTGACAGTGCACAGGGATCTAAATGTAAGAAAAAGTGATTACAGGGGCTAAAAAATAACAAACCAAGAAGGTACAGGGTCCCTCGTGCAAAATATCCAAATATTCACGCGCGATGCACGTGTACTAGGCACAGAGGGACCTAACTGTAAGGAAACATAGTTTCAGGGACTTAATAGCAACACGTGCTAAAAGCCCAGGGAACAAAATGCAAAATGTCAAGATAAATAAGCACATGTCGAATAAAACCATTCAAAGAGGTATAAATGCAAATTTCAGAAAGTTAATTTCATTCCATAACATATAGAAACAACAAGGCCCATACAATGCAATTTGTCCAAATATCACGTGACGAAGCACGTGTCTCACACAGGCATGGACGAAAATGCAAATAACATAAACATTAAGGTCCTAAGTGCAATATGTACAAGAGCTAATATTTATTTATTAAACTAAACTATAACAACGGAAAGTTGCAGGGGTATGGGTGCAATTACCCAGCCGAGGCGTGTGGTGGCGCACGTGAGGTGCCAGGCGTCGAGGCGGGATTGGCTGCTGATGTGCGGTCCTGGTGCAGTCGCCTGGACGATCCAACGGTGGAGGCGCGTGGCGAACGTGGGGGGCACGTGTCTGTCAGACTATGATCTGACAATCTGACATCGTAGAGAACGGACGGTGTGGATGCGATCTGGAGCGACGGGACGATCCGACGGTTGGTGATGGATGAGGAAGAACTCCTCCCATATGAGGTTCCCCGGCTCGCCGAGACGATCTAGCAGGCCGATGAACGATCTGGGAAGAGGGTCTTCCTCGCGGTGACTCTCCGCTCCTCGATGAAGCTACCAACGGTTGGATCGTCCGGTGAGGGACAAGCGACCTGAGGAGCTCCGGCGAAGGGGTGAAAGCACGACCAAGGGGGGTATCTGCACTTTATTCACCTGCAAAAGAAAGGGCTCGCTCCGAGGAGTGCTCCGGCGGGGGTTAGTCGCAAAAAGGATGAAAGAAGTGACGTGGTGGGCGGATGAAGGCTCCGGCGAAGGTGGCGGAGGGAGCCCAGCTCGATCGTGGATAAAGGGTGGCGGTGAGTCGGCGAGGGTATCGGTACGGGTAGGATGGGCTGGCGGAGCTCCGACCACTCGGGCGGAGCTGGCGGAGCTAAGAAGTGAAAATCAAAATGGACGATGAACGAAAGGCTATCGGGTCTACCTGATGACGGGAGTCGACTGGGGACGAGCTCGCGGAGCTCTGGGTCGTAGCCTCAAAGGGTTGTCAGGTCCCAAGGCTCTGGCGCACCTCACGGCGGCGCACGGCGGCAAGAGTTGACGGATCAGTGGCTGAAGGCTTCCTCTCCTCTCTTCGACACCTCCCTCGTGAAGCTGTCACTCTAGGGAAGGAGATGGAGATCCGGGGACGAAGGAGCAGCGCCAAAGATGCGGGAAAAGGTGCGGCGGAGGTGGAGCTTTATACGGCTAGGGGTCTGAGAAGAAGAAGGTCGGGCGAGTTGGTCGGAGCTCGGATCCCTAGGTAGATCCCAGGCGAGAATCTCGGATCAACAAGGATCAAATGGAGTCCGGGGTTTGGCTATTTGGAGGTCGGATCGCGTCTGGAAAATTCCGGGAATGTCGAGTCATCATGCGGATCCGGGTGGAAGAGGTCCAGGGGGAGTTGACCGGGGGTCAACATCCCCCGTGGACCAATCACAAGCCACCATTCGAAAATATTTTAAAAATTCAAAATAAAATAGCAAATGTAATTATTTAGAAAAACGTAAATCATAAAAATGTTTATTTATTTTCAAATAATTTTTTAGTGGTTTTTATTTATTTTTTTGAAAAATAATATATGTATTTACTTTATGTTATTATTATATGTAGGTATATACATATGTATTTTTTATTTTTTTATTTTTAATTATTTATTTTTATACATTTTGTTCCAATTTTATATTTTATTTATTTATAACATAAAATTTGGAATAAAAGGGTATTTTTATTTTATTTTTATTATTTCTCTACATAGGTTAAATAAATACTTTTATTTACATATTTACATGGTATATGTACAAGGTGGAAATTGATTTTTATTATTTTTCTTTTTGCTTTATTTTTATTTTTCTGATTTTTATTTTATTTATTTACACCATGAAATATGGAATGTGAAAATATTTTTATTATATTTTTATTAATTATTTACAAGGGGAAAAAATCGATAGGTTATTCTATATACATGGTCCATGCACACTGATGAAGGAATTTTATTTCTTTTTGTTTTTCTTGTATTTTTCCTATTTTTATTTTGGTTTTATCTTTAAAAATATGTATAAGTTAATAAATACACATTTTTATTTTTATTTAAAGGAAAATAATTTTTATTTATATACATAAGTATATGTACACACAATTGAGCTTCCCTATCTCTCTCTACTTGAATTCTTTTGCGGTCAGGCCCATGCTGAGCCCTCCCTTAGGATTAGGTCACTCAATATTTATTCTAAATATTTCCCTCTTTTTCTTGTGTTTCTTTATTCCTTTATTTTGGCACAAAATCATGCTAATTATGCATATTTACATTATGCATGTATTTTGGTAATTTATGATATTTACACTTATTTACATGGTGTTTTGCTCAAGTTTCTAGCTAAAATAAAGGAATAAAGAGTGATGAATTGGGATTCATCACTATACTTAGGGTGTACTTTACCCTAAGTATAGGAGGAGTAGGACTCTCGGGTATTCTATTGATTCTTTCTACCTCTGTTTTGTTGCCTATACTTAGGGATATTTTACCCTAAGTCTAGGAGGGGTAAACCCTGTACATCCTTCCACTTGGATTTCCCTTCATGTACAACTTGCTATACTTAAGATTACTTGATCCTAAGTATAGGGGGAAACACTGATTCATCTTCATTCTATTCTTTGATTCGTCTTTGTATATACCATTCCTTTTCACATCCATGTACTAAGCACGAGTTATTTCTTCTTCATCGCTCTTGATCCCTCTAAGGACATCGTTCGAGCTAAGTATAGGGGGTATCGTATATATTTCTTATATACTTTAGCCATAACTCGTACTTTGTAAGTGTGTAAATAAATAAAATGGCTAAAAATCCATCAAAATTTAAAAATTATTCTTCTTGCACATATGACTATTTATAAAAATTATTTTTGTACAAATGATTGTAAAAATGATCTGTGTAAATAGTTTGTAAATATTTTGATATCAAAACTATGTATATAGTACAAAATTTTTGTAAAAGTTTTGAAAAACAAAAAGATTTGCAAAAACCCTGTGTAAATGTTTGTAAATATTTTGCAAAACTTCGCATTCATGCATACATCCATGTTTCCAAACATTTTTCAAAAATTTTGCACATTTGTAAAAAAAATTATAAAATTTGCATATTTGTACAATTTTTCCAAATCATAGTTGACATTTAAACTGACCTGGAATTAAATTGGAAAATGGAGCTTGGTTAAGACCTTAATATACCTAATTCTAAGAGGAACCTTATAGGGCTTAGGATTAAGACTTTTCAGGTCCATTTGGAACTTAATTCTTTGAGTCCACTAGGCTATGAGCATATGTCATCTTGATGAGCCTAAGTAGAGCACTTAACAACGCACACATGACTCTCAGAGACAATGGCTTTACTTGCACCGGCACTTTACACTTAGCTCTCCACGGATGAGGGGGTGAGGAGGCAGTTTCCTTTGGCTTGGGGTAGCATATGAGGGTAGTACTTCTAGGGGAACTTCTCTTCTTCGTATAGTGAAGGAAGTGCATCTCAACTTGGTCTGGTGGTGATGAAGTCTAAAGACAGGAGTTGTGGGTTGCAATAAAGATTCAAAAGAGGGATAGTCTACTGGCTCAAGAGGAAAAACTCCTTATGTATATATGTTGCACCATGTAGATATGTTGTACATACGCACATCAAAAAAATGTGCAAAGAAAGAAAAACTCCAAAAAAAGTGGTGGGTCTGATTGAAATAAAATACCTACCGGAGTGTATATAGCCAAATAAAGCAAAGCTTATGTTACACATGACCATCTCATGAAGCTTGCAGCGGGAGACTCAGCTACATTGGTTAGAGCTCCCAGGGATACATGGCTACATTGGTCATGGTCCATTCTCTTCTTCCCCCCTCTTCTTGAGCCTGTTGTACTTGAACTTAGAAGGGAATACCCCGCTCCTCGAGGAAAGAGTTGCTAGACTGAGGCATTAGAGTTACGTTGACAAGGGGGGTTGTTTCTTTGTCATTTATGAGGTGGGGAGATACATATCACTTACACAGTACAAGGAAAGATTCATGGTCATTAGAGTTTGTGTGTGTAGACTTGTTCTGATCTGGTTTATTAAGGAGTCTTGACCATAGATCGGTGGAACTTAGAGGCTGTTAAGTTTTAAGCTTAAGTCCAAATAAGATTACGACAAATTAATAATCCAAAGGTTTGACTGAGCTCCATATTTCAATTTAATGAAGGAAAGTTTAATAATCAACCTAGATTTCCCATCTTTTTCTTTTTCTTTCTCTTTCTCACTTCTTTTTCAAATAAGTGTTTGCTAACGGACTAGCAAAAGTAAAGTATAGGAGGGTGATGAATCCCCATTCATCACTCTTTATTCCTTTATTTTAGCTAAAATTATTTGCAAAACACCATGTATTTATTTGTAAATATAATAAATTGTCAAATTGCATGCTCATGTAAATAACCATAATTAGCATGTTTTTGTGTAAAAATAAAGGAATAAAGGAATAAAGAAAAAGAGGAAAATATTTAGAATAAATATTGAGTGACCCAAACCCAAGGGAGGGCCAATCTTTGGCCTGACCGCAAAATAAAACAAGTAATATATATATTCCCCCTTTTATGTCTATATTTTTTTTCATAAAATAAAAATATTTATGTGTTCCTCATAATGTGTATATATTTATAAAAATAAAATAAAAATGAGAAAAATAAAAATAAAACAAAAATAAATTCTCTCTCACTCTTGTATATACCATGTATATATGTACATATACCTATTTACGTTCCCCTTGTAAATACATAATAAAAATCAAATAAAAATTATTTTATATCCCAATTTTATGTTGTAAATAAATAAAATATAAAATAGGGATAATTATATAAAAATAAACTAATAAAAATAAAAATAAAAAATACCCAAGTATTTATACCTATATATAATAATATATTATGTATATACAGTAATTCATTTGTCAAAAAAATAAATAAAAATCAAAAAAATAATTTGAAAAATAATAAACATTTTTCATGTTGTAAATATTTCTAAATAAAATCATTTACTATTTTTTATTGAATTTATAAATAATTTCGAATTTCTTAGATTCCGATTGATCCACGGGGGATTGTTGACCCCCGGTCAACTCCCCCCTGGACTACTTAGAACCCGGATCCGATTTTCGACCCGACTTCGTGTAATTTTCCCGACGTGATCCATCTTCCATTCGCCCAAACCCTGGGCTCCGATTGACGCTCCATGATCCATGATCTTAGCCCGATCATTCCATTAGGCCTCCATGCATCGATCCGCGTGCCCGACACCAACCTTTTCGGACATACACCACTATATAGCTTCGCCTCCCAGCCTCCATTTCACTCACCTTTGGCCCTTCGTCTTCGACCTAGTGACCTCCACCTTCCTCCTCGAGTGACAGCGAGCGTTGGACCGCGTTGTAGCGAGTGTTTGGAGGCGTAGCCTTGGGTCCGACGACCATCATCGCCAAGCTCCGCCATCAGCGTAGCCCGAGCCTCTGGAGGCATCGCTCCATCGAGGCGAAGACCCTAGGAGACTCAGCACCTCCCCCATAGACGCTTCCGATCATCAGGTAATCCTTTTAGCCCTTCGCATAGCTTTGATTCCGATTCTTAGGTTTGGCACCGCCGGCCTTCGCCGGCCGATTCCCGATCACATGTTCATCCTTTCGACCAACCGAGCACACCCACACCTTCACGAGCCCTCTATGCACCTTCTTCGCCCCTCCGATCATCCCGGTTCGCCCCGGAACCAGGATTTAGGTCCTCCTCCGCCACCGCTCGCTGGAGGACTACGCAACGCCCCATCCGGTCACCCCCTTCGCCCGCTAACGGGTCGAGGCAGTTTGCCCTCGACCCCTCTTGCTTCCTGTGCAGGTACCAATGCTTAAGAGCCTCATCTGGAGGCTCGACTATTTAGGAACAGCTGCTCCAGTTCGTCCCTGTTGCCGGAGCTCCTTCGACGTTCGCAGCTCCATCCGAGCAGTCCACTAGCTGCGGATTACCTCCTGCTTCCATTCCCCTATCTCAACAGCATCAGAGGAGGTCCCAATCGCGCGTATTGGCCCAGCGAAAGTCACCGGAGAGCTGTTCTTCAAGGACCCTCCAGAGCTGTCGAACGAGCTGTTCTTCGAGGACCCTTCAGAGCCGTCGATCGAGCCCCCTCGTGCTAGATTAGATCTCATCCCTCCATCTAAGGGAAGCTCTTGACCGTCGATCCATCTGAGGATCAGATCCGAGACGTTCATCGCGAAGAGGTGTCCACGCGTCACAACCGTTAGATCTGGAGAGGACGCCCATCAGCCCTCGGATCTTAATAAAAGGGTAAATATTACTTAGGCCCCTCTTCTTTTAGCATTTATAGTTTAGTCCTGTAATTATTAAGTTTAGTCGTTTTTATTTTGGAATAACTGCACTCTGGACCCTCTAGTTTTTAGTATTTGCATTTTAGTCCCCCCAGTTGTAATACACGTGCTTTGTCACATGAATTTTCGGGCTTTTTGCATGTAATGGCCTAGGTTTTATGAATGTTATGAAATGAAAGTTAAGTTTTGATATTTGCATATATACCCCTGTGCGTACTGGAATAGGAACATGTGGTGATTTTGTTGTGAAATTTACATTGTAGCCCCTACACTTTCCGCATGTGTTCTTATTAGACCCCTGAAACTTGTTTTTCTTACATTAGTCCCTTTATGTTGTGCCTTGTTCATTGGTTGAATAAAATATCAAATCAAATCCAAATCTTGTGAAATTTGGACACATGGCTCCTGCCATTGTGTAAAAATTAACTAATTTTTGGGGCATTTTTGTTGTTGTTTTCTATTTTTAAAAATTCAAAACCTCTCTTTTTGCTACTATTTGAATTGGAAAATCAACTAAAATTATTAAAAACCCTCTAAAAATTCTAAAAAAATAGGTATTGTTTGTTTTAGTGTTTATTTGCTTCAATCAGATTTTTGCTGCATTTGGATATATAAAACACTAAAAATGGAAAAACCTTAAAAATCCATAAAAATCATTAAAAATTCTAAAAAAATCAAAAAATACAATTTCTTTTTTTTGTAGCTTAGTTTTTATTTGTAGTTTCATATAAAATTTTCTCCAGATTTTTATGGCTATTTATCTATTTTTAGATAGCTTTTCAAGTCTGGTTGCACATTAATTTCAGTTTTCTTCCATATTCCATTTTTAGAAAATCAACTAAAAATCATAAAATTCTGAGAAAATTACCAAAAACACATATCTTTGAATGAAATAAATGTTTTTATCATTGCAAAAATTCTGAAAAAAATTCAAATATGCTCCTGCTATGTCTTTTTACATTTTATAAATTTTTCATCAATTTTCGTTGACTTTTGATATATTTAAAAAATCAAAAACAGTGTATTTTTGCTTGCCTACACTTTGAAAATTCATAAAATTTTGAAAAATTAATTAAAAATTCCAAAAAAATAATCGCTAACGGTGTTTTTTAATTTCTGACCAATTTTTGTGCTTATATCATTTATAAAAACCAAAAAAATTATGAAAACCGAAAATTGTTAAAAAAATATAGAAAATTCTAGAAAAATCCAAAAATTGTGATTTTAGTTTCAGATTGTAGATATTGCTTTATAGTTTGTTTTAAAAATAATCTCCACGATTATTGGGCGATTTAAGTATTTTTAAGTTGCAAAATACTCCTAACTGTCTACAGTTTGCTCTGTTTTTCACTGTTTGATTTTTAGAAAATCATAAAAATATCAAAAATTTTGAAAAAATTATCAAAAATATTTTAAAACCTATAAAACACAAAAACATTTTCTTTGGACTTTTCTATACATTTTTGACTATTTTGAAAAATACAAAAAGAGTGCGGTGTGTGTGTTTTTATCCTTTGTGCCTTATTCGAAAAATACAAAAAAATATAAATTCAAAAACCACTGAAAATCATTTCCGAAACTTGACTACTTATTTTTTAATCACGCTCCTTATGTTCGACCCTGGTTGCTATACCAGGTAGAAATAATAGCGGAAATCGCTTACATGGTTTTTATTGATTGATCTTCTCTTAAGTGGTTTAAAATACAAATTTTTCTCGATTGACCGAATCACGCAGTTGAGACCAACGATAATTGTGATATTGTTTATCCCTTCTTAACCTCGTCGGATTTCGTGTCATCACTGAACTCTAACTGCTGTGATTTTTTGGATTTTCTGTTTTCTTCCCCTACTACGAGCGGAGTGCTTGAGAGAAGGGGATAGCTGAAACCTCCTCAGATAGAGGGTTAGGAAGAGGTTCGTACTACTATGAAGGAATGGAGCCCATAGTAGAATCATCATGCAACATACATGGACTCGAAGTAGATAAAGAAATCTTTCCTTTATTCATTTTTTTGGTATTTTTTATAATGTCCTGAGATACATAGATAGGAGGAAACCCAACTAGACTAGAAATGATGGCATCAGCACCACCCACAACATTTATCTTTGTGGCATCAGCACTGCACTCTGGCTCAGCATCACACCGAACGATGGCAACAGTACCACCAACTGCATCCGGAGAAACGATGGCCTCAGTACTGTCGACTGAATCATCATCCTTGGTGGCCACCATACACAACACCATCATCAACATCATTAGCGACATCGGCACTGCTGTCCTCCTCGTCTGACGCTCTGGAATCATCATGGGGTTATCAATCAGATGAGGCACCGCCGACTGGCATCCTACCGCTTTTAAGTGCCACAAAATGAACATCAAATATGTAGGAAGAAATATCACCTAACAAATCATTAGGAGTGTTAGTCTCTGTAAACTGTACCTGCTCAGACTTCCTCTTCAGATTGTTCGGGTTTAGTTCAATCTGAGTGGGTACGGAGACTTTACCTTTGATTATTTCCCTTATCTCTTTCCTGGACTTGTCCATCTCCCGCATGAAGGATACATATTTGTCTGAGAGTAGGCGGGCTAAGTCATCAAGGGACGGGTTCTCATAGGCTGGTCCATAAGAACCGGATGGGTTGCCTCGCTGGAAATGAGGCTGGCTCTACTAGTCCTGATGAGGGGGAGGTTGAGAATACTGTTGAGGTTGTTGTTGCCTCCACTGCTATCCCTGATGGTGGGGACGAGGACCCGACTGGTAATACTGCTGCGAATAGGAGTAATGGGGTTGTTGCTGTTGATGTTGGTTGCTCTATCCACCTGGAGCTGGAGGGTGCTGCCAGGATGAGGTACCTTCGTTGGACCACCTGAATCCAGGATGATCTCGGTGTATCCCAGGATGTTGCCGGTCATACCAAATTCCGTTAACTTCCATCAAAGTAAAAGAAAGTCTCCTTCTCATAAGGGGGCGGGGGAAGAACTGTCTGTGGCTCATTCGGCTGATACACCACCATCCGAGTGTCCTGAGATGGTGGTGGCTGAGAGTAGTGTTGTTGCAACTGCTGAACTGGTTTTGCCTGAATGTGGTGAAGCTGGCGGTACTAGGCAGAAGGCTGGGAAGAGCTGCTACTGTTATGATCAACACGTGACTTGGAACGAGGCTGAGAAGCCTCTTGTTCCTCTTGGAGACACAAGATGTGGGTCTTCTGGTCACTAAGATTTTGTGTCAATTGATCTATTTGAGTCATGCCCTGGAACTGCTTCTTATCTATAATCTCTATGCGGTCCAACTTCTCGTTGATAATACCCATGTCAGCGGCTGAAGATTCTGCCTGTGTTGTTGCTGCTACTGTCGAAGAAATGGGTGGACCCACATCAACCAATACTATCCTATGATAGGACATGACCTGGGGTAGGGTCTTCCCCTTAGCATAGAGCCTGGTCTGGGACATCACTGTATAGTTTTCAGCCATCTCTTCATAGATAGCCCAGACCTGGTCTTCATCATTGGAAAAATAGGAACCCCCACAAGAAGCATTGACAAGTCCCTCCGGTGTTAGCCCACAAAAGAAGCTCTGGACAAGATTGGACTTGGATATATCATGATGTGGACACCAGTTAATGAGCTCATTGAATCGATCCCACGCCTCATGGAATTGCTCGTTCGGGATCATGGAGAAATTGTTGATCAAAGATCTTGTTGCATTCGTCCGGCCGAGTGGATACTACTTGTTCAAGTACTCGGTCCAGAGCTACTCCCATGAAGTAACGTATCTCCCCAAATATTCCAGCCAGTAGGCTGCTCTATCAACCAAGGAGAAAGGAAATGCCAACATCATTATGGTGTCATCGTCCACGAATCGGTCGTGGACAGTACTACAAATCATCTCAAACTCTAGTAGGTGAAGATGCGGCTCCTCGGTGGCTAGCCCATGGAACTTGGGCAAAAGCTGAATGGTCTGGGCGGAAACTTGAAGTCTCCAAGAATATCTGGAAGCTGGATCCAACGGTGAGTGAGGGTTGCACCAGGGTTGTGCAATTCCCTCATAGGCCTGCCTATTTTGGGTAGATCCTGCAGATCTTCTGGATTTCCTCCTACTCCTCCTCCAGCAACAGGTATCTCTCCACCAGCTGGTCTCGGCTGAGGCTCTCCTCTGCCGGCTCGCATCTGTGCTAACTCTTGACGGACCTCTGCCATGAATGCTCCCTGGTCCCAAATCCGTCACTACATCATCTCTAGGGAGGCTAGCAAGGTATTGTTGATGACGCCTTGATCTAGAACTTAAGTAGAACTCTGAGGCTTTCCATCGGTTCGTCCGTCACTGCTGGCCATCTCGATGGTATCCTCAAAGGCAAAAGACCCCAATTCAGGTGTCGTCAAATGAACAAATAGCTGTGCAGGTCTCTGCTCAGAAACCTCAGGACTGAAAGAAGGGTGGTCAAGGGAGAACAGGGTGGAATTAAATTCAGGTTCAGAGAGCAGGTATGGGCACCCCGAAACCTCCCTAGATGAATGAGTCGGAGTACTGGAGAGCGGTGCTACCAAAAGCAGCCTAAGGGACCTCCGGCCCATCATCGTGATGTGGGGGATGAGTGCGGGTGAGATCTGGAAAGTAAACAAGATGAGAAGTCAAACCCCCAATTCACCTACTCAACACGAGGTGATGAGCGTAAAGGATCGGTCGTTTATGTTATCAATTTTAATTAGGTGATAAATCAATCTTGTAGAGCGATTAAGCGAGCTGTTAGGAACCCGATGCTCCCAAGAGACTGGTCCAATCCCAAAGCTAGATCTTTCCCAGCCAGTACAAGTTGCGGACCGTTTACCGACTACCCATTAAACTCGCTCTGTTAAGGATGTTGCGGTCTGCTTTACCGGTTACCGGAGAAATCCTCACTGGAGAACGACTAACCCCAAGACCAGTAGTCTAACAGAAGTTCAGGTATGGCTCTATCCTAGTGTGCGGGTCACTCTCTCGCTCAAGCAAACCAAACAATGAGGGGGTGACTCTCCCCAAAATAAATATTTTTATATGAGGTGGGTTTTAGGGTCATGTTTGCTTTAGCAGTCCTAGATTTTATTGTTTTCACTTTTTTATTTTTTTCCAAGAACAAACAATACCTAACGAAATTTTCGATTTCCTTTAATCATTGTAAGTTCAAAAACATGGGGAGGAAGTCGAAAAAGCCGATGCACGGTCAAACACAATGATGCATGTAGGGATAGAAATGCGTACCTTGTTACAGCACTCTACATGCAATATGATCTACGCATAAATTAAATACAGAAAGTAAACTAACTATATGATGCATGAGAAAATCAGCCTTAGACGAGCAGCTTCTATTGATCGTGAAGAACAATAGTTAGCTAATTGAATCGAGTCCGGAGTCCGATCTTGGGAGTCACTCAGTGCCTGCCACAATGGGTCCTGCTAGCGCTGTATGTGACTCCTCACAGTGCGTGGTCTCAAATTCAATTAAACTAACTTTTTCAGTTAATTTTTAGCAAGGTCCAACTATGTTCTATAGGAACAGATAAGCAATTAGGTGTTGGGCCTTAGAATATTACGTCACAATCAATCCAAAATTCTACGTTTAGGGGCCAAAACCACGAGAATCAAATAAAGAGTTATAGCGATGAAATCAAAAACTCAAACAAACTCCTTCTTCTTCTTCTTCTTTGATCCTTCCCTTCTTCCCCTCTGATCTTCTCTGAATTTATCCGACATCCCCGCTCAACATCACTTTCCACTGCCCACTGATCGAGCTTCACCTCGAAGATACCATCTTCGTGCATCCCTCCGTTCATTCCCCCAAGCCATCGCAACCTCCGACCACTGCTCCGCCCCTCACGATGGAGGAACACATCGGCAATTCACCCACTTCACCCTCCAAGGCCTTGAACCACCCCACTTTATCCACGCTAGCACACACATCACGATTTGGTGGGTCGCTAATGTTGCAGGTGCCATCTTCGCCACTAGCCAGACGCCTTGTCGGAGCTCCTTCGAGCTGTGGTACCTCCGACATCCAAGCAGCCATCCAGATTCCTAGAGGCTCTAGTTGCTCCGCTGCACTTCCCTGATGATTCCCAGTCATTCAGGAGTCTTTACCGAGCACGATAGAAGGCGGTGGAGCGCGAGGACCTTCGCCGGAGCCCAGCCAAGCCCACTGCAGGAGGCGGTGGTGGGGAGGAACCAGACGTACAATTATCGTCTGATCATCTTGATCGGACGACCCACAGCGAGCCACGTAGCCGCTCCGAACCTCTTCCCCACCCCATAGCCGCCGCGAGCCATGTAGCCGAAGCAGCCCAACACTCCACTCTAGGCTCAGATCGCCCGAGCTACATCCGAGCATGCTTTGCGTACCCGAGCCTCCAGCGCTTTCCGAGCCACCATCTGAGCCTCGCATATCACGTGACCCACGTGCAAAGGTTGGGTAAATTGCAACCGTGTACCTACATGTTTTGGAAATTACATTCAAGTCCCTGCTAGGTAACATCACATGAGGTGTACTTGCCCATGGAGAATTTGCACCCATACCCTCATCAGTTTAGGTAATTGCATTTCAGTCCCTATCAGCACATTTCTATTTTAAGAAATTTATTTTTTTTATTTTGCATTTATACCCCTGTATTTATATGTTTATTTAATTAATCGTTTATCATCATTTATTAATTCCAAAAATTCTATGTTGTAGTACATCTCAGGCTTTATCATTGTGACTACTTGTTGTATTTTTTATGAGCTTTGAATCATTTAATATAATTTTTTTAGTGGAAAACATCATATTTTCCCCACTGTGTGCCTTTAATTAATGATTAAATTGATTGTTGATCCAAAAATCACCAAAATATCACAATAGGTCTAATTTAAGTAGTTCTACATTGTGCCCAAAAATCACATCATTTGTACGCATCTTGATGCCTTACTAAATTAATTGGTGTTTGCTTAATTAATTTTTAATAAGCTCAAACTTAATCATTTTCGAAGTCTAATATTTTTCCTAGAATCATCTCACATAGAAGTGCCTAGGATAATTTTATATCTAAAAATGATTTAATTTAGAATTTATTAAAAACTTTTTTGCAAAAACCACCCTGCATTCATTTTTAATTCGTAGTAAATCTATACAGAGTCGAAAAATTCCAAAAAAATTGTAGTAGCTTAATTTCATTGCATTTAACATTTAGACCAAGTTTCATAATTTTTGGACTTAATTTGACTATACTTCACATTTTTAACTCTTGAATTTGGCTTGAATTGCATAACATTTTTTAAATTGCATAAAAATACCCATAAAAGTATTCTCCTGGAAACCTAACATCGGAATTGACTTCGAACTAATTTTTAATAGGCCCAAAATTAATCATTTTCGAGGTCTAATATTTTTCCTAGAATCATTTCACATAGAAGTGTCTAGGATATATCTGAAAATGATTTAGTTTAGTATTTATTAAAATAAATTTTGCAAAAACCACCCTTCATTCATTTTTAATTCGTAGTAAATCCATATAGAGTTGAAAAATTCCAAAAAAAATTAGTAGCTTATTTCATTGCATTTAACACTTGGGCCAAGTTTCATAATTTTTAGACTTAATTTGACTATACTTCACATTTTTAACTCTCGAATTTGGCTTGAATTGCATAGCATTTCTTAAATTCCATAAAAATACCCATAAAAGTATTTTTCTTAAAACCTAACATCATAATTGACTTCGAATTAATATAAGGAGAAAGTTGCCTCCCTGAGTTTGACATTGGGCTTGCCGAAGTAAAATAAAAAAATTATCGCTTCCATTTAATTGACTATTAATCAAAGTGGTTTTTGATAAGTCTGATTTTACCCGACTACAACGAACATCTCAAATTTAATCGATAATCCGATTGAATTTAGAAGGGCAATCTAAGGGTTTTTCACTAACCAACTCAAAGTCCCTCAAGAATGCATAGGGTTCCTCATGTGCATTCCTAAGAAATGTAGCAGCAGACTAAGGAACCTACGACTTTAATTCATATTCGACTTCCGGTTCAACTGGGTTTAACCAATTAGCCATTTGATATTGCCCAGGATCATAAACTCCGTCCATTGATGCTTCTCTAAACAAATGTAATTGACCAAGTTATGCATGCATAAGTGCTTGATTCTGCTCAGACTCTGCCAACCTAGTCAATACTGCATGCATTGGGTCCTCTTGTTCTTCCTCCTCTACATTTTTCTTCTTAGGAGGCATCTCTAATAAGTCTTTGTTACCTTCATCAAACAACGGGTCTAAGTGAGATCTCGATGATGATAATAAAATCGAATCAATCTCACTAAGGCAATAGTATTCCTCAATGAGTAAAAAAGAGAAGGGATTGGTTGAGATGTAATCACCCCATAGGAGGAAATCATGGTACACTAGTTCGGAAAAAGGATTGTTTCCAAACAAGGATGGTCCAGTTTAAGAAGAGGAAGAACAGAAATGGACTAATGAAGATGTGATATTTGTCCAGTTCAACGATAAGCTCGCAAAATCTGAACAAATATCTGACCAATTATTCATCTTCAAATTCTAAAGATAGGGAATTAGAGCACACTCGATAAAAAGAGAATCTAGTTTTACTCGGCACGTAAATGTGCGAAGTTACTCACTCAAAACAATCAATGCAAACCCTCTTGAATTCACCAACTCACAGACTGAAGGCCAAAATGATGGCCTTATTATCTAATCAATTTTAATTGGTGATCAAATACAAATCTTGACAGAGTTACGAGTTGTTGGGTGTCGAAATTTTCGTACAAACTAACCCGATTCTTATTACTAGTTGCATCCACTTTTAGCCAGTGTGGAAGTAAGTATGGACCGTATAAATATAGATACCCGTTACTTGAGGACCGGGACTTACACGGTCTCCTTTAAAGCTTTCACTATACTAAGGAGATCCGGACCATTTACCAGCTACCCATATTTCTTCACTGAGAATCCATAGTTTATATTAAAATTCATGGCTTGGCTTTATCTTGATGTTGTCCTTCTCTCACTGATAAGTACCTAAAAACAAATGAGGGCTTTATGTACCCATAAAACAAGGTTGCTTTTATTCCAATTTATTTTGGTCAATTCGCATCAATTCAATGTTGATTGTAAGAGTTTTGGTTATCTCTTGAATTAAAGGGACCATAAACGTCGCCTAACGTACAATCCCTTTTCCTTCATACTTAAATTAATGAAAATTATGGGAGAAAGCGAAAAACGCAATGCTGTCGGAAATCAATGATGCATGCAGTCGTTAAAGATACATACAATGCTTCCTAGCACTCTTCATGTGGATGTAGAATAGAATTTTAAAATCTAACTATATGATACAAGTCGAAAATTTGCATCTAAGAAATAGTTCTAATAGAGGTGAAGAAATGAATTCATTTGACTAAGTAGAATGTATGTTATGTACGTCTATGAGTCTCCTAAGATTTTTGCAATTGTGAATTTTATGATATTTGTGTAGTGTGTCCTAATTTACGAAATAGATCAAGCAAGAATGACCTATGATCTTTCTATTTGGCATGGTGCACTGATCCAAAACGTCACTCAAGTCAAGAAACACTCTCGACACAACCATACAATGAATAATAAAGTTAAATAGGCCCTCTTTACATGCACAAGATCTCAATCGAGAACTGCTATAATTAGGCAATTAATTACAATATAATGAAGTGAACTTAACTAATCTAATTAATCTCTACAAAATGAATGACTTCATGGGATCTCCAGTAAGTAACTTCAAGCTCCTTGCCTCTGCAATCTTTGAGAATCGACAGCTCCACGGGCCTTCCACAAAACATTACATTTATTAGAAGAATTCTAGAGAGATCGAAATAATTAATTAATATGATATCACAAAACAACACAAGCTCACAATTAAAAAAAGAAGATCAAAAAAATTAACCTTAAAATCCGTAAATAAATAGTTGACCCTAAAATGATCACAAAATGTGTCGCATCCCCGACAATGGCACCATCTGATGAATCGATAAATACATGTTATTTTGGATCCATTGTAGCATGAGTACTTAGCTTGTCATACAGAACCAAATGAATAATGTTTGTGAGGAGGATTCAGTTTAATTTTAGCCAGGGAAGTCAAGGGTCGAACACAAGTACGTGAACAATTAAATGATTAAATTTAAATGTCAAATATCTAATGTAGAAATTGTTGGACATGCGAGCCCACGACGACCCATTATGCAATAAATGTTATTGCAAATATCATTCCCTGATCTGAAATGAAGAATAACTAATTTGCATAATAGGTCCCTTAGTACAATTAGGGTTATGTACCATGGCCATCTTAATGATCATACAGCTGTTGATTCAATTATTGAATCATAGAGGCTGGTGCTTGGATGAATATCTAAAGAGTTAGATTGAGGACTCATCAAGTACCGCCAAATGATTGTTAAGAGATGATCTCCAGCCTAAGTAGGAGATGGCAATCCTTTCTCAGTTAGGCTGATATCTGACCGACCTCTTGATGCTGGTCCTCTGCATAGGAACAGAGATTCGGAGGTGTCAGATTAGTTAGGTCAAAGATTTGACTTAATGAGATAAAGATAACCAAAGTCCTATGTCGTATGTTGTCACGATATAGGCACGCATCCTTTGATCGGAGACAGATGTGTTATTATATGTCTGAGTATGTACATTTAGCAGACCAATAGGTTGATGACCTAACCAAGGTCTATACACCGATGCGTTGGTGTGCATATAAGGGCATATGAGTAATACGATCTCTCAAAGGGATCATACAGGTTCACTACTGAACCGGAAGACATGAGCTCACTCATGTGATACTGGGAAGAATCAAATTCCATGGACGGTCGTCTCGCTTTGGAAGCTTGACTGAATTTGTAGGTTTTATATATACTTTTGAAAAGTATATGATCAAGACCTAGGTATGATATATGCTTTTGGAAAGTATATGATCGATACCAACTCCCAAGGATCAAATGAGAAACTTTCTGATAAAATCCTGAAGTAGACAGTATAAAGTTGATCTGATACTTCGGGTTTATTATGGGTCTTCCAGTATGCAGGATGTACAGGTGGAATACTTGAGGGTGATGTGATCATAAACGATTGTATAACCATGACACTTCCATTCCTAGGGAGTGATGAAACGGGTCTGGAGTTTAGTGACTCCTCTCAGTAGAGAAGTAATCTGATCTTGGTCCAAATGTTGGACATTGATCTGAATGTGATTCAGATGCAGTGAGAAAATTAGATTTGCGATCTTGATTTAATCAAGCATCTATGGGAGGCCCGAGATCTGGATTTGAGATGTGATCTCAATACCAAGTCACTATACGTGGAACAATACAACCGCCCTGTCCTTATCCCCAAGTATCCACGGAGAAAGCGCATTATCCTTGAAAGAGTTCATGGATAATTTCATTGTTCATATATGTATCCAAGCATCGAGAAAATTGATAATTAAATGTGATTTAGTTATCATGGATAATATGGATTTGATTCATATTATAAGGAGAGATATCTAAGATAATTAAATGTGATTTAATTATCAAAAGATGTGAATAATGTGAATGTGATTCATGTTATTTGGGCACATGAGAAAAGAGATCTAAGATGATTAGATTTGATTTAATTATCATGGATATGAATAATGTGGATAGAACTATCCATATTAATCATATATATAATAAATGTGATTTATAATATATTAGAGAGAGCATATTGTGATTTATATTTGTTGATTAATTTTTAATGTGAATTGGATTCACATTGAATGCACGGTGGTCGGATCCTCGGATTTATATTCCATATCACAAGATCCGCCCATTCACATCCTCTTTTGTGTATAAATAAAATAGATAAAAAAATAAAAAATACATATAATTGTTTTTCTCTCTAACATTTGTTTTGCATGAAAACTTAAAAAAATTAACTAAAAACTAATTAAAAAATTATTTCATTTTACAGTTCCTGTTAAATTTTTAAAAAAATTACAATCTTTATTTTTCTTACAATTTATAAAAATTAAAATAAAAAAACAAAAATTAATCGCAGCAGGCAGCCGGTCACCACCCCTGCCGCCTGCACACCGCTCTTGGTCATGCCTTCCGCGGCACCAGACCGCCCGTCCTCCGCCTCCAGGAGCAGCGCCCGCCTGCGCTGCAGCCTCGCACGACCACGTGCGCCCCTTCCTACAAGCAACTCCAGCGGCGATTCTGCAGCGTGCCTCCACCACTCCAGATCGCCATCACGGCCCGCGTGCTGCCCGCGTAGAACCACAGCACCGTTACCTGGATCGTGTGCGTAGCCTACCGTCGTAGCCGACGACCCGCGAGCCACTCCAGTGATCACGGCCCCCTAACATCGCCCCCGATCGGCGACCTACTCCCAGACGGCTGCCACCTGAAGCCACCGCGCCTCAACTGCGAGGCCCGCTCATCAGCCGCCCAGCTCCCTCCCACGGCCCAGCATGCCCACATCTTCCATGTTGCGTCCTCCCATCGCGTGACGGTAGTCTTCCGCGGCACCGCTCCGTGCCTTCCACGGCACCGCTCCACCGAACGCCTCCCGCCACCTCTACCAAAGCGCAACCTCCCGCGTGTGGAAGGAGGGCGGCGGCGTCCAGCCCCTCCATTTTCCTGCTTTAAGAACAAACGAAGAGAAAATCCTAAGTGGCCGTTCGTTGGCCGGTTCGTTTTTTTGGGAGTGCGTTTGGTTGGTGGGTTAAGGGTTGTGAGGGTTTGTGTGATATGATTGTATTGGAATTTGAAAAAGTTGGTAGTTATTATGGTATGATTGTATTGAAATTTGAAAAAGTGGGTGGTTGTTGTGATGTGATTGTATTGAAGTTTGGAATAGTGAGTAGAAGTTGAGTATTTTATGATTTGTAGATGATATGATGGTATAATATATATTTTTTTTGATGGGAAGAGAGTGGGCCCCACTAGTGGGTTAAAAGGGAGGGTTTTGGGGGATTACCCACCCAAAGTGGGGGGTAACCCCCAACCGAACATGGCCAAGGCTGAAATATAATATTAGAATATTGCATTCGACCCTTGGGAATTCCAAAAATTGCAAATCACCCCCTGCCAACACACAGCATATGATTCACATGTAATCTACTAGGTAATTTGTGATTTTCCCCAGTATTTTATTTCTATTATTTATTTCGTGTAAAAACTTCAACTATTCGTAATTAAGCCCATATATTTCCAGACTATTTATTTGCCTTTCCCGCATTGAAATGAATTTTTTTCATGCTCTAAAAATCTCCCCAAAAAATGTGTATGTTGATGCTATATTCTTCTACATTGTATATAATTTTCATAGCATTTTGTTGATATTTGATATATTTAAGAAATCAAAAATTGTTTCTTTCTATCTGCATGAAATTAGAAAATTCATAAAAATTCGAAAATTTGCTTAAAAATCCTAAAAAACTAATCTAGGTTTGTTTTACTGTCTTTGAATTTCTATCCAATTTTTATGTACAGATTATTTATAAAATTGTAAAAAAGTATGAAAATGAAAAAAAATCTTAAAAACATTATAGAAAATTCTAGAAAAATCCAAAAAACCGATTTTAGTCTCTGCTTGCAGATATTTAATTGCACTTTAGTATAAAAATAATTCCAAGAGTACTGGGTAATTAAAGTATTTTTAAGTTCTAAAATACTCTTGGTTGTGCACTGTTTTCTCTATTTTCCACTATTTAATTTTTATAAAATCACAAAAACGTCACAAAAATTTGAAAAATTTCCAAAAACTTTTTAAAACATATAAAACATTGAACATTTTTTCCATAATTTTTTGAGCATTTTGGCTATTCTGAAAATACAAAAATAGTTGGTGATGTGTTTTTTTATCACTTGTGCTTTATTTGAAAATAAAAAAATAAAAATTCAAATGCTAAAAATATTATCTTGGAAATTTGACTACATAGTTTTTAAATCGTGCTCCTTTTATTCGACCTTGCTCGCTATACCATGTAAATAGCATAGTGAAACCGCTTATATTTTCTTGTCATTGATTTATCTTTAATTAAGTGGTAAAAAATAATTTTTTTCCGTTGACCGCGCTTGGTGATTCGGGCCACAACAACCCATGTTTATCTCATATTAACCCACGTTGGCAGGTGCGTCATCAATACAACACACAAATTAGTAATTAGTGTTATTTGTTATTGAATCTTTTGTGATTAACTTAAGTAAGAGAGATAGATGCAGTAAATAATGATGATAAATATGGAATTTATCACTAAGCTCACCAGAGACCTCTACAAGTTGAGCTTTTCTGCTCCTTGGAATCCCAAAGTTCAAGCTACCCTTTCTTGCTTTTCTACCATATTTCAGCATCATAGAGTAGCTTATAGTTTCGGTTATTAGTCAATACATTCGCATAACTTAATAGATCTTTGTTTGCAGGAGCTTCCGACACTAGCTCAAATTCATTGTGAACGCCTTGTCTTTGAATTTGTAAAAAGGTTTCTATCAGTTCCAGAAATATAGTTTGTGTATATTTATTATTATAAATATAATTTTACTTCTAAAATTCGTAGAAAAATATTTAAGGTGCCTACTAGCTATATTATCACCTATAATTTTCGCATGACATTTAAAGTTATTTTCCTATTGATAAAAAATCAAAGAGATTATTTTCCCTATCTAAGTATATAAATCTTAAAATTATAAAAACACCTTTAAAAACTCCAAAAGAAATATAATTATTGTATTATATATTATACCTTCAGACCTAAAATCAATAAAAATAAAAAGAAAACCACATAAATAAAAAAATCTAAAATAATCAATAAAAATCAGAAAATAGAAATATAAAATCCAAAAATATCCTTTTTGTTTTATATTTTTCTTTATTATATATAATATTTCTTAAAATAGTTTTGGAAAATTTTGAGATTATTACCTATTTTTAAAACCCCAAAACATTCCTTATTTATTTTCTGACTATTTTGTACATTTTATTACAGAAATAAATAAATAAATATATATATATATAATTATAAAATATATATATATATATATAAATTACCAAAATAGATAAAAATATAAAACCCACTAAAAACACTTTGTTTAGAATTTTTTGAGTTTATTTTATATTTAAAACATTCAAGAAAGGGATTGTTCCTTTATGTATCTATATATGTATATATGTGTGTGTGTATATATATATATATTACATCCTATATACTATTTTAATATCTATAATGTGATGATTATTATTATATTTAATTATATATTATGTTTTAACATATTTTAAAAATAAAAAAGAAACTAAAATTTGTAAATTTAAAAAGAACATAAAAATTTAAAATTTAAAAATACATAAAATATTTAAAAAAACAACTAAAACTTAAATATAGTTAAAACCATAATAAAATTAGAAAAAGGTAAAATATATAAAAATAATTATTATTAACTATTAATTATAATAATTATACCTATCCTCAGTTTGCTCTCAGTGGTTCGACCCCTACACTTGTTGATTATATGTATACACACTTTGTAGGGTATAATAAATTTCATCCTACACACTTAGATTTTATTCCATATATCATGGATTTATTGTTGATCTATTTGATGGAGTTGGGTACCGAGAGTAGAAAGAGGTGTTGATACAACGACTATCAGATCTGACATCTCGAACACCACAGTCCCTCGAAGACTAGATGTTACGAGTTTCTTCTCAGTCGAATTATCATTCACATACTGCAAGATACTATGTGCATGTCATTCGCGCTTTTTCTTAGTGTCAACGAATAACATACACCAAGGTATCTCATCCAAAATGCGACTTGTCAATTCGTCGATAATCAAAACAAAAAGGAATTGACTCAAAGGTGAACCTTGATGCAGACCAATGTTGATGTCAAAATAGTCAATCTTCCTAGATTGTATCCTTAGACAAGATGAAGCTCTATCATACATATCCTTTTATGATGTTAATGTATAGGACATGTACTTAATTAAGAGGATTATTTGAGAGCTCAATCTTGAACAGAAAGATTGTTGTCATCTACTGTAATAGTTAGAGGGTGATTAGTGAGCAATTTCACTTGGGTTTTAGTTTATTAATAGAGAATGTCGTTGTACCCAAAGAAAAACCAATAGAATCAAACAATTATTAATCCAATCAGAGCATTAAAAGAAAATGATGGATTTTTGCTATTTAATTATTAACCTGGTATAGCTCCCAAGGTCGAACTCAAGGAGGCAACAATTATTAAGTAAGGGTTATTCAATCAAAGACAAGCAATGAAATAAAAGAAGGAATCTAAACAATCTACTCTTGGATTTTTGTGAATTTTTATATTTTATTTTATGGGAGACAATATGTTTTTTATGAGTTTTTGAATTATTAAAAATAACAAATCAAAGTAATTTGCGAAATAAAATTTACTGGAGATAGAAAACACTAAAGGATCTTAACCAAATTTTTGTAGAATTTTTGGATGAAGAATGATATTTATTCCATACAATATAGACAAGAAAACAAATTCTGGAAACACAAGGACTGCAATGTAATTTTTGAAAAGTTATTGAACAAATTCTAACATAGAAAGACAATAGTGAAAAGGACGAAACAACAAATTTAAATAAAAGATAAATAAACTAAAGAAATAAATGTTTTACATTACAAAATAATGAAAATAAATAACGTTAATAATTTATTAAATATTTTTTTGTGATTTTAAAAAAATTAATTAATTATTTAATTAAGGTAAAATAAATAAGAACCTCCATTAATAGGTATAAAATACCTCTATAATAAATACTTTGCTTTATTTTTTGATTATTTTCTGATTTTTATAGTTTTTATTTTTATTTTATATAAATAAAATAATTATATACAAATATTTAAAAATATAATATATGCATAAAAAATAAGGAAATAAATAAAAATAAATATATACAATATATACATAAATACAAATATACTCATAAGGTCCCAAAACCTACTTTTTGCATATTAACTCTGATTTTAGTGAAACACTCTCATTTGATAGATAATTTTACAAAATGAACTTTAAAAGTGAGTACACCCAAATCGGAGTTCATATAGTTGAGTTATGAGGTTTGGAAGTTTAAGCCCCGACTTTTAGATTTTGAGATTTATTGGTATTTATTCGCAATTATTTTTAAATTATATTTTTTTTATTTTTTTACTGATTTTTATGAACATTTCAGAAAAATAATTAAGTTATTTGGAGTTACAAATACATAGATAGAAAATAAAGAAGTTTTATATACATGATGTGCATAGATACAAAGGGGTCCAAACGCCAAAACTCACACCTTTTATTCTACGAATTTTTTGGTATTTTTAATAAATATTTTTAATTATAAAATGAAGTTTAAAAGTGAGTTTGGTCAATTTAGAGTTTTCTATAAATAGTTATGAAGCTGAGAAGATGGACTTTTAGGCTTTTTAGGTTCATTATATTTATTTATTTATTGGTTAAATAGTTTTTTTGATATTTTTTAGAAAATAATATACATTATGACACACAACTTTCAAGAAGGAAACATTTTTATTTGAGGTTGTTTTATTGATAAATAAAATAGGTGAATATATGCACAAGGTGGAAAATAATGAATATGTACAAGTGAGATTTTGTTTTCTTGATTTTCATAAGTTATGGATCCTATCGCCCCCTACTGTATTCCTGCTAGATCAGGTCAAGTCATTACTTTCTCTCGAGGTTCGGGTCAGTCTACACTTTTTCCATAAATATATCCTTCTTTATTTCTTTTCTTTTTCTTTTTTTCTTTATTCTTTTATTTTGGTTAAAAAGAATGATAAATATGAATCATTAACAAATACATAACAAATGATAAATAATGATAGTTAATGGATATATACATGTATTTTACCAAGGATTATAGCTAAAATAAAAGAATAAAGATGTTGAATCATGGATTCATCAGAGGGCCATACATTTAACAAAGTTCAAAATGCACCATGATAGAAGAAAACACATAGATGTAGGATAACACTTCATTATAAAAGTAATCACAAATGTCAAACTTTCAGATGGAGAAAATTGCCTCAACAAATAACCTCGCATATATGATGACTAAGCTAGTTGCACTAACCAAGTTCATAATTATCGAGACTTTGGTTGGTCTTTCTAGACATAAGGGCCTTGTTAGGTAAAGATAGGGTTGTCTTGCTACATCTAGGTGGAGATCAAGGTTGAGATTTATTGAGATTTGCATTGACGACTTAGCTAATTTAAGACGCAAACATTTTTTTAATTAGATCTTGATGGACTTATCAATCCAATTAAGGATTCATTTAATCGTGTACCTTATGTATATACGTATGTTAGGGTAGGCGTAGGTTATAAGACATGTTGGAGATTTTCATTTTCAAGAGTTTTCTATCATGTATTCCAATTGTCTATATACTAATATCTCACTTTAAATGTGTTTTTTAACCCTTTACCTGAAAGGCATCTTCCATGTAAATTGTTGTCTTTTCTGTGTGATTGTGGATTGTAGTATCTTTGAATTGAGTTTTTAATAGTTAAAATTATGTAACAAGTTGCTAAATTATTTTTAATTTTTTTTAATTTGCAATATTGCATAATATTTATTGCTAAAGATTCATGTAACAATATTATTTGTTGACATGGTCATTAAAAGTTATAATATTCATGGCTAATGTTGTAACTATAAAAGAAAAAAGTGTACACGTAAATGTTGTTATATAGTTATTTGATAGTAATATAACAATGAATATGATATTTATTGTGAATTCAAAGAATTAAAGATGATTTCGCAATGAATGCTATTTGTTTTTATAAAATGAATAGTATAGGATGCGATAAAAAATATTTAATTATTCGTTATAAGATATAAGTGGTCTCCACTGTGTGGGATAAATACCGAAAGGGAAAATTTTTATGTGCGTCTACAGTTACAACAATAATACTTGTTCTCGACCAAGATGGTAATGATAACTCTAAACAATTAGGACTGAGAAAAGTCGCTCTTCAAAATTCTAGTAAACTAAATGTCAACATTTACAAGAGGAACCATTGAACTGATTTTACAAGCTATGAATAATCTGGCTCACGGAACTACTAGTACCTATTACAGCCAACAAGCTCCCTGCTATAATTATCACATATAAAGCCATCTTCTGAGATGTAGGTATGGGAGTATCCTCGAAGATCTTGAGATAGCATAAGCACGGCAACAGCACACAGACGATGATGCCAAGGAAGGAGCCGATAAACGCCATCACATACCCAAAGAAAGGGATGCATAAAGCTCCCAGAAGTGTGCTGATTACTATTATTGTTCTCGTGAGGGAAGTCATGAAACTGTTGCTGTTCAGCAAGAGCTGTTCCTCAATGGCTGTGGCTATTGGTGTAACAACTAGAGCATACTTTGAGAAGGGATTGATAACAGTCGTGACGATTGCCACATATGTTGCAACATTGTCCCTGGGCAAATTCAGAGTGATCTGTGAATCCAAGCCTTCTCCGTACATGAGATAACCAATCACCGCCATTGCCCCATAGTTGAGAGCACAGGAAATGAAGCAGATGCACAGTACCTGCATAATATCAATGTCAGTGAATTCCTCGCAGAATCAATTAAAATCGTGCAGAAGAAAAAAGATCATGACAGAACTGACCTTAGGAAATTGTGACTTCTTTTCCATGTATGTGTATAAGGTGGGAAATACAGCATGAGCACAATAACAGAAGGTATACAAGCCCAATGACGTAGGCAATCCGTTTGGATTGAAGAGCGTTCCCCGTTCATGGAAGCCTACACCATTGAACGCACCGACCCACAGTACAGAAGCAACCACAACTAAAGAGGCTACCACACCTCCAGCAGAAAACAGTGCTATGGTTCTCAAGCTCCTTGGCCATGTGGTTGGCAAGACAACAAGGGCCGTGGTAATGGTGAAGAATTTTCTCCCTGTAATCTTTACAATTCCGAGATCAACAGTCCGGATGGGGAATAATTTGTCCAGGTTGTCCCCTCCCATAATCAAGAACTCGATTGCAACAAGATACAGTTCTAGGTACATAAAGAGAGAAACCGCGAGGCGGCCCTTGAAGCCAAAGGCTTGCTCTCCGACATCAGGGTAACTTCTGATCTGCGATTTGACGCTCATGCATCGTTGCAAGAGTAAGCCGGTGTAGCAACATAGCAGTGCCATGATTAGGAGGAGAATCAAGCTCAACCAACCTCCTTCTGATAAGGCGTATGGGACTGATAGTATCCCAACTCCTGCCAAAAAAATAAGCATGGAGTGAGAAATACTTGAAACTTACACAAGTTTTTATAGTCTTTTCCAAGGAAAAAGCTCTGATCTACTGTGATATATATGGTGATTGAGCATGTTGGCTCCTGTCTAAAGGATTCAAACCTAACAATTATTGTTCTGAAAACATGTAGTCCCACTATCAAAGATTTTTACATGCATTCTCAAGATCCTGTGAATGGATGTGCGATGAAAAAAATGAAAGAAAAATCTAAATATTAACGACGTGGAAGAAGGAACAGAAACTTTGTAGGCTAAAAATGTTCTTCAGAAAGCTAATCTAATCTAAGAAGAGAGAGAAAGAGAGATTTTCAAGGCAATTTCTTATCAAACGACGTTCTTCTTCTATCTGTGTTAGAAAATGAAGGTCGACTAGTCTTCTAACCTGATGATTTTTCTTTCACTTAGAAAATCCCAAACTAAAAACAGAGTGATTTGCTGCAAAATCAACTCTTTTCTTGTGAATATAATGATGATCTTCAGAATCAAGATAGACAAGGCGGACGAGGACTGCGAGAATATCGTCATGAGTAAAACTACCGTTGATGAGAATCCATATCCTCTCCAGGATTTGTTCATCGAGGATGAGTGACGCTTAATATCAGTCTAAAAGCCTTACAGAATAACACTGGAAGATTCCGTTAAATACAATACGCAACAAGATCAATAGGAAGAATTTTAGCATCAATAGTACCCGGTACTATATATGCTCATCCAAACAGACGACGACAAGAGAGTCCAATGGAGACATCTGCACGCTAGACGTTTCAAGTATAATAATTCCTAAAAAGCCATGGTTGAGAAGTACTGTCTTATACAGTTGGGAAGCACTTATGCTATCAAGAATTTGCAGCAATAATCAGATAGAATTGTACTTGATTCCTCTTTCACTTTGATTGTTGCAAAACGATATGAAGATCTTACCATTCTGGTTGAATTTCAGGTCAACCACATTCACGTACTAGACAATGACGAGCTAAAGAAAAATTGCTGGAATGAAGGATAAACCTGAGAGGGCATTGAGGCCGTTGAAGCAAGTCCTAACGAAGGAGGATCCCGTTTTAGAATGGCTCAGATAGTCTTGGAGAAGAGGTACCTCCATGTCTATGCAGCACTCATCGTCCACGTTCTCGCTCGGTGGTCGAGTTGCCGGCGACGAACTCGGAATGGGGTACATCCTCTCGTCTCTACTCCCGTTCACTCCAACAACTATGTACTGGTAAAAATAATTCAAGTTTCGGGAGACCTGTGTGTGGGTTGACTCTGATCGTCCTCCGCTTTGGATTTTACCCTTGGGTGTGGAAAAGGATGCGGATTCTCTTATGTATAAGATTAAATATGGATACCTTTTTTATATTTAAATATCTAATTGATAAAAAATTTTATTTGATGAAGAGAAAATGATCGTTGTGATAATAAACTATAGACTATATATATGGTGGATTGCAGCACTAGTTAGTGGATCTATCGAGCATATATTTATGTAAACTATTCTTTTTTTATTTGCCGAACAGCTATATTCACATTCTTATTCGTCAAACTTCTTGCTCTGATAGAACCAGTGGATAGGTGGATGTAGCCATTGGAAGAACAATGAGTGAGTGTACACTTTGCTTTTCTTTATACTTAAAGAGAATAGAGTAGTGAAAGTACATTGATTTGCTCTAAGCCCGAAGAAGCATAGTCCATCGGAAGGGGTGTGACCTAAATAGATCGACCCATAGGATATCGATTTTGCAATTTGCGTTCATTTTCTTCAGGTATTTAAATTTCGAACAATGATATTCGTATTTATATCCATCATAACTATATAGGGATATACATATCCTCTTTGAAAAGAATCACACTAACTTTTTGATGAGAAGAATGTGCAATCCTCCATCTAAAAGATTTAGGTTTCTAACATTTGATATATCGAGCATAATATATTTTCTCACTACAACAAAATTGAGTTATAGTGATGTTTTTTTTTTCAAAATCATTCACTGAATCAGTCACTATTAAATATATAATAACGACACTTTTTGTTGCGAAATTATTTTTTATACATGAAATTGACGATGAATATCATATATGTTGTATCATTAGCAACGGTTCACAGATGCTTATCCGTAACTATTTTTCGAAATATTAGTTAATCATCACTAAATTTTAAAAAAAAATTAGCAACGATTTTAAAATTTTTGAAAATAGGACCGGATTAGCGTCACTGTATTTGACGTTGTTAATGATATATCGACGGATATTACATTCACCGCTAATTTCAAGTATAAACAATAATTTTACAACAAATAATATCTTCATTATATAACAACGGCTGTTTGAGTGACAATTTTTTGGAAAAAAAATCGTCATTGTAGCCTAATTTTAGTGTAATGTCTTATATCTCTTATTTGTATTTGAGACTCTCGAATCAGTTGATCTAACTTTAGATTATTGTATAACCAGACGCCGATTAAGATGTTTTACTTTATAAATCTGAACATCCATATTAGAAAAATGGAACGAGGCAAGAATTCTTGCAACCGATGGGAATTTGATTTCCGAACCAAACTTCCTTCTTCCAAACACGCACCATTATTAAGGTTTTCATTAATGAAATTAATTGTTTGAAAGGAGATTTAATACCCATTAATCTCCAGAGTCATTGACAACAATAAAAACCCTTTCACCTTTTAATCCCCACATCACTTTCTCTCTCATATGGTTGTGCAGAGAGAGGTCTCATCAGGGGAGGTTCTACTGCAGCGTCGAAATGGAGGAGCGGCTGAACATTATTGTGAGAGAGTCGGACGATCACAACATGGAGAGATGAACTTTGGACATAAAGTATGTGCCAAAGTACGATTATATGTATGCATAAGGTGTTGGGAAATCGTAGGTTTCTCTTAACCTGTCCTGCAAAGGATGACCGGCAACGGAACGTTCCCCACACAGAAACCAAGCACAATAATCATAACACAATAATCATAGTACAATAATTAAGCAAATTACAAAGAGATGAGAAATGTTTACGTGGGAAAACCCTCTTCGATGTGAGAGAGTGGGAAAATCTACGGGCACAACGACTCGCAACAAAAACCGCTAGGCTGAAAAAATGAAAGGGTATAATGTCTTTTCAGGTTTGTTGCGCAACAAAATCGATGCTCAATTACAAGAATAAAATCATATAGTTGTTACCTTGCACTTGGAGAACACGGTACAGATGCTTCTCCTCGTCACGAGTTGTCTCTCCTCAAGAATGGACCTCCCTCGCGGTTGCTCCTTGCGCCTCCGACGTAGACACTTCTCATGGATGCGACTTTTTTTCGCGCCCATTCAGGCTAACCCTTCACGCCGTGCAGGCTAACTCTTCACGCCTTACGCGAACTTGCTCCTCACGGCTTGTGTGGGCTACTTCTCTCCTTACTTGGGGGGAGAAAACTAAGAGAGGAGAGTGGGAGAGATGCTTGAGTTGGATGAGTTCTAATACCTTGCATGCGACCTTATTTATACCAATCCTTGCCACCTCTCTCTCCTACTCCTATTCCAAATAGGAAAAAGAATGTCCTATTTGCATGGGACATGGAAGGATGTTGAGTCCTTCCAATTTTATATGTGATCCCTCCAACAAACTGGGGATAATTACACAGCATCCCCCTCCTATTTTTAAATCGGATAATGAACCCAACAATCTCCCCCTATGATCTCAAAGGGAAGATGTTGCGAAGAAGATGATCACTAAGAGGTGACACCACTCAGCTCTCTATAGAGCAGCAGCTTGTCATGAGTCACTGCATTTATCGGCATATCTAATGGATTGTCATCTGTATTAACTTTTTCAGAATGAGATACTTCTTCTCAGTAGCATCTCTCAGCAAATAAGATCGCATGTCTATATTCTTTGTGCGAGCATGGTGCAACGTTCTCGTGCTCAGGTCAATGGTGCTGTAGCTATCACAGAAGACAATTGGCTCATTGTCTTCACATCCAAGTTCACCAAGGAATCGATGTAACCACAACATTTCTTTTCCTACTTATGATACTGCAATGTACTCGACTTCAATTGTTGAAAGTGCAATAAATTTCTGCAACTTGAACTGTCACGAAATCACTCCCCCTGTGAAGATGAAAATGTACCTCAGAAGTCGATTTCCTCTGATCCACATATCCTGCCATGTCAGCATCTGTGTATCCACAGAGTTTGGATCTAACTTCCCAAACATCATATACATACTTGAAGTCCCCCTCAAGTATCTCAGAATCTATTTCACTGCTTCCCAATTATCCTTCCATTGTTTGACATGAATCTGCTCACTACGTCCACGGCATGTCTGGTGCAAACATGATGTACATAAGGCTGCCAACTGCAGAATGGTAAGGAATATTGATCATCTCAGCTTTCGCTTCAGGAGTAGACAGACATGTCTCTTTGATCAACTTGAAATGAGCAGTAAGGGGTATGCTGACAGGCTTCACATTCTTCATATTAAACTACTCTAGAATACGTTCAACATACTTCTCTTGTGACAACCACAACATGTGCTTCTTCCTATCATGAGTGATGTGCATCTAAAGCATGTTGCTTGCCTTGACCAAATCCTTCATCTCAAATTCCCTTCAGAGTTCCCTTTTGAGATTTGCAATCAATCTGGGATCATGACCAACTATTAGCATGTCATCTACATAGATCAATAGGATAATGAAACTACCATTGGGAGGAAATCGAATGTACAAATATGGATCTGTCGTAATCCTCTTTAAGTTCTACTTCATCATGAAAGCATCAAAATTCAAGTACCATTGTCTATAGGCTTGCTTCAATCCATAAAGACTCTTCTTCAATCTGCAAATCATGTTCTCTTTTCCCTTATATCGGTATCCATGTGGTTGCTCCATGTAGATCTCTTCCTTTAGGTCACTGTGAAGAAAAGTCGTCTTCACGTCCATCTTTTCTAGCTCAAGGTATAGACTTGCAACAAGACCTAGCACCACTCTTACAGAATTCATCTTCACAATTGGTGAAAAGATCTCATCATAGTCTACGTCCTCTTTCCGGTTGAATCCCTTCACAACCAATCTGGCATTCTACTTCAGTTGCTTGCCAACATCATCTGACTTGAGCCTGTAGACCCACTTATTCTTCAGCACTTTCTTGCCTGTAGGAAACTTAACAACATCATAGCTATGATTTTTCTTCAGAGTTGACATCTCTTCGTTCATTGCATTGCGCCAATGATCTCTCTCCTTATGCTCTTGTGCCTCCTCAAAAGTGCATGGCTCATCATGATCAGTCAGCATCACATATAGAGAACTAGGACAGCTGGATGATGGTTGATGTGCCCTCTTAAATTTCCTGACCTGAGGCTTTGTTGTATCTAGTTGCTGATGAGGCTACTTGTTGAAGATGATTTTTCACGGGTCTAAAGTAATCCACACAAGGCGGGATCACAGTGTCGCTGAGGCGACCAGCAAGAAATCAGATCTTCGAACAACAATTAACCCACAACAGATAATTCAAGGAATGAAAGTAAATGTGCGGAGTTAAAATTGATTATAACTCTACAACAAAGATGTGTATAGGTACAAGTATGTGTAGAGGTCGAACACAAGGAGCAGACAGGTAGAACGGGGCAATTAAGCTCAAAAATGTGAATGTGATCAAATGTCTATCTAAGTGCTATGTTTTTGTGGGTTTTTTATATTATATTTTTTATTTAATTTTTGATTTTATATTTTTGTATTTTGGTTTTTAATTTAATGATTTTATATTTTCTTTTTATATTTTATATTTTTTTATTTTTTTTCTTTTAATAAAGATATAATGTATATAAGGGATATATACACACTAGAGATAAGAGAGAGATAAAAATAGAAAAAATATTTAAAATACATGAAAAAAATGTTTTTGTGATTTTTATATTTTTGTAATGTTTTTGTGGTTTTTCTAGATTTTTCCTAACTTTTTTGGTATTTTTAAAGTCATAAATACTGAAAAAGTGAATAAAAGTTGCTTGCCGAAATTAAAATAAGGATGAAAAATATAAATCAGAGTCTAAAATTCCTCAAATTAATTTTAAATCAAAGATAATAAAATAAGGAAAGTACAGAAACTGAAATTGTATTTTTAAGATTTTTCTTGAATTTTTAATATTTTTATAAACGATTTTGAGGTTTTATAATTTTAGGGGTTTTCTTTTGTATTTTTTAGTAACTTTTGGTCTGGAGCTAAAAGACACTAAAACAAGCAAAATATATTTTTTGAGAATTTTGTGCGGTGTTTTTATAATTTTTATGGATTTTATAATGCAAACAGTAACAAAATACTGGTCTTTTATTTTTAATAAATATGGAAATGCAACAAAAATGTAAAGTAAAATTATGGCATGAGAAAAAAAATATATCAGACACACAATGCTATTTTTTGGTAATTATTAGGGTCTTATAGAGGCATGCAATAATTAGAGATAACAAAAAGGAAATACACACTGCTAGGGGTATTTTTGTAATATGCAACAAGTTAGAGGGCTAGCGTGCAATATTCACACGAAATACATAACTATTTAACAAAAGTTCAGGTTCAATCATAAATACCCAAGTGCACAAGGGGTCCTATGCAAAAACGCCAAGATCACGCGCACTGTGCACGTGACCTAGCGGGGACCCACTTGCAATATTACGAAGTTCTGGGGGATTTAGTGCAACTTTTACAAAACTACAAAAGGGCAGATGAATGTTTGCAGTTCTGATAATTAAATACAAAAATCGGCGGGGTAGAACTTGTAAAATCCCCACCTTTGGCGCAATCGAACGGCGGTAAGTCGTTCACTTAAGACACGTGGTGCGCTTATATGGCCCGATGATGCTTCGCTTTAGATGGCTGGGATTAGATAATCTGTCGATGATGGACGGTCGAGATGCAACCAATCCAAAGGTTGCTGTTGGTTCTGGAGCCCCATGGCGATCGGACGGCAATGGGCGACGTTGGAAGAACAGGGAGGTTACCTCACTGGAGCAAGCTCCCCCAGCTCCGATCTTCCTTCGCTGTGGCTCGGTGAAGCTCCAAAATGCCAGCGCGTTCTCCTGCGCCCCGGTGAAGCTCCCAGGATCCTTCAACAGGCTCCGGAGACCCTTGGAAGGTCTCAGGAGGTCTCGTGGGCTCCGGCGAACCTGGGGGTTGTCCATGATGATTTTCGAGACCCAGAAGTCTCCGTCGAGTCCTACAAATGACAAGAGAAGACACAACAACAAGGAGGGAACAAGACCCGACTTTTATTGGCGGAAGGGAGGTGATGGAGCAGTGGAACGGTGGCGGCCGGAGCTCAAGGGCTCCGGCAAGGTATTTGGATGAAAATCTCGAGCTAAGTGGTAGATAAAATTCGCAATAAACAAGTTAGACTTAAATCTGGACCTACATCTAAATACGAGCAAAGGAATGCAACAAAAAAAAACAAAGAGAAAACGTGAACCTCAAGGGTGAGGTACCAGAGTTATGTACCTCACGGCTATGCTTGGCCGGAGATGGGTGGAGCCGCTCCTCGGCCTGCTGATCCTCTCCTCTCGATGGCCAAAGAGTTCAATGTCACGTCGCTCGATCCAGGGCCCAAGAGAACGGAGGAAAATTAGGTCAAAAGAGGGTTCAAATTCGAAAAAAGTAGGAAAAGGGGTTTTTGTACAAATGGCTGGGAGGCTCCAAAGATCGATGCATATCTCAAGAATCACTGATCCAATCCACGAGGTGAAGGTTGGGCATGTAAGTTCGTTTGTCGAGGAGAAAAAGTCGTCCAGGAACCATCACGAGATAATGCAAGGAAGAGCCTCGAAAAATCCGCAAAAATGAGACAAAAACCACTTCTGACACTGTGCATGCAGTGGGTCAGAGAGTTGATCCGAGGCCAACTCTCCAGCCCTCCTGGTTGGTACACGTGGACCAACCAGGAAAAAGCCTGGAAAAATACTTTGTAAAATCAAATTAAATTAGTAAATGATTTATTTAATTTTAGATTATTTAATAAAAAATGTTTATTATTTTATAAATTATTTTATTATGATTTTTATTTATTTTTTAGAGGTATAAAATGTAACTTACCATTTATAGGCTATATAGGTATACAAATCTATACATTTTAATATTTTATTTTTATTTTGTATATTTAATTTTATTATTTTTGTTTATTATTTTATATATTTATAAAGTATTTTTATACACTTAAATATATTTTTATTTTATTTTTCTGAAGTGTTTTGTACACTTAATAAAATATAAATATTAATAATATAGGTAAGTATACAGGTATTATTCCTATGTATGCCATATATAAGTATTTTATTTTGTGTTTCCTTTGTGTTTTTTATTCTGATTTTAATATACACATAAATTATAAATAATATTTACAAAATTATAAAAATATAAAATTACAAAAATAATGATAAATAAATAAAATGAATATTTTAATCTGTACAAGTATACAATAGGGGTCCAAAACTCAACTTTCAAACTGTAGCTCCGCCAAACGCGAAACCACCTCCATTAAATAGTTTATTTTAAATTATATACAATTAAAGGTAAGTTTGACGCGTTTCGAATTTTTATTTGCAAAATACAGGTCTGGGAAGTTGGGATTCTAGAATCTTATTCAGATCATAACTTTTTATCTGTATATTATTTTTGTGAAATCAATTTTATATTTTTCTTTATTTAATTATCTACAACTTTCATGCACAAAGTTTCTTTATTTGAAGTACAAAAGTGGAACCAAAAATAGGTCCCAAAATGAATAAAGAATGAATAAAATAAAAGGTATTTTTATTGTATTTTGGCCCTTATCTCCCCCTACTTTATTCCTTATTGACCTCGTCATGGAGATGCCTAGGTCTCGGGGTTTCGGGTCATAAAATATTTGCAATATTTTATTCTTTTATTCTTTTATTTATTCTATAATTTTGGATTTAAAAACCGCATTTTATACAATATTTACACAATGATGCAAGAATGTTAAAATGCCTAAATTAAGCCTATTTACACGTATTTACTAGGGTTTTTAAGGCCAAAATGATAGAATAAAGATGATGAAACATAGATTTATCATCCCCCTATACTTGCCTTTGCTAGTCCCTAGCAAACACTTATGCAATAAGTGCAGAAAAGAAAAACAAAGAAAAGAAAAAGAAGAAAGATGGAATAATTTAATTATCAAACTTGTCTTCACAAAATCAAAGTTGGAGCTTAAGTCGGACCTTTGGAATTTTAGTGCAGGCGAAACCTTAATGAGAACCGAATTTGAAATCCAACAGTCCCTGAGAATCCCAAAACTCTATTTAAGTCTCCTCAATAGCCAGGTCTGAAATATTTCAACTCATACGCAAACCCTTATGGCTATGAATCTGACTCGTATAGTGTAAGTGATGGTGGCTCTCCCCAACTGGAATGATAAAGAGACGGACTTCTCCAATATGACAACCCAATGATTCCCCAATCCAACAACTCATTCCTCAACGAGTAGGGTATTCCCTTCTAAGTTCAAGTGGCAACCAGCCCAAGAGGATGAGGTTAAGAGAAGAATGAACTGTAGCCACTGTAGCTACCTATCCTAGGATGCAAGACCAGTGTATTCAAGTCATCCAGCTGCAGGCTCACATGATTTGACTTTGAAGCTCAAGCTTGCTTATTTGACTATACACATATGTACACTCCTGCAGGCATTTTTATTTTTGTACAAGCCTGACCACTTTTTTGGGGTTTTTACTTTTTTTTTGCTTTTTTTAATACTATATACATCAGCATTTACATAGGGAGTTTTTCCTCTTGAGCCAGGAGACTATCCCTCTTTTGAAGCTTTATTGCAACCCACGATCTCCTATCCTCGAAACTCATCATCACCGGACGGGTTGGGGTGCACTTCCCTCCCTAGAGGAGGACAAGTGTTTCCACCTATGTACGTCTCATACCAGCAAATCCAACCTCCTCACCACTCCAACTGAGTTGAGCCAAGTGAAAGGTGCAGGTATCCAAGTTAGGTCATTATCAACAAGAGTCGTGTGTGTGATCCGAAATACTCTACTTAGGTAGTCAAGAATCCATTGAACCAAGTCTCGTGATCCTCAAAGAATTAAGTCAACTAGACCTGAAGTACCTCAATCCCAGTTCCTATAAGGTTCCTGTTAATTAGGTAGATTTAAGGTCCAACCAAGCTCCAATCTTCGGATTTTACTTAGACTTGTTCAACTATCAAACTTAATCCGAAAAATACTCATGCTATGCAAATGCAGAAAATATTTTTGTGATGCAATTTTCAAAGATTTTGAACTTTTTATGGATTTTTGAAAAGATGATGCATATGCATTTTTTGTACTTTTCAAGGAAATTTTTCAAATGTTTTTGGATTTTAATTTTGCAAATGTTTTTTGGGATTTTTGAAAACAAAAGGTTTTGGCTAAAAATTAGGTACAAATATTTACACGGGAATGCATCTTGTATTTATAAGAGGTAAATTTTAAGAATTTACAAGGGTAAGTGGTCAATTTTATAGGTATATACGTAGAGAATTTTAGGTGAGATGTAAGTATTCCTCAAATTTATTTGAAACGGATTTTTCAAACAATTTTGAAAACTATAGTCCAAAATAATTTTTACAAGCAGTTTTTACAAACATGTACACACATTTGAAAATAATTTTGCAAAGGTTTTCCGAACAGTATGTATAGATTTTTCAAAATATTTTTGCAACCGTTTTTCAAACCATTTGCAAATCATTTTTCAAACATTTTTATTTCACATCAAGAAAATAACTTTGACAATCAAAATGTTTTTACAAAGGTTGAAAACATGTAACAAAATATTTTCAAAATAGTTTTCAAAAGATTTTTCACACAGATTTTCAAACTATTTTTCAAACATTTTGCAAAAAAAAATGTTTTCTCCGGATTTATTAATCAGTAGATACACAAAGAGTTTGAGGAATAATCACATCTTTTTATTAAGGTTTTTACTGAATTTTAATAGTGTAATTAGCCATAGTTATTAGTACAAATACGAAAGTACGAGTTATGGCTAAAGTATATACGCAGTATATACGACCCCCCTATACTTAACTTGAGCTATGTCCTCATAGATCGGAGAGAAAAGAGAAGACATAGCTCGTACTGAGTATAGAAAAGTCTAAAGAATAAGGAACGAATGAATGAATAAATGAGAAGTTGACCGTCCCCCCTATACTTAGGATCAAATAATCCTAAGTATAGCAGACTGTACACAAAGCAGGGAGGGTCAAGGGTGGGAATGAACAGATCGTACTCAGACTGTCTCCCCCTATACTTAGGATAAGATATCCCTAAGTATAGACAAGAAGAGGAGACAATGGAGAGGATCAAAGAATAGAAACACTCGAGATGTACACCCCCCTATACTTAGGACAAAGTACGTCCTAAGTATAGAAGACTGACAAAAAGGCGGCACCTTTTCGATAGATAAAGAAGATAGAAGAGGAAAAGAAGAAAAGAAGAAAAGGTATCAACAGATGGACGAAGATAAAGAAGAATGTACACATCACTCCCCCTATACTTAGGGTAAAAGAAGCCCTAAGTATAGGCAACAACAGAAGTAATAAAACAGAATGACGACTGAACACTCAGCTCGTCCACCCCCCTATACTTAGGACAAAATACGTCCTAAGCAAGGCAAACACGAGAATGGGTGGACGAGCAATACGGGAGAGAGACGGAGGTAAACAAAGGAGAATGTACAACAGAGGTGGATATACACGGGATCAAGAAGGTTGAAAGCGAACCTTCTTGCGGGACCACTGAGAAATAGATCTAGTATGGTGCAGGTCGACATCAGGGTCCTCAGATGACACAAACCGATCAGGGTCGACCGGGTGATGGTCCTCAGTGACCCTAGGTTGTGAAGGCACAGACGGATTAGTGAAAGAAGTACGACTAGGTCCGGCCTTGGGAGTCTCGCTAGTATCAAAGTGAAATGGGACGAACTCATCATCATCGGAAGAAGTGTAATCAGTGTCGTCCTGCGAGGTCTCGTCCAGATCAAAACCAAAAGGAGCGAACTCATCAGTGGAAGTATTCGAACTCTGTTCGTCCTCAATAATCTCAACTGAATCATCTTTCTCATCAAAAGGCCCTAATTCACGGATAAAAGCAATCAAATCAAATTCGGCCTTAGTCTCATCAGTATCTATGTGAACAGGAGTGGACTCATCAGTGAAAGTAGTCAAATCATGTCCATTTTGTCTAGTCTCTAAATCTTCCCTCCGCTCAATGGTGTCGATCGTGTAGATCACGCGGATGTCATCAACACAACGCCAAGTCCCAGAAGAAGGAACTCTGAGGTCCATGCTTTCCAAGTCTTCCTCCTTGGAGAGGAATTCTTGGTCTCAGTGGAATCCAATAAGCAACAAAATTCTCTGATAGTCTCGTCAAGGTCACGGTCCTCAGGGTCAACCAAGAAAGGTGTAGTCACATCAGGTGCAGGTCTCTGGTGAACTGTAAGTGTGGTGATCAACACTTCACTTTCATCAACAGGACGGAAGCGAATCTCTCCCGATCAATAATCAATAACGACCCTTGCAGAGGCGAGGAATGGTCGTCCCGGATGATTGGAGAGTGCTCCCCTGTGGAGGTCTCCATGGGCAATACGACAAAGTCAACATGGTAGCTTGTACCCTAAATCGAAATGACGGCGTTTTCAAGGATACCCTTCGGCCTCTTGATAGATCCATCAGCAAACTGAACGATCATCCTGGTTTTCTTGAGAGGCCATAAGTGAAGAGACTGTACCAGCGAGAAGGGTAATATGCTAATCGAAGCACCGCCGTCGAGGAGAGTGTGATCACATGTGTGGTCAGAGATGGTGCAGCTAATGAAAGGTGTAGCAGTGTTCCTCTTCTTAGGAATGGGACGGTGTGTGATGGCATGGGCAGTGGCCATGGTCAAGATATGACGCTCAGATCTGCTCCTCCGCTTTCTCTTCTTGGGAAGAGGAGCAGATAAATCAGTCATGTCCTGTTGAAGTGGGGCACAGATAATCTCATGAATAGTGGCCACCACTTCAGGTTCAGTCAACATTTTTTAAATTTTTGGACCTCCTCTATACAAGGGAGGAAGTCGGAATCAACATCTACACGAGCATGCCAAGAGCAGTCTGTACAGCGGCATCCTCGAGGTCAAAGGTGGGACAGGGTGTGAATGGATGTGTGGTCAAAGGGTCTGGCAAGTGAGTACTCTCCTCACAGTCTGACTCGATCATGTGTCTCCCGAACTCTTTTGGATTTTTAAAATTTTCTCATTTTTTTGTGTTTTGGGCGACTGCAAGCTTCCATGATAATCCTCATCTGAATCCAAGTCCTCAAAGAATGGAGCTACTTTCTGGATCTTATTTATGCTAATTATATCGCTCATCCTCGAGTTCATATGCTCCATCATCTAATTCAAGGTCTCAAGTGTGGATATCATGAAAGGTGACTCCAAAATCTCAGGATCGGGTGTGTCGAATGTGGACGGTGGGGGTGGACAAAAATCACCTTCCGACACAGGATACTCAAGGAAGAGTGGGTTGTCGAAATGTGAGGGTGATGGTGGTGGAAATAATCGGTGAAAGTCAAAGTCCGAATCCTAAAATAGGGGATTGGTCAGATATGTACAAAAGTCAGGAGCAAAGTCCTCCTGGAAAAAAGGAGGTGGACCGGCTGGACTGAACGAGGGATCCGCAAAATTCGAATAAAATATGCTCCAGTCGGCAATCTCGAAGCAAGAGAAAATGATCGGGAGAACATGACAGTCAAATCAAGAGAAGTGAGCAAAAGGCACAAATGCGCAGAAGCGATCTAGGATACACACAAGCACTCACAAGCAAAACTCACACAAATACAAACCCTCAATTCACCTAACTTAACTCGGTAGAGGCCAAAAAGTCGGTCTTTCTATCTTATCTGTTTTAGAGTTAGGTGAGAAGTCCAAAATTGCACAAACACTTAGGGGGCTGAATGGGATTTGGGCACTATCCTTAGTGTGTGCGCGAGCAAGTAAAAGCGAAGACGATGAGGGGATCACTCACCCCAAGAGAATTTTTTTCTTTTTGGTTGATTTTAGGGTCAAGTAATATTAGCTGTCCCAATTTTATTGGTTATCACTTTTTTTGGATTTTTAGTGAAAAATGCACGAACCTAACGAGGAGTCAATTTTACTTAGCATCTAGGTTGGCAAAATCAGAGGGAGAGGCGGAAAAGCAATGCAAGCGGCAAACAATGGTGAATGCTAAAGTGTAAATGCTTACCTTGCCTCCAGCACTCTACATGCAAGGATGCTCAGCAGAATTGAAACCTATCTATATGAAAATGCAAGCCGATGAAATCGCCCTAAGTTCAGAAATTGCTATTATCATGAAGAACCGATGCTAATAACCTAGAATGGAACCGAAGTGTCCGGTCTTGGAGTTTCCTCGGTACCCACCAAGGTAGGTCATGCACGCGCTGTATGGAGAACTCTCGCGGCGCGGTGGTTCCGAGACTAAGTGAGAAGCAGTTTAAATTTGACTAAGTCCAACCGAGACTATAGGTACATGCAATGGTTATTAATGTGTTTGGACCTAATACTATCGACAAGCAAATCTTAAAGCTAAGGGCTCAATCACACAAAGTAAAGAAGACCAAATCGGAAAACAAAGTAAAAAGAAGCGATGAAAACCGTCAAAAGTCGCGGTGAGCCCCCAAGTGTACAAACACTTGGAAATTGGGCTCGAAAGTCCAAGAATTCGAGTACCTATATTATTACAATAATAAAGTGGTCTCTCTCTCATAAAAATTACACAAGTAAATGCAATAAAATAAAATGCTCAAAATTTGTCTTCAGATACTCCAAGTCCTCCTTTGTGCTAGGTCAAAGCCGCCTCACGTGGGTGCGAAGGTGCTCCAAGAGGGGCTCCTCCCTCGATCCGCGTACCTCGCACAAAATCCAAATAAGGAGAGTGGTCAGACAATTCAACAATGTATATCAAAAATAAGGGAAATAATAAAATAAATAAAAGCTGTAAAAATCGACAAATAATCACAAGCACAAGTAAAAACCCGAACTACGTGTTGTTGCTCTCCGGCAACGGTGCCATTTGTTGAATACTATTTGTCACGGGTCTAAAGTAATCCACACAAGGCGGGATCACAGTGTCGCTGAGGCGACCCGCAAGAAATCAGAGCTTCGAACAACATTTAACCCACAACAGATAATTCAAGCAATGAAAGTAAATGTGCGGAGTTAAAATTTATTATAACTCTACAACAAAGATGTGTATAGGTGCAAGTATGTGTAGAGGTCAAACATAAGGAGCAGACAGGTAGAACGGGGCAATTAAGCTCAAAAATGTGAATGTGATCAAATGTCTATCTAAGTGCTATGTTTTGTGGGTTTTTTATTTTATATTTTTTTATTTAATTTTTATTTTATATTTTTGTATTTTGGTTTTAATTTACTGATTTTATTTTTTTTCTTTTTATATTTTATATTTTTTATTTTCTTTTCTTTTAATATTATATATACGGGATATATATACACTAGATATAAGAGAGAGAGAGATAAAAATAGGTAAAAATACTTAAAATACATGAAAAAAAGGTTTTTATGATTTTATATTTTTCTAATGTTTTTGTGGTTTTTCTAGATTTTTCCTAACTTTTTTGGTATTTTTAAAGTCAAAAATACTGAAAACAGTGAATAAAAGTTGCTGGCCGAAATTAAAATGAGGATAAAAAATATAAATCAGAGTCCAAAATTCCTCAAATTAATTTTAAATCAAAAAAATAAAATATGGAAACTACATAAAGTGAAATTGTATTTTTAAGAATTTTCTTGAATTTTTAATATTTTTATAAAGGGTTTTGCGATTTTATAATTTTTAGGGGTTTTCTTTTGTATTTTTAGTGACTTTGGTCTGGAGCTAAAAGACACTAAAACAAGAAAAATATATTTTTTTGAGAATTTTCTGTGGTGTTTTTATAATTTTTATGGATTTTATAATGTAAACAGTAATAAAATACTGGTTTTTTTATTTTTAATAAATATGGAAATGTAATAAATATGAAAAGTAAAATTATGGCGTGAGAACACAATATATCAGACGCACAATGCTATTTTTTTGGTAATTTTTAGGGGCTTATAGAGGCATGCAATAATTAGAGATAACAAAAAGGAAATATACACGGCTAGGGGTATTTTTGTAATATGCAACAAGTTAGAGGGCCAGCGTGCGATATTCACGCGAAATACATAACTATTTAACAAAATTTCAGGTTCAATCCTAAATACCCAAATGCACAAGGGGTCCTATACAAAAACGCCAAGATCACGCGCACTGTGCACGTGACCTGGCGGGGACCCACTTGCAATATTACGAAGTTCTGGGGGTTAGTGCAACTTTTACAAAACTACAAAAGGGCAGATGAATGTTTGCAGTTTTGATAATTAAATACAAAAACCGATGGGGTAGAACTTGTAAAATCCCCACCTTTGGCGCAATCGAACGGCGGTAAGCCGTTCACTTAAGACACGTGACGCGCTTATATGGCCCGATGATGCGTAATGGTTGGGATTAGATAATATGTCGACGATGGACGGCCGAGACGCAGCCAATCCAATGGTTGTTGTTGGTTCTGGAGCCCCACAGCGATCGGACGGCAATGGGCGACATTGGAAGAACAGGGAGATTACCTCGCCAGAGCGAGCTCCCCTAGCTCCGATCTTCTTTCGACGCGGCTCGGTGAAGCTCCAAAATGCCCGCGCGTGCTCCTGCGCCCCCGGTGAAGCTCCCAGGATCCTTCAACATGCTCCGGAGACCCTTGGAAGGTCTCAAGAGGTCTCGTGGGCTCCTGCGAACCTGGGGGTTGTCCGTGATGATTTTCGAGACCCAGAGGTCTCCGTCGAGTCCTGCAAATGACAAGAGAAGACACAGAATCAAGGAGGGAACAAGACCCGACTTTTATTGGCAGAAGGAGGTGATGGAGCGGTGGAACGGTGGCGGCCGGAGCTCAAGGGCTCCGGCAAGGTATTTGGATGAAAATCTCGAGCTAAGTGGTAGATAAAATTCGCAATAAATAAGTTAGACTTAAATCTGGACCTACATCTAAATACGAGTAAAGGAATGAAGTAAAAAAACAAAGAGAAAACGTGAACTTCAAGGGTGAGATACCCGAGTTTTGTACCTCACAGCCAAGCTTGGCCGGAGATGGGTGGAGCCGCTCCTCGGCCCGCTGATCCTCGCCTCTCAACAGCCGGAGAGTTCCGTGTCATGTCGCTCGATCCATGGCCCAAGAGAACGGAGGAAAATTAGGTCAAAAGAGGGTTCAAATTCGAAAAAAGGAGGAAAGGGGGTTTTTGTACAAACGGTTGGGAGGCTCCAAAGATCGATGCATATCTCAAGAATCATTGATCCAATCCACGAGGTGAAGGCTAGGCGTGTAAGTTCGTTTGTCGAGGAGAAAAAGTCGTCAAGGAACCATCACGAGATAATGCAAGGAAGAGCCTCGAAAAATCCGCAAAAATGAGACAAAAACCACTTATGACACTGTGCAGGCAGTGGGTCATAGAGTTGACCCGAGGTCAACTCTCCAGCCCTCCTGGTTGGTCTACGTGGACCAACCAGGAAAAAGCCTGGAAAAATACTTTGTAAAATCTAATTAAATTAGTAAACGATTTATTTAATTTTAGGTTATTTAATAAAAATGTTTATTATTTTATAAATTATTTTATTATGATTTTTATTTATTTTTTAGAGGTATAAAATGTAACTTATCATTTATAGGTTATATAGGTATACATATCTATACATTTTAATATTTTATTTTTATTTTGTATATTTAATTTTATTATTTTTGTTTATTATTTTATATATTTATAAAGAATTTTTATACACTTAAATATATTTTTATTTTATTTTTCTGAAGTATTTTGTACACTTAATAAAATATAAGTATTAATAATATAGGTAAGTATACAGGTATTATACCTATGTATGCTATATATAAGTATTTTATTTTGTATTTCCTTTGTGTTTTATTCTGATTTTAATATAAACATAAATTATAAATAATATTTACAAAATTATAAAAATATAAAATATAAAAATAATGAATAATAAATAAAATGAATATTTTAATCTGTACAAGTATACAATAGGGGTCCAAAACTCAACTTTCAAACCGTAGCTCCGCCAAATGCGAAACCACCTCCATCAAATAGTTTATTTTAAATTATATACAATTAAAGGTAAGTTTGACACGTTTTGACTTTTTATTTGCAAGATACAGGTCTGGGAAGTTGGGATTCTGGAATCTTATTCAGATCATAACTTTTTATCTGTATATTATTTTTGTGAAATCAATTTTATATTTTTCTTTATTTAATTATCTACAACTTTCATGCACAAAGTTTCTTTATTTGAAGTATAAAAAGTGGAACCAAAAATAGGTCCCAAAATGAATAAAGAATGAATAAAATAAAAGGCATTTTTATTGTATTTTGGCCCTTATCTCCCCCTACTTTATTCCTTGTCGACCTCGTCATCGAGATGCCTAGGTATCGGGGTTTCGGGTCATAAAATATTTGCAATATTTTATTCTTTTTCTTTTCTTTTCTTTATTCTATAATTTTGGCTTTAAAAATCGTATTTTATACAATATATACACAATGATGCATGAATGCTAAAATGCCTAAATTAAGCCTATTTACACGTATTTACTAGGGTTTTAAGGCCAAAATGATAGAATAAAGATGATGAAACGTAGATTCATCACTACTCCCCTTGCCAGCAGGGTCTGCATTTGGCTCATGTTGTTCTAACTGTGCATATTCTCCATCTATACCATGTACGAGAGAAGAATCTAAGTCATCATCATTGTCATCATCCATAGTAATCCCATTTGAGTCACCACCACCATTGTCGTCCTCAGCCAAATCATGGTTCTCACATAAAATCACATTTTCTATGTCTGTTGATGATCTTCTTCATTGGATCTCAAAGTCAGTATCTAAACTCTTGATCTCTATAGCCAACACAAATGCAGGGCATTGCCTTGTCATCAAGCTTCTTCCTCTGTTCCTTTGGTATAAATGCATAAGCTTTGCATCTAAACACATATGAGAGGGATGCTTTCCATAGCGCTTAGGGACTTGAAAATTCAAGAGAACATATGGAGATCGATTAATTTAGTTGTTAGCGGTCCGAACTGCCTCAATCTAAAAAGTCTTGGGTAGCTTTGATATCTTCAGCATGCAGAAAACTCTCTCCCCAATGGTCTATTCATCTGTTCAGCAACACCATTATGTTGGGTTATGTCGAGCTTTGTCCTTTCATACTTGATTCGTTCTCTGTACAGTAGCTCTGGAAGCTGTGAGAGGTGTACTCCCATCCATTGTATGTGCACAGACACTTCAATACTTTGTTTGTCTTGCGCTCCACCATGGCATGAAATTTCCTGAAGCAACCGAAGACGTGATCCTTCATCCTCAGCAAATAAACCCACACCTTCCTTTATGCATCATCGGTAAAGGTCAGAAAATACTTATTTCCTCCTAAAAATGTTGTGTCCATAGGACCACACTCATCAATCCACACACATTATTTTTGAGAAATTACAACTCTCATGTATTGCTTATGTAAATACTCCAATTTTCTCTCTGGATAAATTGATATTGTGGATTTATTAGAAATTAAATGCTCGCAATTACTCTATTTTCATTAAAAAATTCATAAAAAATCATATATTGTCTAAAAATTCTAAAAAACTATTCTAGACTTATTTTATCATATTTAAGTTCTAGTAAATTTTTCACAATTTTTGCAATCTGTTTGTGTAAAAAATTGCATAAAAATCCAAAAAAGTGAGCATTTTTCACTGTTGCATTTTAACCCTAAAATTTTAAAAAATGTGTTCACCATTCATCATTGGATTAACTTTTTAGGAAAAATATAATTCGTCTAAATTGGATTAATTTATTTATTAAAATTAATTTGGCTAAGTTGTATGCTTTTTTATTAACTTAATTCACCCGCATTTTGCAATTGCATTATTTTTGCAATAAAAAATATAAAAATTCGCATTTAAAATCTATACCTAACTTTCTTATTTGACCCAAAGCTATTCATTTGCCTCCTTGTGTTCGACACCGACTTGTTTAGGATATAAATTTAAGCCTAGTCCTCTTCAAAGATACATTTGATTCGGTTCTGCATGATTCACTATCGGTATTACAACAAGTACAAATTATATCACGTATTTAGAGACTCATCACCCAACGTAATTATCATATCCAGAATAAGACATCTAAATGTATGCATAGTGATCATATAAGTGAGAGAAGATTTTGCCATTTTATTCAATGGTTGTTCCAATCTGTAATATTGAACTAGAGTCCCTAGTATATACAAACGGATGGAAATTAATATTCAATATTTACCCTAATGTTTATGAAAAACCATGTAGTATATTTGATAGTCGTAACAATTATCTTGCTTATTGCTTACACCACTACAAGAAACCGGACCTAAGGCAATGAATAATTTGAATATTCGTTGTCATATCTTCCGATGTTAAATATATAACAATGACTATTAATCATTGCCAAATCATCTTTTGTACTTGTAATTAGAAATGAATACCATATTCGTTGTTAACTGTTCATATAACGACGACTTTTTCGTTGAATTATTCGTTAAAATTCACACTAATCGTTGTCAAATTTAGCAATGATTAGAAGAAAATGGCAACGAATAATCATTGTTATATGATTCATTTGCGAGGAATATAGCAACGAATACCATTATTTATTGCGAATTTAAAGAAGTAAGCAACGAATAATATTCGTTGTTATATATTTAACTACAAAAGATGTGGTAACGAATATTAAATTATTTGTGGCCTTAGATCACTTTTCTTGTAGTGCACATCTTATCAATGAATACATAGGAGGATATAGTTTCAAAATATCACCAAGAAATTGTATGGTGTTACCGGAAATGTATATATTATAGATTTCAAAAAAAAATCAAATCTGAATACTACGATATTCTCACGCGTACATGAAGGATAATGAATATTTATATGAAAACATAGGCTAATAAAGATCCTTAATATTATTTATTGATTTAAATGATTTCCCGATGAGATTGAGTGTATATCACAATCTATCATCCACTATAGCGAGTAACTTTCCAAGGATGATAGATTAAATGATGGATTCTCAAATGACAAGAGTGATGATAAATTAAACCATGTCATGTCATGAATTGCAAGTGCCAATGATTGAAAATGTAAAAAAAATATGTAAAAGAAAAGCTGTACAAAAATGATTTTAAAATGGAATAATCATTACAATTTGTATAATAAACTATTCAAGATAAAATAAATCATTACAATATCTGCATAGAATTTTAATAAAATAAGCAATCACAAGTCATGTAAAGTTATCTTAAATAGTTAACATGCAAAAATGTATATACATACATAATACATGCATGTATGTATGTGATGAATCTCCATTTCATCATCTTTATTCCTTCTGTTTGGCCTTAAATTCCTAAGTAAATGCATGTATATAGCATTAATTTGTAAAAAATAACACTCAATAATTAACTATTAAATATTATATTAAATACTATATTTAGTTCTAAAATTCAAGAATAAAGGAAAGAAAATAAAAAGAATGAAGTATCAAAATCAATGAGTGACCCTCGACCTGGAGACACAGTCATCACGATGACTTGGTCGACAAGGACTAAAGTATGGGGAGATAGGGCAGATCAAATGTACAGAAAACACCACACAGAAACCCTAATTCTATAGCTCAATAATACGCTTTTGGGACCTATTTTATTTTACATTGTTTATACCTAAAATCTGTAAACCCTTAACATGAATATTGTATATAAAAATACAAAGAAAAATAAAACATGATTTTATCAAAAAAATATAAAAATGATTTTATAGAAAAATAATACACAGTGCACCAGAGACATGCAAACAAAAAACTACAAAGAAAACTTCCTAGACATGCATCTTCTCCGTACATAATCAAAATTTACCAAACACACCTTTATTGTTCATGAAATTAAATTATCTATTTAATTATAGTGGTTTAATTTAATTTAGAGATGATATGCAAAGTTGGCTTTTGGGTCTCTATTGTACTGAATGCGTGTATATAATATTCATTACATTTAATCTTTGTATTTAGCTTCTTCATATTTTTATATACTTGTAAATATTATTTTAAATACATATAAATAATTAACATAGAATAAAACCATAAAAAGTATTAAAATAAATAATTTATTATAATATATAGGTAAATTATACTTATATAATACATACAAAAAGTTGTGTAGATAAATAAAATAAAAAAATTATAAAAATATGCAGATATATAATTAAATGAGTTATAAATATATAAATCATGAAAAATAATAATATAATATACAATACAAAATAAAATTAAAATATACCAAATACAGGTGTGTGTGTGTGTGTATACATGTAAATATTAGCATCTAATAAATTAGATTTTAAAAATAAATAACAATAAAAATAAAATACTACACAAAATTACAAATATTTTTTATATTCAGGTAAAAAATAATAATTTATTTACTATTTTAATATAATTAATAAGATGATTATTCCTATCTTTTTCGTAGTTGGTCCATGTGGACCAATCAGGAGGCACGGACTCTTGACCGCCCAGTCAAATGTCCAACCCTCTCTGCCCTCTTTGTCATAGGTCTCATGACCTCTGACTTTCTCCATTTTTTGGAAGAGATCCAGGGCTTGAGAGACCTCGATTACTTCAACAGACCTCCCCCCTCACATTCCTCCATCTCGTCGACCCCTTACTTTCCACCTCCCACCTTCAGATCTTATGCCATCTCTTCTCAAAACTCGACCCTTACTTGTGCATAACTAAAGCTCCCCCGAGCTCTCTACTGAGTTTTGATCCCTCTTCCACATCTATAACCCCCTAAAGGACTCATCTGGGTCGAGTTGTTAGTGACAGCACCGACTCCCCAGCCTTCATGGCAAGGATAAGGATGTGACGGTGGTGCTCCCTCTCTGTCGAGTATTGCTTCGGCGAGCTTCTTTGCTCCTTGCCATCAAGCATGTATGAGATGTTTTGTCTTGCATTTTTAATGCATTTCCTTTCAGAATCTTAGTGTAGAATAGGGTTCGGACTGATTTGAGGAGTCTTTTAGATGTGGAAGCTTTCAGGAATCCAGAACAACCATCAACAAGGCAATTGGTGGTTGGATATGGGAGAACTTTATGATTGAAGATCGTCAACCCCATATTCTTGGGGTGTTCTTCATGATACCCTAGGAGCCTTGGATCTCGGTCTAGATCCAGACTATATGATAGTCATCCGATCACACAACGACCTGTCCTCCTCCATAGCCACTCGATCAACAACGGGGCACTCCCTGGAGTGCCCAATCCATGCCTTAAATGGGTTAAATGTCTAAGTAGACCCATTCTTTTTTGTATTTTATATTTGTTCATGTAAATATTAAGAATCCTTTTAAATAGTTCTGTATAATTTGCTTCAGCTTCCTTACACTTCTTGAATATTACTTTTAGGTTCATGCCTGCTTACCTCACGTGGTGATCCATGTGAGACAGGCAATTTGCAAGGAAGCACTCCTAACTTCCTCTATTTTTGTTTAATATTTAAAATTTATAATTAACTATAATAATTTTTGATATTTTGCACGAAACTCCTTGTACTTAATTTTCATCACAAAAATACCCTTCCAGATCGTTTATTTATTTTTTTGCTTTTCTATTTTGATTAAATATCTTCCCTAACTTAAAAATTGTGAAAATTGTCATGTAGATGTATATTTGTATGACGATACAAGCTATCATTTTTATTTAGGTATTTAAGACTTTTTCCATTTATTAAAAATAGAATAGGATCTATTTATTCCATTTTTAGACATAAAAATACAAAAAAATTTAAAATTAACTTCAAAAATTACAAAAAAACTATATAATATGTATTACTATATATCATAACTCTAAACCAAATATTATAAAAATAAAAAAGAAGATTATTAAAAATAGAAAAAACCCTAAAAACAAATAAAAATTGGTAAAAATTCATAAAAAATCCAAAAATAGTGTTCTATTTCTTTTTTTATATTATATAGTAGATATTAAAAATAGTTGTTGGCAATTTTATACTTATTACATATTTTAAACCACAAAATAATTTGGCCTATTTATTATAGCTATTATTTTTATATTTAAATCAATTAAAAATACCTAAAAATTAGTAAAAATATAATAAATAGGGAAAAATTATTAAAACACAAAAATATTTTATTTTGTAGTTTTATTGTATATAATATTAAAAAAATAAAACTCTATATAGCCTATATGTAATATTAAAATATGTACTTATTATTATTTCTATTTATAAATAATTAGTATATAATTAAACCCTTAAAGAAGTAAGAATGACTGTTCTTGTATATATTTCCTATATTTTTACATTATTTTTTTAGTATATATCATATAATCTGTTTATAAGATACATATTGCAATATAGAAATATATATACATGTTATAGTTTAAAATGAAAAGAAATTAAAAATTACAAATAAAAAATAAAAAATAAAATATATAAAATATTAAAAATCTATTAAAAATAAATATAATTAAAAACCCACAAAAAGTTCAAAAAGCTAAAAAAGTATAAAAATGTAATTGTTGTTTGTTTTCATTAATTGATAATATTTATACATACCCATGATCAACTCTATGTGGTTTGACCCCTACACTTGTTCTCCATACAGATCTTTATGTAGGGTATAATATATCTCACCTCGTATCATTTATTCCTTGTTTATGCTTATTGTGGGTTGATTGTTTGGTGAATTGATTTATCATGAGTTGAGTTTTGAGAGAGGGCCGATATAGTGATTGTTAGATCTGACTTGTCAGACAATGTAGGCTCCTCCAAGATCGGATGTTAGGCTCCCTTGATCGGTCCAATTGACAGTATGTATGTATGTATGTATGTATGTATGTATGTATGTATGTATGTATGTATGTATGTATGTATGTATGTATGTATGTATGTATGTATGTATGTATGTATGTATGTATGTATGTATGTATGTATGTATGTATGTATGTATGTATGTATGTATGTATGTATGTATGTATGTATGTATGTATGTATGTATGTATGTATGTATGTATGTATGGATGGATGGATGGATGGATGGATGGATGGATGGATGCATGCATGCATGCATGCATGCATGTATGTATGTGAAAGAAACCAACATACAACATGTTAGGGAAATGAACTAGGCATGAATGCATGCATGTATGGATGCATGCATGCATGTATGTATGTGAAAGAAACCAACATACAACGTGTTAGAGAAATGAACTAGGCATGCATAGGAACTTCTAGGCATATGATGATATTTACGTACTATGGATACTCAATTACAAGCAATGTAGCGGATTAAAAAACCATTGGAATTCCCATGCATGATCTCTGGCCCATACTAGGCATTAGGCTCATCGAAAAAAATACGTTGAATTATTTTAGGTGCATAACAAGGTTGATCGAGCACTCATGATCGTAGGCAGGACTCATTGAGATGTTCATCATATGAATCATGCATTACACGGTCTGTGGAGAATATTTGTATGCCCCTTGGAATTAAGAGTCATGTTATGTCCCTATTTAGTTTCCTTTCACAAGTATACCTTTGTCCGTGTTGTTATCATGAAACTCTTGATTTGAATGAGTTTTATAGATCCTGTTGACAACGATTATTTATTCAGCCTAAAGCAACCGACAGAAAGTATTGGTAATTCCCAAACTTTTGACATTTATCCTGAAGCAAGAACTTTTCATTTAGGGTATTTCAACTCACACTCTTGGAAATACTTGATTTAAGGTAGTTATGTCAATTTTGAGTATACCCATTGGGTACCTAATCCGAACCTGCTCCAGTTAAGGACCCGAAACCCGTCCCATTTACTTTTGGATGGATTTGACTTTTAAATTTACTACCCATATGTGTATGGTATGGGTTTAAGATTGCCTTGTGGATACCTGAACCCAAACCTACCCCAGATTGAATGAACAATAATATATATATATATATATAGGTATGTATGTTGCATTTTAGTCAAACTCATCAAATCACTTTCATATCTAATAGGTATTAATCTACATATATAAAATTCCAACACAATTTTCTCCTCTTCATTCATTTATTCATATTCAATATTTTTTTGTATCTTCAGTAAATAAAATTTATCAATACAAAAGAGTTAAAAACCTTACACACACATAAAATCGTAACATTCCCTATACATTGTGTGTGTGTGTGTGTGTATCTTTATGTATCATCGTATTACATTGGTTCCCTCTATTAAATCAACTAGGGTGTATACCCGTGCTTTGCACGAGTAAATCTATTATATGATTGGCGTTCATTTTTACCTAATAATATTTATTTTTTATTATAACATAAATTTTGTCTTTGTAAAAAAAGACAGTGAATCACACAGTTATATATGGTTTAATTTTGTAAGAACTTCAATACATGAAGCAATACAGTAGTAAAAAAAGTCTATAGTGACACATTTTTTAAATATTGTCACTATATCATCGATTATTAAATATATAATGATGATATTATTTATAGCGAAGTTATTTTTTATACGTGATATTAGCGATGAATTTCGTATCTGTTGTTATGTTATTAACGATTGTAACGTTTATTGTCGCGTTTTTTCAAAATTATATCTAACTACTGCTAAATTTTCAAAAAAAACATTGACGGTCAGCTAATTTTTTTAAAAAATGTGCTCTAATCGTCTTTAAGGATCGGATAACTTGTTATTCATATCATAAATATATGTATGCACATTAAAATTCATAGTTCGAAATAGAAAAGTATACGATAACATCTATATTTATATTCGTATCTGATCATTTTCATCCCTTTTTATCACAGTGGTTGTGTTGGGATGTCATATTCACTAACATGCCTATTTTAAAGATTTAAGCATTCGTATCTGTACAGTTTTAAAATAGAAATGGATGTCTTATCAGCTAGATATCTCCTAACGTATATATCCATATTCGTATATCAAATTTTTTGTAAGTAAATATAGTTATTGATTTATCTAGAAGCTAGTATGTATCAATATCTGACAGAAGTGTTGATATATTTAATAGGTTTTTCTTGTGTATATCATATCATAATATATAATTAAGTTAATTTATAAGGTATTTACGCGGACTACTCATATCCAATGACTTTTTTTTACTGAGGTGATAATCGCATGCACAAAAGCTTGCTTCTATGTCTTTTTCATGTGAGTTCGCATAGAGCACTGTATAGGTATACATTAAGCTAATCTATAAAGTAATTATGTGATTACTAATATGGAGATGTCTTTATTTTTAAGGAGATGACAAACACATACACGAAAACATGCTTATACATTTTCATGTGATTTTGTAGAGAGAAATGTACATGTATACCCTTTTACGCATCTTCATAGCATATATTGGTACAGATACATAGTTAGTAATAGTACATATTATCAAATTATGGATCCACCGCGGTCAATAAAAAATGAAAAAGTTGAGCTGGAGGGCTCCATGAGCGGACATGCAGAGGAAAGATTCACGCAATAACCACCACACCAGAAATTGTTAATGTTAATGCCCAAGAAAGATAATAATATAATTATATTATAGGAGCACCAGTCGTACGTAATGGTTGGGCGGAAGGGACATAAATGGAATATTTGCAAAAGAAAGTAACAGTGGGCGGTGGCGTCTCCCTCGCTTAATATAGATCATAGATATGTGAAAATTTTATTTACATCTATGAATAACTTAAGATTTTACTACATCAAATATGTAGGCACCCATTAGATGCACGTGTAACCGTGAGTATATAGGTAGCTACTAGAAATCACGTGTTTAATAAATGAGCATGTTTGCATAGTCATTCTATAAATAGATATGAGTTTTGAAATATTGATGCCACATCAAATCCGCTGCTGACATCCCTAGTTTAAGGCCCTTTTACGGAGAGCAAACCAGTGTTTTAAGGATCGAACTCAGATTGTTTGGATATGTGATCAACTAAATTCCTTTAATCTCATGTAACATCAAAGCAATTCATAAAAGATCGGATACCTTTTATATTTTAAAATTAGAACATGACGATGAAATTGGGCGTGTAATTTAAGAATTTTAGGGTGGTTTAGTGGAACCTATAAAAAGGTCATATGTCACGTGTAACTTATTCCCAAATGAGACCTGAACCATGCACAGTTGTACCCTCCTTTTTTCAAGCCAACAAGGCCGACCGCACACTTCCAGTCACTCGTTGCCGAATGCCGCACGGTACTAATCAAGTCAGCATCAATGCATTTGCCTTGGATTGGTCTACTCCCAGGTTTCTTCTGCGTGCGACCGCCACCGATGACCGTCCTATTTCTTCTGCGTGCATGCTAAATATGTTGAGTAGCAGCAAATAGGCGTCACGTGTTTGCTTGCACGTGTGAGAGACCATTTACACGCCATTCTTATGCCTATTCCACTTCCTTCACATACTGTGTTCCGATCCTGCGCGGTAGATGGCTCCACGGCAACACCTGCTGTCCCATCTTGACCGTCCAAAAGGTCAAGAGTTGCTACAGCGCATCTCTTGTCGTTACAGAGGTTTGGACGTCGGATTTCCATCCGATGGTTCAGATCTGTAGTATCCTTTGTTTTTTCATTATTAACTACGCAACAAATCCTATTATTTTCATATATATGTCATTTTTCCACCAATATAATCGTGTGACTATCCTCAATTGGGTATACTTTTCTATATGAAATTATACAAACCCTCCGCATTACCATATGGTCGAACATTAGGGTAATGTGTATACATGCATGCCCATAATATATATATATATATAGGGTAAAATGGGGTTGCCCCCAGGGAGTAGCCAACTTGGCTACTCCCACCCATATTTTCCCCTCGATTTTTTATTTCTTTGGAAAATAAAAATTTGTATATTCATCACTATATCCCTCTAACATTCTATTAAAATTTCGTCAGAAACAGAGACTCCTAAGCCCTCCATCCAGACGTCATTTTTTTAACGGTCGCAGGATTTTTTAAATCGATCATGTTTGGATGGAGGCCGTAGGAGTCTCTGTTTCTGACGAAATTTTAATAGAATGTGAGAGGGATATAATGATGAATAAACAAATTTTTATTTTCCCAAAAAATAAAAAAATGAGGGAAAAATAGGGGTGGGAGTAGCCAAGTTGGCTACTCCCTAGGGGCAGCCCCATTTACCTCATATATATATATATATATATAGGGCTTATCCAATGCGCACAGGGCCCATTTGTGTTGTGGTGAGCACCAAACGTGGGCTCGTCACGTGTATTTCCATTTGAATGTTGCATATTTCGAAGGAGCACGATTTTAGCAGGATATTAATTAGTTTGAGCCTTTTATATTTCCAGTTATATCGAGTCCTTAAAAAAAGGAAGACGGTTTTGGAAAGATAAATACAAATCATTAATTTCGTACCGAAGAAATAATCATTGTCTATTTGATCAGTAATGCGTATATTATACTTAAGTAATTATGTATTGCGAGATCAGTAATACTGAAACAGTTGTCAGTAATTTACGTCTGTAATATTACATTGTAAAGAGATCAGTAATTCATTCATATTACTCAAGTAATACATATTCAGTTATCAAGTAATTAATGTTTTGAGATCAGTAATTAAGTATGTAAACTACTAATGTCCATACAATGATTACTGATTACACATATCCATTTTACTGAACTCATTATGATTGTTACTAATGTTATAGTTACTAAATGCAGTATGACGCACCTCTTATTTACTTGTATAATCTTTTAAATTACTTATAATGCATATGAAAATTACCGATCAGTTGTTACGGTTTTACTAATGTCATAACAACTACTTACTTGCCCAGTGTGTATATATTACTGAATTTTGAACCATATAATAAAATGAATGTAAATTACTGACCATTGTTTGGGTATTACTAATCTCGCAACAACCATTTACTGGACTATTGTATATGTATTACTGATTACATTTCTTTGTTTGTTGTTACTTGATTTTATATCATTCTTATGGAATCTGATTTGAAGACAACACTCTAAATATAATTGATTCAGTAAGAATGATAGAAGGACAAGTAACACTTAACAAAATGCCTGTAACATAGGCAAATGACATCAATAACTTGGTATAAATAAATATGTAAATAACTTTTATGTTTGTCTCAGTAACTTTCACGTTTGTCTCAGTAACTTTCATCTGTGTCTCAGTAAAAATACACATATGTCTCCTGATTCAAATCCAATTGCATGTCATTCCTCGTCGTTTCTTCTGATATGATGCTCTCATGATCCAATGTTTCATTTTTTATTTTTTTCATCCACGAATGATGTTGCGAGTTGTAAAACATCAGAGGTATTCGGGCATCTGATATACCTGAAATAAAAATGAATTAGTAAACTAGTAGTTGGAAATTGTAAGAACTAAAGAGGGAGCAGTAACAATTATGAAGGCAGTAGTAAAATTAAAATATCATCTCAGTAAACAATGTAAATACATTAGTAACTCAGTATATTTTTAAAAGAATGCATGAAAAGTAACAATTGTGTTGGCGATAGTAATATAAAATATCTTATAAGTAAATTAAGTAAATACATTAGTAATTCAGTATAAAAGATTTAGTAAGAATGGCAAACTGACAAGTAATACGCAGTATTTTCTTAAGATACATAAGTAGTTAGTGAATAAAAATGAATCAGTAAGAATAATATATAGAAAAGTAATTCATGTCATATTGTCAGTAACTTTGACAAATACCTTAAGTAATTTAATATCATTTTTTTAATAAATCTGACTCGGTAACATAATGTGATATAAGTAATTTTTCGTGATTCAAAAGTAAATAAATTGAACATGATCCTTCTGAAGTAGTGTTTTCGTGATCCAAATCTCCTTCTCATATGATATTCTGACGATCCAATTCCAACCAAGAATCAACATTCACCATTGCTTCTAAGATATCGTGATTCAAATACAATCGCAAATAATCAATCACGTTAAAAACTGAAATCAAAAACTTGAAAAACGATGAGATTCTACCAATAACGTGAAATAAACGTTTAATCTTCAAAAACGAAACCTTACATTGGACAAATCGATCGTCTCAGTTTACAAGATCAATCTCCTCATGCTGTAAATCGCCAGATCAATCCCTTCCCTTGTCGTTGCAATACAATATGTTTCTTTAAGTGCGTGCTATTTTTAGACTTCCTTATAATTTCCAATCTAGTTTTCTTCCCATGATTATGGTTCCTACTATTTAGGGATTGAAAATATCTCCTTAAAAAAGGCAATACACGTGTAAAACAATGATGGTTGGATTAAGATCAAAGGGCTGAAAAGAGGGGCTCACCGAAACTCAAATGGGCCCTGTGCGCATTGGATAAATTTCCTATATATATATATAGAATTTTTATCCAATGCGCACAGGGTTCATTAGCATTTCGGTGAGCACCATTTGTAGGTCATACACATGTATTATCAAGTGAGTGGTTACCTATTTTCGAAGAATGTTGTTTTTGGAAGGAGATTAATATGCAAAGCGATTTAACAATAAGTGATATTCCAATTATATCGCGTCCTAAAAAATAGGGATCCAAATGCTCAGGTCAATAATATGTGTGTGTGTGTGTGTGTGTGTGTGTGTGTGTGTGTGTGTGTGTGTGTGGGTTAAATGGGGTTGCCCCCTGGGAGTAGCCAACTTGGCTACTCCCACCCCTATTTTTCCCTCATTTTTTTATTTCTTTGGAAAATAAAATTTTGTAAATTCATCATTATATCCCTCTAACATTCTATGAAAATTTCGTCAGAAACAGAGACTCCTACGGCCTCCATTCAAACAAGGTCGATTTAAAAAATCCTGCGAACGTTAAAAAAATGACGTCTGGATGGAGGGCCTACGAGTCTCAGTTTCTGACGAAATTTTAATAGAATGTTACAGGGATATAGTGATGAATATAGAAATTTTTATTTTCCAAAGAAATAAAAAAATGAGGGAAAATAGGGGTAGGAGTAGCCAAGTTGGCTACTCCCAGGGGGCAGTCCCATTTTACCCTATATATATACAATAATCAAGTAAATGGTTGTTGCGAGATCAATAATATCCAAACAACGGTCAGTAATTTACATTCATTTTATTATATGGTGCAGAATTCAATAATATATACACACTGGTCAAGTAAGTGCTTGTTGTGAAGTCAGTAAAACCATAACAAATGATCAGTAATTTCTAGAGATTTTACCAGGCAAACCCTGTAATCTTTTGCAATTACCGCTACGACCTTCGAAACATCGTAATTCCTCCCCCGACCCCGTAAACTTGCTCCGTCTTACCCCACGAACCCTACTATTAAATTAACACATCTAAAGTTAACTTCCTTGAGTTAGAAATGAGTTAATCTAACCGATCTATGATCGGACGGCTATAATTAACCAAAAAATAAAAAAAAATAAAAAAGACTGTTCTGCAGGGGTAGGGGGATTTGACGGTGGTGAGATCAGAGCAGGTGGTGGCTCTCCAATCGGCGGCGATGCAGGCGATGAAGCTCCTCCTGCGCTCCATCACGCGAGCCCCTTCCGTGTGAGCCTCTTGTTCTACGCTCCATCGTGCGATTCCAGGAGCAGGCGGTGGCTCTGATCTCAGTCCAGTTCCGACACAGGCTTCGGGCGGCGAGATCGGAGGGGGGCCTCTGCAGGGGGCGGCGAGACAAGAATGGGGGGGGGTCTACAGGGGGAAGCAGCGGGACCCGGGGGGGTGGGCTCTGCAAGGGGCGGCGGGACAGGGGGAGGAGGGCTTCAACGGCGGCGAGAGGGGGGGTCTGCAGGGGGAAGCAGCGGGACCCGGGGGGGAGGGGACTCTGCAGTTGGCGGCGAGACGGGGAGGGGGAGCTTCAACGGCGGCGAGAGGGGGGTCTGCAGGGGGAAGCAGCGGGACCTGGGGGGAGAGGACTCTGTAGTGGGCGGCGAGACGGGGAGGGGGGAGCTTCGACGACGGCGGGGGGAGGGCTCTGCAGGGGGAAGCGGCGGGACCCCGGAGGGGCAGGGCTCTGCAGGAGGCGATGAGACGGGGAGGAGGGGGGAGCTTCGACGCCGGCCGACGGAGGAGGGGAGTTTTCGAGCAGGGGCGGCGGCGAAGGGAGGGAGGGCAGCTAGAGGTGGAGGGTAGGAGGGAATGGCATTCCTAGTAAATTAAATAAATAAAGAGGGTAATATGGACATCTTTTTAACGGAATCTGTTAACATTTAACGGACAAATGGATGGGGATTAACCACAGGGTCTGTGGGGTAAGAGTTAACAAGTTTACGGGGTCGAGGGAGGAATTACGATGTTTCGAAGGTCGTAGCGGTAATTGCAAAAGATTACAGGGTCTGTCGGGTAAAAATCCCTAATTTCTATATATATTATTACTTTGAATAGAATTCAGTAATTTAGAGATAATACTCACGTAAATGGTTGTTGCGAGATCAGTAATATCCAAACAACGGTCAGTAATTTACATTCATTTTATTATATGGTGCAGAATTTAGTAATACATACACAATGGACAAGTAAGTGCTTGTTGTGAAGTCAGTAAAACCATAACGAATGATCAGTAATTTTCATATGTTTTATTACCTTGAACAGAATTCAGTAATTTAGAGATGATACTCAAGTAATATATGTACAGTTATCAAGTAAACTGTTGTTTGTGTTCAATAATGTATATATCTATGTCTTAAATCACAGTAATATGTGTATGATTCTCAAGTAATAGCTACTATGAGATCAGTTATGTCATGGGTATTGCTCAAGTAAGAAAGTAACTATTTGTTAATGTAATGCGCATTACATACACAATGGTATTACTAATCATTTGTTATGTTATTACTGATCTCACAACGTACATTTACTTGGCCATTTTATACATATTACTAAATTATGTACAATGTAACTATTTGGATGTAAATTACTGATAATTGTCTTGATATTACCGATCTCACAACAAGCATTTACTTGACCGAATTATATTTATTAATATCATAGCGTTTGGATCTTAATCATCCACGTGGAATCATTTATTTGAATCGTTTCTTTCCAAAACCGTCTTCCAATTTTTAAGGACGTTGTATAATAGGAAATATAATTTTTTTAAATACGTGGTAGCCTATAATTAGAAATATATTTATTGCTAATACATGTGTATGACCCAGAATGGGTGCTCACCGAAACGTTAATAGGCACAGGGCTCATTGGATAAGCCATCTCTCTCTCTATATATATATACTTTAAATAAGGTGCACCTTTTCTGAGTGCATGGAAAGCCCGCCATCCTAACCATCCACAATCAATTTGATGGTTGTCATTAATAGCTTGTTATTAATATATTTTTAATATTGAAAAATCTATTATGGTCATTTTAACATATTTTAAATTTAGAATGCAACAAACACTCCACAATTATCTCCTCTCTCTCTTCCTCTCTCTCTCTCTCCCCCCGTCTCTCTCAATCTCGATTGCCGCACGAGATTCCTCTCCTCCATCTCTCTCTCTCTCGACGACGGCATGAAGAGAGGAGGTTGCTGCTCGTCGCTGATGGCATGCAAGACGGTGGATGCAACGCGCTGCTCTACGGTAGCCGGTGATGGCGTTCTCCAAGGTTTGTTTTCTTGTATGTAATAAAGGCGACATCATGTGGGGGTGATGGCTACGCGTGGAGGAGGTGGATCATGGAGGAGAAGGTCGAAGGAGTGCGTGAATGGAGGTGTGTGGGCGGAGGAGGACGTGCATGGAGGAGGTGGGTCGTGGAGGAGAAGGGCGGAGGAGGTGCGGGTAGAGAGGATGCTGGAGATGGAGGGCGTGCCCAGTTTTTTACAATCAGAGATCCTATTTTGCAATCTCGAATATTTTTTTACAATCTCAGATCGTATTTTACAAACTCATATCATTTTTTTACAAATTTCAGGTGGGTCGTGGAGGAAAAGGGCGGAGGAGGTGTGGGTAGAGAGGATGCTGGAGATGGAGGACGTGTCCAGTTTTTTACAATGAGAGATCCTATTTTGCAATCTCGAGTATTTTTTTACAATCTCAGATCGTATTTTACAATCTCATATCATTTTTTACAAATTTCAGACTGTTTTTTTACATTTATTTAAATTCTGTGATATGGCAAAAACTATTTACATTTATTTTACAATGCAGGATGCAAAATTACAATATGGATTCGAATTCACAAAGATGCTTGGCATTCTGCAGGGTGCGAAAGTACCGTACATTTTTGTGAAAAACGCACATAATTGTGAGTGTGGATTTACAATCTTCATACAGATTTTACAAACGTGCATGAATTTTTACAATAGTGTTATCAAAATTACAATAATAATAATATAACTATTATTAATTGTGATTTTATTTTATAATACAGGATATGGTTTTACAATATCAACGGGAATTTTACAAAAAGATCTGCTATTCTACATTGCGCGAAATTGCTATCACGTTGACGAAATTTATTTAACTAAAAGGCAACAAAAAATACCGAATCAGACATGTAAAAAATGGAAAAATATAAGGACGAAATGAATTTCAAATTCGAAATTAGATTCAAATTTAAAACGAAAAGGGATTTTTACCCGGCAGACCATGTAATCTTTGTCAATTACCTCCACGACCTTTGAAACAACCTAATTCCCCTCTCGACCCCCTAAACTTGTTAACCCTTACTTTACAGACCCTATGGTTAACCATCATTTATCTACCCGTTAAAACTAACCGGATTGCGTTATGTTCTTTTGCATTATACCCATTTTGTTTAACAAATTTACATTGAGCGCCATTTCTCTCCCCACCACCCAAAATTCCTCTGCCGCTCTCCCCCAACGGCCCCCTTCCTCTCCGCCGGCGCCCGCGCCGACGCTGCCACCCGCGTTGTCGCGCTTCTCTCCTCCTCCACCCTTGTGTGATTCCCCCCGATGTCCCAACCCTCCCCACCCTCGACCTCGTCCTATCCTGCCCCACCCTCCCGGACCTCGAATCGTGCTCCCCGTCCCAGATGAAACCAATAGCTGATACTGCCTGATAGACATGATTGTTGGACCTCGCGATGACAAAGCATCCTTGGACCTCGCTGGGTATCATCGTAGCTAAAATCAAGTCACATGCAAAGAAGAACATGTCAAAGCAGAAAAGGCTATGGTGGGAGATATCTTGTGTACAACACACACTGTTGGCAGTTCTTCGAGCAACTTCCGAGCTTAATTGAGGTCAATCGACCTATGTTTCCTGTGGTGGCTATAGCTCCAAGGATAGAGCGGTGGTTTGCGGACTGACAGGCCGGTAGCAGAAGGGCCCTGCTGCCGCTGGGTTTGGCACAGGGCTCGTCGCCACCACCCACATTGCGGCAGCGAGGATGACATTCAACGGACCTATCATCCCCATCGCCACAGCAGAGGAAGGCTCTCCTACTGCTATCCATAACCCATCCTTTGGGATTTGCTCGACGAAGACGGTGACCTGGAGAGCTGTGATCTGTTGTCGAACCCATCCTCGGGTACAAAATCCTATTATACCTATGATCAAAGGAGCATTTCTTGAACTTGTTGAAGGCGATATGTTGGCACGTTGAAGCTGGAGGTGATCCCGGCACGATGGTGGTTGAAAGAATTGACAATGGAGTGGCAAGGTGTAGAGGAGAGAGGGAAAAAAAGAAAAGAGGTGGAAGATCCACCGTTAAATTTCACCTCTGGTTAGATTAACTCACACTATTAACTCAAGTAAAAGTACAACTAACGGCAGCGTCTGTGGAGTAAGACGGAGCAAGTTTACAGGGTCGAAGGGGGAATTAGATTGTTTCAAATGTTGTGGAGGTAATTGACAAGATTATAAGGTCTGCCGGGTAAAAATCCCAAACGAAAATGTATGGACTAAAATACCCTTTTGGATGAACAACCGCTAGATCGAGATCTAACGGATCTCGTGATGGGCTTTTCATGCCCCAGGAAAGGTGCACCTCATTAGAAGGGCCCTCTCTCTCTCTATGTATAGAGAGAGAGAGAGAGGGAAAAAGCAATATGCTCCCTATTAGATACCTAAGGGGTGATGATCTCATGCGTTTAAGGCTTGGGGGGACTCTCTTGTTTGGAGAAGCATTTTGGGCATTCGACACTTATTGGCTAACTCCACGGGTGGGTACGTGGGCTACCTTGCCCCAATTAGCGCAAATCGGAACGTTGCTTTCAAAGATGCTATGATAGGGGTAAGAAATAGAGCTAACAATGTTTCTTGGGTACCTATCATGTGAAACTCTAAGGTGGTCCCTAAGCACACATGTATGCTTTACACGGCTATCTTGGACCACCTGCCAACGCTGGAAAGGCTTTCAAGGCGCATACTGATTAATGATGGAGACTGCTATCTTTGAGGCCAGGCTGGGGAAACAAACAACCATCTATTCTATATATGCTCCTATGCAGATGAGGTATGGGCTGGGATATCTGTAGCCCTGAATCTTCCAACTACTGGGATATCGTGTCTAAACTCGATGCTTAATAGCTGCTTAAAGATATCCTGCTGTAATATGAGATTGAGGACCGGCGTCTCATTTGTTGCAGCCACTTAGGCTATTTGGGAGGAGCGTAATTCTAGATGGACATCCAGGCGACTTCCACTGCTGCTGATACGATCCATAGAGTCTCAAGCATAGTAACAACCACTCTCAACTGAAATACATCTGACTATTTTTTATTTAATTTTAGACTAGGGAATTTTACCTGGTAGACCCTATAATCTTTGTCAATTACCCTTACGACCTTCGAAACATCGATATTCCTCCGTCGACCCCGTAAACTTGCTAACCCTTACCCTACAAACTTTGTGGTTAATCTCCATCAATTTACATATTAAAACTAACCAAATTCTGTCATATTCTTTTACATTATACCTATTTTATTTATCAAATTTTACATTCAGTGCCATTCCCCCTCTCCCTCCTCCTGTTTCCCCACCCCCTCGCCCGCCCATGATCCTCGCCCTCCCCGTCGTCGCCTCCCGCCCCCTGCCCTCCGCCCTTGGGCCTCCCTGTCCTGCGCCCCCTGCCCTCCACCCATGGCCCTCCCTTCCCTCCGCCCCTACGCCCCCTTCCCTTCGCCCCATGCACCCCCTACTCTCCGTCCCCTAGCCCTCCCTGCCTCCCGCCCTCTGCCCCTGGCCCTCGCCCCCTGCCCTTCGCCCCCTCCGCCCTACGTCCCCTGCCCGAGCCCCATCCGCCCTTGTGCCTTCACCACCCTCTACTCCCTCCGCCCCCTGCGCCACCTACCCTAGCCCCATCCTCCCTTGTACCCTCCCGCCCTCTGCCACATCGCCACCGAAGCGCCCCTCTCACTCGACCACGCGCTCTCGTCCTCCGATGCCGCTCCCACAACAACCTCCTCTGTCGCCTCTTTTCCATCGTGAACCAGCTGATACAGATCGTGGAGGAGGAGAGGGACCTGAAGCTCCTCGTCCCCTATGTTGTCACGCTGGGGTGTCTATCGATGACATTCCACACCACGGAGATGTGCGTGATCGGGCCTCTGGTGTGGCTGCTGGAGGACATGGAGGTGGAGCTTATGCGGGAGGCCGTGGTGGCACTGATCAAGTTCACGAAGCAGGAGAACCACCTACACAAGCCGTACTCCGAGGCGCTGATCGCGATAGGAGGTGTGATGTCGCTTGTGCAGCTAGTGCACTTCGGGGAGCATAACGTGCAGCTACAGGCGGTGGTACTGTTGTGCCTGGTGGCGATGACGTCGATGAGCATGCCAGACAATGACGTGCTTGCGGCTGGGTTGATGAAGATGGAAGGGAGAGAGTGGAAGAGGAAGGAGGGGGAGAGAAGAAGAAAGGAGGGAGAGTGGAAGAAAACCTACCATTAGATTTGCTAGAGTTAGATTAACTCAACTTAAACCCAAGCTAGTTAACTTAAAAAGTCTCAAATTAACGGCAAGGTCTATAGGGTAAGACATAACAAATTTACGGGTTCGAGGGAGGAATGTCGATGTTTCAAAGGTCGTAGAGGTAATTGACAAAGACTATAGTGTCTGACAAGTAAAAATCCATTTGGAAAATATCTTTGGTATTTTGTATCTCTGACCGTCAAGCCCTATTAGATGCACTGCAGCCCCAAATCCGATTTCGAAATGTTGCTTGTGACTCTAGAGAGACAATTGTAATCACAGGTTTTTCTTTTTGATTGAAATATACGAATACACACCTAGCAAAAAAAAAATATCAAATAATCACAAAGCGCGGCATTTTCTCTACGTTGGAATCCCGACGCGAGCGTTGTTTGTGGACAGTCGACAGAGAGACGTCTTTTCCTCCTCGGTGCCTGGTCGTCCTCCAGTACTATAGCCATCAAGCAGCAGTTGTGGGGACTCCCCTTCCTCTCGTAAGCACCGTCCAACTCCCAGAAGGTTTCTGCCACGGGGCCTCTCCACTCCTGCACCATTGCTAGCATCTACCCGCCAATTACCATGTACCCGCCCTCCACGTTCTCCTCCAGCTTTGATCCCACCACTCCCTTCGTCCTCCTCCTCCCCTTCCTTTCTCTACCGTACCTCTCCTTGCATAGGATCACACCGCCATCCACCCGTGGTTTTTCCAGCCTCCAGCTCCCCTGTTCCAGCACTCATCCATTTCCTGTAAAGGCTCCCGTTTACCAGCTTCTGCCTCTTACCCACAAAAGTCTCAAACGATCCTGTGGAGTATAGGTCGAAATGGCGGGTCTTCGAGCCATATGTTCCTTCGTGGAGGTGGTGCCGAGGGAGAGGAGGGTGCTCAGGGTAGGAAGAGGTGGGGGTCTGAAAGAGTTATCGAGGAATGGGAAATGGAGGGGGGTGGGGAGGGGAATGGGGAAAGGTGGGCTGATGGATGATGGATTCGATGAGGGTGATGAGGCCCTCAAGGCCACCATTGAGAAGAGCAAGAAGGTCTTGGACATGCAGAAGAATCTCATCCGAGAGGTTATTGTTTTATTTCCATTTTTGCTCCATCTCATCTTTGATGCCACGCCCACGTTTCTTAATCCGATTAGTATTTCTTCCACCTCCTGCTCTAACTTTGTAGTCTGGCTTAAAATCTTTTATGGGTAACAAAGGAAAATTCAGCATTTTTCTCACGTTACAGGTATTTGGGACCAGATAAGATATGAGATGCATCCGAATATGGGTAAATTTATTTTAATTATAGTAGAAAATTTTATAGGCTGTTGAGTGGTGATGCATTTTAGTTTTTATTGAGAGATCTCGAAGTCGTCATCCTCCAAACTCATCGAGGGGGCTTGATTGATAAGAGTGTATTTCAGCGAAAACTGGTTGGTTCATGATCCAAAAGGATCGGATGCAAAAGAGCAAAGCCAAATGCTAGAAGAACCCAGTTGCCAAGTTACTCCTCAACATTGTGAGCAGTGACAGTGGAGAACATGCCATTCCCGCGGGATTCTCTATTAACATCGTATTGCTGTGAATACCAGTTTCAAATCTGGCCATCTAATCAGGAAGAAACAATCAGATTGTAAATGAATGGTTCTGGAATTGGCTCCCACCAACTTTCTTGCTGATCGATTGGAGATCTTTCAATATATAAGTTAAAGTTGCTGACTTGTTATGTTTGGTTTCTAGGTTACTCCTGAGTTACCCACTGAATTTAAAATGTTGAGTTGAGTAAATGGATCTTGGATGTGGATACATTTTATCCTCAACCATATAACAATTTTATGTACTACTATGTTGATGATTAAGGGGATGGAAAACTTAGCTGCCTGCATGTGCTGGTTCATCCTTCCAAGGATTATCCTTTGCATGAGAATGGGTTTCCAGATAACTCTATTTCATTCGTGTTTTCCAGTTTTATTACTTTTTCTACGTGGTAGCGGAGCCAATCTGATTAAGAATTGCAAAATTTTAAGGAAGCTTTGCCTGTACTTGGTGCTCACTGAGGATATCCTTATCTCTCTGGATTTCATGGGTTATTTGCGATCTTCATTCGGACATTGAATCTGCGACATGAAGACAACCTCATCTTTATCGAGAAACATGGTCGCCGCCATGAAGGTTTAAAAAAAAATGAAAGATGGATTTAGGTGGTTTCCCTGTAATTTAATTTATATGAGAAGTAGTCTTGAGGCGATTGAGGTGCAAGTCTCATTGTTTTCTCACAAGTATGCAATTTAACAAAGGAATTTTTACCCCACGAACACTATAAAATTTATAAATTACTTTCTCGACGTTTGAAACATCGATATTCCTCCTCTCAACCCGTAAACATGCTAACCCTTACCCCACAGATCCTGTGGTTAACCTACATCCATTTACACGTTTAATATAACCGGATTCCGTTAAAAAGAGGCATGAATTGACCTCTTTATTTGATAAATTTACAAAAGTGCCATCATCTACATCCTCTCCCTCCCCTCCTCTCTCTCCTTGTTCCTCGCCCCCCTCTACCACCTCCTCCCCTCCTGTTGCACCGCCCCGCCCCAAGCCGCCGCCTCCCCTTTCTCTTCTGCCCCTGCCCCTGCCCCCTCCACCTCCTCCCCACCTCCCGTTGCTTCGCCCCCAAGTCGCTCTACCTCAGCTAACAACCATCTCTCCGGCACCATACCTGAGTCCCCTCTCCACAGTCCACCGCCTCAAGTGGTCGTGCTCGCTGGAAACCGACTGCTCGGCCGCATTTCGTCCTCCCTAGCCAAGCTACCACGCCTCGTGCTCCTCTTGTAGGAGAACACGCTCATAGGGTAAATCCCAGCTTTCCGCTAGGTGGGTCTCCGTTACTTCAACATCTCCAACAACAAACTCTCAGGGGAGATACTAAAGACCCCACCTTTCGTTCACTTCAACGCTTCTTGCTTCTCCACAACCCGAACCTCTGCGGGGTGCAGGTAGGGAGGTCGTGTTCGAGCTTCTCCAGTAATACCATTTCGCCATCCCTGAGTCCCAGCGACGACTTGTCCAACGTGCTGGAGGAGCCTTCCATGAGGAAATCCAAGAAGAAAGTTGTGGCTATCCTGGCGGCTTTGATGTCGTCGGTGGTGTCCTGCGTGGCACTGCTACTGGTGTCGTATCTGGTGATGGGTCCACAGAGGAGGTCGAGTACGGGGGTGGCGAGGTCGATAGGGGAAGGTGGTCGACCCAAGACGAATGAAAGTGAGGGGGTACGAACAAAGGAGGAGGGAGGGATGCCGAGGGAGAAGAAGAGGTTCACGTAGGGGTGGGTGGGTTGGGGAAGCTGGCATTCTGCGGGGGATGGGGGGCATGTACAACTTGGAGGAGCTGTTGAAGGCATCGACGGAGACGCTGGGGAGGGGCAACGTCGGAGCGCGTATAAGGCTGCCATGGAGTCCGGCTTCATCGTCACCTTGAAGCGCCTTAGGGACTCCAGCTACCCCGACGTCGACAAGTTCTGATGCCGCATGGAGGTTCTCGACGGATGCACCACCCGAACGTCATGCCCCTTTGGACCTACTTCCAGGCCAAGGAGGAGTGTCTCCGCATCTACGATTACTCTCTCGGTTTTACTCAACTATTCCCATCTTATGATCTGCAATTCAACATTTTGCAACATAAATGTTTCGATTAACCAATGCAAGCGAGCAGATGAATGGTAGGAGAATGCATTTCACATGGTGGTTTGATTAACTCATTTTTATCCCAATCAAGTTAACCCAAGATGTGTCAATTAACGACGAGGTTCGTGGGATAAGACGGAGCAAGTTTGCAGGGTCGAGGGGGGATTAGGTTGTTTCAAAGGCCGAGGAGGTAATTGGGAAGTTTATAGGGTTCGTGGGGTAAAAATCCCTTTAACAAAACAATATTGTATAGTATTGCGAAAACAATATTATAACACAAATCTCCATGAATTTAAAGCAATTAAAGATTTTTGTTGTAATTCTTCAATGTTGAAGAGGAACAATCTTATTGTTAAATGAACTATTAAAAAACACAATATCTAATAATAATACAAATATTGTATAAGTTTCAAGTTTTTAGTTTCTAATCCTGAAAAAGTGAAAAGTGTAGCAAAATCATGTTCTAAAATAATAAATATATTGCTATATAAGCGTATGTTTATACACAATAAATAGAACACATATCAAGCAAGCAAGCTTGGAACAACAAATGGATTCCTCTAAACACACAGGCACTCTAATCCTGAATAATTAAAACTAAATGTTATTTAAGGAGAGTTGCCTTTGAACCCCTAAAAGGAGGAGTGTATATGCTCCCCCAGACCCCCTTTATGCTTGTTGAATGGGCATCGAGATCCCTATCTCGGAACAATGAGTTTTGCCCACCAACGATGAGAGGACATTAGACAATGGGCTCAACAATTTATTAGTTAGAACAAAGTGGTCAGGATTCAAGAAATCTCAACAACATACATGCTATATAATGATCTTTGCGATGAATTAATAACATTAACTATATAATGATGCAGTATGAATGCTATAAAAAGCATCTTTACATTTATTGTATATGGAGCATATAATGCTTAATTACAACTTGAAAAGAATATTTGGGCTGCAAATGAGGGAGAGATGATATCCTGCAGCTAGAGTAACCATGGCAAGGAACTAAAGGTTGCAACAAACATGACAAAGATGAGTGAAAGGTGCATTGAATCTATACAATGAGGAGTAGAAAAGGAGGGTTTAGTGGTCGGGATTGGTTTAACCCTCAACAACATTGTCTTTTGTAGATTTGACCCGGTGCCTTTCTTAAACACATGACATTGGCAAGCCATTTTGCATAATTGTTATTGCACTTATATCATTACATATATGGAGTAAAATGTATTTGTGGTTGTAATATCGATGAGGTCCTTTACGAATAGGGATTGCATATTATGATTACTTTGGATGCCATATATGTGATGATCAAAAGAGTTAAATCGTATCAGTTGAGGCATAGTTGTTGATCTAAGGTGTTAGGTCGAGGACGCAACTAGCATCATACAATGATATCCAAAGAGGATCTTTAGTCTGAAAAGAGATGCCATTCTTCCCGAAGACTGGTGTTCAGCTGATACTCTTGATGCATGTCTTCTTCATCGCATAAGAGGTTCAGAGTTGGTGATTGGTCAAGTTAAAGAGTTATTTGATCATCAACTAAGATACATCTACATATCTAAGTATGCATATTTCACAGACCATTAATTTGATGGCCTTGACATGATGTGAATACCGACAAACTGGTGCATGATCTCTCAAAAGTATCATAAATATTTTTATATATAAATATAGAGACAAAGCTCAAATCATGAGACATTAGGGTAAAGTGAATTCCACCTAATCAATATACCTGTTTGAAATCATATGATTGATGTTAGCGTCCTATCGTCAAATGAAACATCTTATTCTTAACCATGTTAGGGGATATGTAAATATGGAAACATATACTTCGGATTATCCATATTTTCCATATATATGATACTATGTGTATTGAGAATACTCAGGGGTAGCACGATCATTCAAGTCCTAAATGACTGGGAATTGATCCAAAAGAGTTTAGGTTGATTAATGATACAATTCAGTATCCAAGTCGATAACATGATAACCTTACTGGTTATTATTCCTAATATCACATTCAAACTACTATACATGCATTTATATGATCTCCCTATTAAATCTCCAAATATTTGTGTTTAGTGCACAAAATCAAGAAGTCTCAATTCCATTGGAGTTTCTTATCCTAGAACAATATCTCAGATTTCAATATTTTGAGTTGTGAATAGGTGGATTCACTTCTGCCAAAATCATGAACAAATCATGAGATTAAAATCTCATGGATCGTGGATAACACTGTCGAGGATATAACCGATCTCAAGAATTGTGAGACAGGATATCATGATAGAAATATACACAGATTTAATAGTTAGGCACATGAACCCTATTCGCCTTTGAGAGGATTACTCATGTAAATTTAATTCACATATACTTTGATGAATTATTCTTTTAATTTGATGTTGTTCAATTTGGAATGGAATTAATTGAAATCAAACCAAGTGCAAATATGAAATCTCTGCTCCTTATTGGTCATCTCCATCCTCTCTCTCATTCTTCCTTTATGGCTCTCTCACTTCTTGTTCGAGGAGCCTGATTGCTCACTCTGCTTGCATGGTGAAGAGGTGGACTTCGTACGTCTGTGTCTGCTGTAAGGAGAATGAGAAGATCCTCATGCATCCACTCTGGGATGTGGACAATAGTAAAATGGGGCTCTAGGTTTCACGAGAAGATTCGTGCCTCATCACCTTGCTCGTTAGTATAGGTTCATGGGATGGAACTTGAGATTGGATGTCTCTTCATTATATAGGTTGTTCGCATCTTCGAAAGTATAATCCTAATATCTTGTAGTTCATGGGAACGTCATAGAAAAAGTTTCTACCACCACGTGGTTCCGAGATGTACTTTTGTTGTTATTTGCCCATAAGAGGGGTTTGTTTTTCAGATTTGATGTGTGTTTTCACATGTTTTTGCGATGCATGAGGTCAAATCTCTCATCAGCCTTCACCTGGCCTTGTTGCTCATCATCGTCTTAGTCATGTGAGGTGCATACCTCGTCTGATTTAGTTGAAGCACACATATTAGGATGTGAGCCCTCCACCTCACCTCAAAACATATGCCTTAAGCACTTGAGTCTAGTTTATTCATACCATGCGTCCCATTGATGGAATATTGCACCACTAATCGATCACTGTTGTACTATACTAGTCCTACAATTCAACAATGTGTTCGATTCTTCCACTTGGAGTGATCGATTGCCTTTTCTTCCTAGTTGTTTTCCAAGATGCCTTTGTGATTGATTAAGACATTAGGTTGATCAATCATCCTCTGCTCCTATCCTATTCTAAAAAATGTCCGTGATCGACTAAGGTTTTAGGTTGATTTATAATATTTTGCTCATGTCCTTCTCCGGTTGCCATTTGTGTTCCTGGTTAATCAATCATGTTCAAGTTGTTGCACTAACGGGTTATAAGATTGAAGATGGAAAAGATAAGGACAATTTCAAGACTCCGCCTTGTTTATGAAGTTACCGGATCACATGACTTTTAGTCGTCCATACCACCTCCACCAAACTCGCTATCTTTTGTTGGTTATTTTGTTTCTGAGGTAGGAGTCGCTGTCACAAACCTATTAATTATATTCGAGGAACTAAGAAGGCTATAAAGGGAGATGATCAGATGTGAAATCAATGGTACTTCAAGGATAGACAAGTAAGGGGATGGATTATCAACTCGAATCACAATTGCTCATCGTTTGATGAAATACTTTATGTTATTAGGAATATTCTTTTTAGTATGTTTCAGGAAATGGAGGAGGTCCAAATCTACCAGCTCACCTATGATAGATATGCCCTTCATTAGGGGTAAATCATTGTTGTAAGCTTCTATATGACAAATCCAATAGGGAAGACTTATATGTCGATGGTGTTTAGGTCAGTATTGACGATCAAAAACATTATTGGGATTGTGATGATGTTTAGGTCAATATTGACGATCAAAAAACATTATTGGGATTGTGCTTGGAAGAAACAAATCTTCATCATTCTTGATAGTCGTTATCCTATTCACAATGTTTTGAGTCAAATTCTCAATACCGTTAGACTTCCTCCTCTTTAGGAAGCATATTATCATATTCAGGCTGGGGAAAATAAGTGTGATGAGGATTCTACGTTGGAATTTTCAAGCTTTGTGTTGTAATTAAATTAACGGGGGTCAACATCAGTTGGGTGCTTATTTATCCATTTGAATTCCCAATTAGAAGCAATGTTTATTTAGAGGGAGAAAATAGTGGAATTTTGCTTGATTCAGTTTTTTATGGGCTTATATATGACCCCACAAAACCCTCCCACATATCTTGTGGCAAAAAGAGAGAGGGATTGGAGAGGCCACATTTGTGCTCTGACTTTGTATCTGTCTTCGGTTCATGTATGGGCTTTGGCTCGAAAGAGTTAATTTGGATCTCTTATCTCGACAATTTCATCACGATTTATTTTAGAACCTTTAATATAATTTATTTTATGGATTAATTTGTAATCCATAAGCAGTTTGAAATTACGATGCCTTGTTTCATTGTCATAGACATTTTGGGGAGACCCAATGGGCATCCTATTCCTCTTACTGGGATGACGGTTACAGTTGGGAGGTGACATCCTCCTCGATTGTTCTCTCCATGGTGCCTATTTATATCCTGTCAAGTGCATATGGTCATTCACACATTCTTCATTTTTGTCCCCCTCCCACCATCAAACAATCTCTTTTCTCTCAGTTGCGAAATGTCACAGTGCGCTGACATCGATCGTGCTACCGTCATATCCTGGCTGACATCGATTGTGCTACCGTCATATCCTTGGGAGAGGATTGCCAAATCCAACGCATTGATAAAGTGGAAACAATATCTTCTTAAAGAAAAATCCTACATGGGTGCCTCGGTGAAATTTGTTCTTAGTCTGTTTTCCATTTTTTTTATTATTATAGGTTTATCTCTTCTTTTCCAGATCTTGCTTGATATCGTATTGTTATCTAAATCATTATTTTTATACTATCCATTGTACACTCCTAATTGGATTTGGATTTATGTTTGGTTGTTTATTAGTTCTATAGTTTGTAATCTTATTAAATATACCATGTTAATTCGAAAAATTATGGTTTAATTTTGTTGTTTTTAATTTGGATTGTATTTTAAATTATGTTAGATAGGGTATTCAAATCGATGGTGGATATGACAGGATGCTAACGAAAAGTTGTGGACAAAAATCCAAGCAGTAGTAGTAGCAAGCATGAAAACTAGTTGACCAATGTTGGGTTAATTTCATTGCTTGATATTGATTTTCCTCTGGTGAATGAAGAAAATCCTTCTATGGAAAGCCAAAAGGTCTACTCTACATGGAAGGAACAAGATCATATATGTCATGGTTGCATTTTGTTGGTTTTGTCCAACATCTAGTTTGATGCTGAAGGGGCTATGCGAAGAATTCAACAAAAAGAATACTAAAGATCTTGATTTTGAAAACTACTTCACTAAAAAGTTCATAAAAGTTTATATCGTGAAGGAAAAATCTATTTCTGAACAAGCACACGAGTTCTGCTCTTGCTCCATGGTTTGACAGAGGATGAAATTAGACCTCTAGAGAAGATCCAGGCCATGTTTACAAGAAAACTTTCTAAATCTTGAGAAGACTTCGGTGTCACTTTAAAACATATTAATGGAAAATTTTCTAAGATTAATTGATAGTAACAATTAAATATGAAAATAAATATGGATATATTTGTATCTAATATGCTATGTATTCGGATACAAACAAGGTTGTAGAAAACGGTAGTCGGTATTCGGTCGGCGGGGTCACTGACTAAGGATTAATCAACAGTCCGGCGACTAATCATATTTAATCGACCATTAGTCGGTTTGAATTTTTTAATTATTTTAAATATATAAATAATTTTGTATACATATATTCTTATATATTTACATTGATTTGTACATTTTCTATACTATCATAATGAAATGAAAGAAGTAATTGACTTTAGATATAACATTAAACATATTAGAATAAGTTTGCTTTTAAAAAATCAAAAACTGAAAAATAAATATTCTCTGTGTAAAAGTCGGCCCGATTAGTCGGGTTGACCGACTAATGGTCGATTAGACCTAGTCGAGTCGGCTACTCCCTCGACTTGACTAGTCGGGCCCACTAATCAGCCTAGTCGGCCGTCTTTTACAACAGTGGATATAAATACCCATTATAAATATATAAATTGTTATAAATATTTATAATTTGGGTAAAAAAGTTCTATGGTTTCATTTACCATTTTTGATATATATTTAATATATTTGTTCTATGTGTAAATCATTCTAGACATGCATTTTTAGGTTACCCTATAAAGTATTTATACTATTATTCATATCCTATTCATACTTGTTTTATATTCATGTTCGTTTTTAGAGCATGGTAGTATATTTTTTGTATCTGTCAATATTCCTATTGGCTATTATTCGTATTTTAATATGGATTAGGATATGATTATACCTATATTAATATCTGAATTTGACATTTTCATCCCTAGTGGTAATTGCCATTGAAGAGGAACACATGAAACGAAAACTTGTTCCGGATAATGTTCATCTTGAGGTTAAAAACATGACCTTGAAGGGTTAAGAAAAAAAGAGAAATAGGAGGACAACAACAACAACAACAAAACCTTCTCCCATATTAAGTAGAGTCAGCTACATGGATTCTTTACTCCCATTCAGATCTTTTTGGGTCATTCGCGGACCTAGATCCAAATAACTAAAATCCCTTTGGATAGTCTCCTTCCAACGCTTATTGGGCCTTCCTCGCCCTCTCTTAGCTGGCTCAACACCCCAAATCTCACGTCTTCTAACTAGTGCATCAGTCAGTCTTCGTTGCAAATGCCCAAACCACCTTAAGTGATTCTCTCTAATCTTATCCTCTATCGGAGAAGTACCAACTTTCCTTCTGATTACATTGTTTCAAATCTGATCTTTTCGTGCATGATCGTACATCCATCGTAACATTTTTCATTTCTACTACTGTCATTCTTTGTACATGTCCATAGTTCACAAGCCAACATTCATATCCATAGAGTATAGCAGGTCTTACGACTGTTTTGTAATATTTCCCCTTTTTCAAAGGATTTTTCTTATCACATATAATGATAAATGCTCATCTTTACTTTGGCCAACCTCATTTATTCTATGGGTAATATCTCCGTCGATTTCCCATCACGTTACAAAATAGACCTCAAGTATCTAAAAGAATCTTTCTTCTGATTGTTATCTTCTCACATCTTCACATCGATTCTTTCACCACTATTTCCATCAAATATCCACTCCATATATTCAGTCTTAGCCCTACTTATCGAAATCCTCTAGTCTGTAAGGCATGTCTCAAAACCTCAAGCTTCTCATTTGTTAAGGGAAATAGTAGGACAATGAAGATAAAATCAAATCTACGAGGGGAAATCTAGTAAAAGGCAAAGAATGAACCTTACTGACACCACTATCATGTTGAGCACTAGAAGAAGGATTGGATCTCCTTGAAAGCTCCATCGAAGATTACAAAATGAAGCCTGCAAGTGTATATGATCACTGTTTAGATCATGCCTAGTGAAGGGTGTCTCACAATAGAACTTAACTATAATGTATTCATGATTGAAATGAGCAGGTCATGGATATGGGAGCCAATGGACATATCTAGTTTGACATATCTGTGTTTTCTTCTTATCAAACCTACAATAATGATCACTTGTTGTGAAACTTAGATCCGAATCACTCGAATCCAAATTGAATCCGACCCGATTAAGGGTCTACATGACCAATTAATATTCAATTAATATTGAGTAAAATCAGATCGATCCATAAACCGCTGATCGCATCCCGTTCGGATGCAATCGATAAAAAATAGATTGCACAATAATTTGTGTCATCGGGAAAAAAAGCTGGGACGCGGTCCAAACCACAAAACAAACCGAGACCACCATAAAGTTCGATTCAACAAAATAAGACCAATGAAATCGATTGTTCGTCGATCGAAGGTCATTTAATAATTTACAATCGTAAGATTTAATCACAAATCAAGATCGTATCTCGATAATTTCTGAATTCATCTCAGATCATAAGTATATGAATATTGTTGGGATTATTGTACATCTTTGGTGTTATTTTCTATTTCATTTTCTTTACGTACCTCTCATACAATTTACCCAAGGGTTTTTCTCCTATATAAGAGAGCCTCGAGGTCTCATAAATATGAAACAATTCATTTTTTCCTCCAACATGGTATCAGAGCAACGGTCTTATACCAGGGTTCCCATATCCCATCCCTAACCCTAACCCTACACGCCGACCTCCCTCCCTCCGTGCGAGTCGCTGCCAGCCCTTGCCCCGCGCGTCCCTCCCTCTCGCACGCATCCCTCCCCTCTGCCCTGCCACCCTGCGCGCCCCTCCCCCCTCACGCGTGCTGTGGCCATGCGCAACAGCCCCCGCGGGGCCTTATAGCGTCGCCCTACATCTAGTGTGCTGTAGGAAGCCATCCATTGGCCTCTTCACCCAGCGACGGGTGTCCAACATTCGCAAAACTAGCCTCTTCCAATGTATAAAACACGATTCTGCTACAGTTCGTCCATTTCAGAGGGCCGATAAGGTCTCATTTGGTTCGGGCTTCGTGGTTTTCATTAAATCACGTCTCTCGACTTCAGTCCACACCAACAATTGATGAGGATGGTTGTATGAGTCTACATGTACAACCAATCCTCCATATGATTGTGTAGACTCACTCGTATTAGTCTATACCTCAGTTTTGTTCCAGCTATTGGCATTCATTTTACCATGTCAAAGAACAAGGGTGACGATTTTTCTTCTCCAGTGCCTTCAAGGACCCGACTCCCATTGTGAAGATGGATGGGACAAACTACGAGTTGTGGTCCATGTAATTCGCATCATGATGCGTGCCATAATAAGGAGCACTTTCTGACGGAATTCGAGCCGACGGGAAAAACTGTGGCTAATGCTTCTTGGAAGTAGGATGATGCCTATGATCGTATTTGGCTCTCCAGGACGCTCACCACGGAGATTGCCAATGGTATTGTCAATCAACCCACGACAAAGGCTATGTGGGATATCTTAGCAAACACATATGGGCAGGCAAAGAATGAGAGCAAGATTCTACAATTACAGTTTGATATTTTTTCAACCAAGCAGAATGATCGACCTCTTCACGTACACTTCTCTCATCTTACAGGCATGTTTGAGCGTCTGCATAGTTTCATGCCTAATACTACCAGTACTGAGCAACAACAAGCATATCAGAATGCCACTATGATATGAATCTTTCTGTCATCTCTTGACTCTGAGTATGATGCAACACACACTCAACTACTTCTGGAGAGACGATACCTCCAATAGATGAGGTATACAAGAGGTTGAGCAGGATTACGACTTAATCTACCATTGCGGTTCAGGCTATGACATCTTCTCGTGGCAGATGGGGGTACTTCACAGTTTCGCGGACGAGGACCACATGGTCGAGGAGGAGGACGACAACATGGTCCATGTTCACATTACCATCGTCCCGATCATTCTGAGGAGACATGCTATCTTAGCATGGGTATCCTACGTCTGCTTGTGTTGCTGAGCATACCGCCCCTACTCCTACTCTTGCTCCTGCTCATGATGCACGTTTCAATGATATTGTTTCCAGACTGAGAGAGATGATGACTACTCCTACCACTTCGATTGCAAGATCTTCTGATGTTGCACACGCTGCCAAAGCCTCTTCAAGTTTGTCAGGTATTGCTTATGCACTTACCAGTAGTAGCAGTTCAAATTTGTCTCATTGGATCATGGACTCTGGAGCATCTCGTCATATGTGCGGCGATCGAGCATAGCTTACTTCTTACAGGTCTATCCCTCATGGTAGATCAGTTGTGATTTCTAATGGGGATCATCTACCCATTGCTGGTTAGGGGGAGATTGTTCTAGCTCCCTCGATGCGTCTGCAGAATGTTTTACTTGCTCCAGCATTTCAGATGAATCTTTTCTATTAGCCAGATTACAAAAGATTTATATTGTCATGCCATATTTGATCCATCTTCTCTAGTGTTTTAGGATATACTCATGGGCAGGGTGATTGGATGTGGCCGTGGGCATAGAGGGGTTTACAGACTTGTTCAGCCTCCGTGTGCTGGTGAAGCTACTATCCCTTCTGGATATGTTTCTCCTTTCATGTGGCATCTTCGTTTTGGACACCTTCCTCTGCATAATTTGTGTCATGTTCTCCCACAGATCTCTACGCGTACTACCTTGGGGTGTCAGGCATGCCAGCTTGGGAACATCATCGTTCCTCTTTTCCGAGTCGTCAGAGTCGTCACATTAGTCAGCTGTTTGAGTTGCTTCATTTTGATATCTGGGGTCCTAGTTATGTTCCCGATCATTAGGGACATCGGTTCTAGATGGTTGTTATGGATGATTTCTCTAGATTATCTTGGGTTTTCCTATTAAAGAAGCTGGTCCTATTATTAAATCTTTTCTTATTGAGATCAAGAACATTTTTGTTTGCTAATATGAAATTTATTCGCACTGACAATACCTTGGAGTTTTCTACCTTACAATTGTCTGACTTTCTCAAATCTATTAGTGTTGTTCGTCAGACTTCGTGTGCTTACACTTCACAACAGAATGGTATTGCAAGGCAAATACCGTCATCTTTTGGATGTCATGAGGACTCTTTTGACTCAGAGTTGAGCTCCTCATTCATTTTAGGGTGATGCGGTTCTCATTACTTGTTACTTGGTGAACCGCACACCATCTACTATCCTTGGAGAAAAAGTTCCTTTCTTGATTGCGTTTCCCGAGAAGGATTTATTCTCCCTTACTCCCAGGGTCCTTGAATATGTGGCTTTTGTCCACAATTTTACTTTGGGTTGTGACAAGCTCTCTCTTAAACCTGTCAAATGTGTGTTCGTTGGTTATTCTTGTACCCAAAAAGGGTATATATGGTTTGATCCTGTTAAGAGAAAATATTATGTTAGTGTTGATGTCACATTTTTTTGAGTCTATTATGTATTTTTCTCCCATAGGTGACAAGTTGTCTAATGCTGACTCAGGTGATGATATCTTTGTACCTCTACCCTCGCTATCTACACCATCTCCTCATGTTGAGTCTCACTCACTTCCACCTCCACCGCCTCCACCACCTCCACCCATAGAAGGCCGCATCGGCGATATATCGGCAATATATCGCCAATATATCGGTTTCGACAAGGAAGGGGTATCGAAATCACCCCGTATATCATTTTACAAGGATATCGGCGATATATCGTCGATATATCGGCGATATATCGCCATATCGGCTCATATCGGTCAAAAAGGACTTGATTTAGTACAAAGAATCCCGGATATCGATCAATATCACCGATATTTCTCTGATATCTCTATATATCAATGCTATTATTCATGCTAGATTGATTCCACTACTTATCTCGCTACACCCAGTATTAAAAACATATCTATCTACACTTAGTATTAAAACACACAATGATATATATATATATATTGTTTTGGGTTGGGGGCACTGCTCCCGCACCCCTGTAGCCCCCCATGCTCGCTGACCGGGCATCGAAACCCCTATACTGGTAGGGTATGGTGCGATAGGAAGGTGAATACATTGATTCTTCAACTTGGAGTATATTTGCAAGTTATTTTCATGTTGTAAGACTTGAATAAAATCCATTTCCAATATCTATAAAGTCAATTCTTCAAAAAAATCTATAAGTCAAGAATCAACATTAATATCGATATGAAATGATCGATATATGCTATATAAGCTTCATAGATGACCGATATGTGTGATATAAGAGTATACTTGTAAGTTATTTAGTGATTTAAGAACTTGGAAGAATTCCATTTTCAATATATATATATATATATATATATATATAGGTCAACAACAACTAACCATACCAACGATATGTTCGATATGACCGATATGTGCAATATAAGGATCATGGTCTTCACAAATGATCTATGTATGTCATCGAAGTGTATATTTGTAACTTATTTAATGTTATAAGAACTTGAATGGAATTCATTTCCAATATCTGTAGGTCAGGAATAAACATTAATAACGATATGTTCGATATGATCGATATGTTTGATATATGGGTTATAAATGACCGATATGTGTGACATAAGTGTGTATTTGTAAGTTATTTGTTGTTTAATATATTGGATAATATTAATTTCTGAAAAAACGTTAAAAAATAGCTTTTTTGAGCCATTCCCACTGATATCGTCGTGATATATCCAATTCCGTGCAGACCGAAACGATATCGATACATCCTTCCTTGCCTCCACCTATGTCTACCATGACACATTTCCTACCTCGGTTTTACATTCATAGGTCTTCTACTCACCCCTCTGCTCCTGCACCTTCCTCGTCATCCAGCATACCCTAGGTATGTGATGAACACATTGTTTCTACTGATAGCACTGGTGCTATGCTTGATCCATGGGATACTACACAGGAGGTGCTGGTACCAGATAACAAAGAGGCTGATGACCTTGATGTACCTATTGCTTTGAGGAAGCCATGTCACAACTGCTCTTCGTATCCCCTAGCTGCGCATGTTTCCTTTGGTCATCTTTCAGATGAGTACATGAGGTTTGTTATGGCCCTCCCAGTTGCTACTATTCCACGAACATATCAGGAGGCCATACATGATAGCATTTGGCGACTTGCCATGGAGGAGGAGATGACCGCTTTACAATCTTGTGGTACATGTTGTGTTGTTTCTGCCCCTCCAGGTGCATCTGTTGTAGGGTACAAATGGATCTTCATAGTAAAGCAACATGCAGATGGTAGTATGGATCGCTACAAGGCAAGGCTTGTAGTATGTGGATTCACCTAGACTTATGGGTGGACATCGCGATACTTTCTCTCCAGTGGTCAGATAGTCGTCATTGTGCATTCTCCTATCAGTTGCCGTTTCACGAAACTGCCCTCTTTACCAGCTTGATGTGGAGAATACATTTCTATATGGAGATCTACTGGAGGAGGTTATATGAAGCATCCACCAGGTTTTGCTGCTGAGGGAGAGTCTCAGAAGGTGTGTAGGCTCTACGAGGCGATTTACAACCTGAAGAAGAGTCCAAGAACTTGGTACAAGAAGCTTTCAGAGTTGATAGAGCATCAGGGATTTGCTCGGTCCACTAAGGATCACTCACTTTTTGTTCAGAGGACACGGAGAGATACTATTGCTATTCTTGTCTATGTTGACGATATTATTGTCACAGGTGATGATGAGTATGACATTCAGGCGGCCAGGAGTTCCTAGGTCAGCAGTTTGTGATCAAGGATCTTGTCAATCTCCGATACTTCCTTGGATTAGAGTTCACCAAGAAACGTGGTCTTGTGATGATCCAGAGGAAGTTTGTTACTGATCTTTTACGACTACTAGAGACATGTATGACAGGGTGCAAGGCTGCTACTACTCCTATGGATCCAAGTATGAAATTATATGATGATGACACTAAGGAGGTAGATTAAATGATATACAAGGAGCTGATTGGGAAGCTCCTATATACTACCATCACCAAGCCAAATATATCCTTTGCTGTGAGCAAGGTGAGCCGGTTCATGGAGCAGCCCAGGAAGGTTCATATGGATGCTGTCTATATGATTTTGTGATATTTGAAGTCTTCACCAGGTACTACTCTTATATTCAACAGAGGCACCTCTCTTGATATGGCAACATGTGCAGACACATTATGTAGGATGCCCTAGGGACATGAAGTCTATTTCTGGTTTCGCTATTTTTATTGGCAGCTCACTTGTGTTATGGAAAAGTAAAATGCAGACAGTGGTCGCTAGATCTAGTGCAGCGTCCGAGTATAGGGCCATGGCTTAGGGAAGCACATAGATGATGTGGGTTAGGTCGGTTTTGACTGATCTTGCAGTTGATGTGCATCTTCCTATGCAGCTTATATGTGATAATCGAACAACACTTTTTATTGCAAATAATCCTGCATTCCATGAACGTACGAAGCATATAGAATTGGGTTGCCACTATACCAGAGACATGATCCAGAAGGTCTCATATCCACCTCTCATGTTTCTACTGGAGATCAGACTGCGGATATATTCATCAAAGCTCTTACTAGAAGCCCTTTCCAAAGATGCTGTTCCAAACTGAGCATGACAAACATATATGCTCCAGCTTGAGGGGGAGTGTTGAGATTAATGTACAACTTTCATGTTATTTTATAATTCATTTTCTTTATGTAACTCTCATGCAATTTATCTAAGGGCTTTTCTCATATATAAGAGAGCCCTGGAGTGTCATGAATATCAAGCAATTGATTTTTTTCCTCCAACAAATATTATAACATTTTGATCGTCATTCAGAGATGATCAAAATGAACTATTATTCATTTGAATAAGAGATTCGAGGTAGAAATGCGGATAACTTTGATATTTCACATAGATGGGAGATAAATGATTAAAAAATTTATTTGCAAATTTCAGCACAACAGCCCTTCCTTTCCCCCACTTGTCAACACATGACATTCTCCCCTTCTTATAAATACCACCCAACCCTAATCGTATTTCCATCTCTCTCTCTCTCTCTCTCTCATTTCTCCAACCGATGGCTCCCTTTTCCCTGCTGCTACAACACCTGTCCCAAGAGCTGCTGCTGCAACACTTCCATCGAGCAGCTGCAGCATCTGCATCTTCCATCAGGGCAGCAGCTGTTGCTACTCCCTCCAACAGCTGCAAGCTGCTGCTGTCAAGCAGCCTTGGAGGCTGCTGCTTCCAATTGAAGGTGCCTGAAGCCCCTGCTGCAGCCTGCAAGCTGTTGTCCAGCAGCTCAGGAGTTGCTACTGTTGGAGCTCCATCCAAGCAGAGGTGCTACTGCTCCATTGAGCCATAGCTGCTGTCCATGCAGCTCTAGAGCTGTTGCATGCAAATTTTGATCTCCAAAAATTGAAGATCCAGGGTACAATCCCACCTCTCTTGCTGCCATTCATGACATATTAATTCTAAATTCAAACCACATATTGGATTTTCTGGATTCTAAATTTTGAAGATGAAAATTTAGGTATTTGCATGCATTTGAGTAAAAAATCAGACCACACTGTATGCTCTAGATTACAATGCTTGAAAGATGAAAAATGGAGGGTGGTTTGTATTTTTTGTATCAAATTCAGACCATTAAATGTGATCCATTTTGCATGCTTAAAGATAAGAAGTTGGCTATGCATGCATTATTGGTCTAATTTCAGACAACCTATTAACTGCATATTATAGGCTTGAAAGATGAGAAATAAAGGGTAAATTAGTATCCAATTGAGTCTAATTTGAGACCAATATATGCTACAGATTTCATGCTTAAAAGAGGAGAATTTAGTGGTGAATTGCATGTAATTAAACCTAATTTCAGATCATTAAATAACCCTTGATCTCAAGTTGAAAGATGAATATTTGGAGGTGATTTTTATATAATCAACATAAATTTAGACCACTATCTATGCACATAATTCATGATTTAAAATTTGAAAATTTGGGGGCAATTTGGCATGAAATTCGACCTAACTTCAGACCACTGTAGCTACAGATTTCATGATTAAAAGAGATATAATTGGGGATATTTTACATGCAATTGACTCTAAAATCAGACCATTATTTAGGATACATATTTCATGATAAATAGGATGAAATATTGAGAGAATTTAGCATAGATTTAAATAAATTTCAGATAAATTATTGGCCACTGAAATCATATCTTAAAATATATATTTGGATGATTTTGAATGGATTTGATCTTGATTTCAGATTAATGATTAAGCTATAGAATTCATGTTTTGAAAGATGAAAAGACTTGGGGATTTTGCATGAGTTGGTTTACAGAATTCAGAACAATAATTAGGTCACTAATTTTATTAAAGAAGATATTCTAAATGGAAAAAATGGGGTTGCCCCATTGAGGTAGCCAACATGGCTGCCCCCACCCCATTTTTCTGCAATTTTTTTGTTTTTTAAATATCACCATGTTTATTCATCTATATATCCCTCCAATATGTCATTCGAATTTCGTCAGAAACATAGACTCCTATACCCTCCATCTAGAACATGTAATTTTAACGGTCTAAAGATTGCCGTAATCGACATGTTCTAGATGGAGGGCATAATATTCTCTGTTTTTGACGAAATTCGAATGACATATAGGAGGGATATATAGATGAATATGCTTGGTGATATTTTTCAAAAAAAAATTAAAAAATGTCAAAAATGAGGCGGGGCAACCTCATTTAACCCATTTTTTATATGTATTAATACCCTTTTCCTTTGAAGCCAATAAATGATTTTCTAAGATCATTATGATTAATAATAATCCTTAAGTATGATCTACAAATTCTAGATCACTATTGGTAAGATTGTTGACAACATACCTAGATCTGTGAAGTTAACCATAGAAGAGATTGAGAAAGGAATTGAGTAATCAAATAAGCAAATATGATGGTGAATCAGTGATGACAATTAGTTGTGCCAGTCATGGTGAACCTTACACCTGACTGTACGAGGCTGTGGTGACCTTCAACTGGGAGGGAGATAAGAAGCACAATTAGGACAACGCCCGTCTAGTTTGCGGGTCTAAGATCCCAGTCCTTTGTACGGGTTTTCGCGAACTCACAGTTTTTACGCTTCGATGGGATCCAAGTGCTTTGATTTGACCAGTTCCGCTGACTCTATTTTCTGTAGAACCCTTTGTTTACGAGCTCGTTTCGCCCGTATCGATCAGAACGAATTGGAATGACTCATACTAGAGAGTCTCACCGACCCATCTCAGGGGCATAGTTTTGGAGTGTGCCTAGCCTTCTCCTAGACTGCTCTTCCACTGGGAAGGCGATATTAAAGGATCTCTTAGGAGGCTTCTTCACCACTTGAGTTTAATTATTGTTTCCACCAATTGGACCTGGCAATGGAAAGGATCGTGTCACGAAAATCATCTATATTAGGATACGAGCTACTACTATAGATGTCAGGTGAAGTTAGTGGATGTAGAATCATCTATATAAGATATATTACTACGATTGTTAGGCGAAGCTAGTGGACGTGTTGGGAACTTAGTTAGGTTGCATTACACTCTACCGCATGCCTACTGAGGCACCCTAACCCTAAGGCATTCTTCCTACCTTAGATTCGTAGTGCGGGATCTCACCCGGACCAAGACCACAGACTATCCACCAAGCTTGAGAAATTTAACAAGAAAAGAATCAGAACATGAGACACATCATCTACACTTACTAAGACCTATCAATATGACTTATAAATAATAAAATGATGATAGATTAAATAGGGATCTTATAAATAAATGAAAGTATTAATTATGAGTAGTTAAGATGATGAGTGAACAATGTGATTCATATATAGAACAACTTGAAAACCAACTTACATGCAAGTAGCTTGTTAAATTTAAATGTCAACACCTATCTACTTGTTTTCTTTTGAAACCACCGAAATACCTGTTATTGTTAATAAATTAGACTGTACTCAACCTTTGTTGACCTTTTTTTCTTGTTTTTTTGATGATACACACATTATAGATTTTATACAAGATATTGTAAATGCTTATTTCTCTCTCCTCTTATATTTTGGGATACATACGTGTAATCTTTTATGAAAATTAATGCAAATATCTCTTGGTGACACTTGTTGTTTTGTGGTTGATTATTAAACTGTGAATGTCATTCAAACGTGAAAATTTCCCTTGTTTTATGTAACCTAATGCGATCGATAACAAAGATGATATTGCGAATGCTGTGTATACAGGTAACCCGGATCTCAGGACATCACCCTTGTGCTCTTCTGTTAGTTTTGTCGTCGAAAGAGAAATGAGAGACTCGTCTGGGGGCTGGACATGGGTGAGTCGGGGGCCCAGACAACGTCGCCCTTCGCTGTTGGGGGCTTCTTTGTGTAACAGAGTCGAAGGCTCGGGGTTCAAAAGAAGGTGCATGCGGCGTGGGGGATGAGGCTACTGTCCGATGGGTTGCCGAGACCCAGCTAAATGTTTCCTTTGTAGGGTAAGCGTCCACTGAAGCTTCTCGTGCCCGTCGAGATGTACGAAGGAGCCAGGCAAGTCGGAGGTACTGGAATCGAAGGGGTGTGCTTGGAGTGGGAGGGTGCTCGTGGGGATGTATCAACGTTAGAGAAGTACCTAGTCGATGCGATGAAGGATGTCATCTAGGTGATTGGTAATCTCTTCAAGGGCGACATCGTGAAGTTGGAGGACGCATTGGTATGCATATGATGGCTTTCAAAGGCTGAAGCTTGAAGGCTGTTGGAGTTGTCGCAGCATGTTGGCGATAGGGTTCATTGGAGGTGTCCTTTGGTACGGGATGGATGGTGTGATGCACGACAACGTGGTCGGCCAGTTTCCTTCCTTGGCCTCCCGATATTGGGATGGAGCATAGAGGTGGTTCAAGAGTTTCTTGTACCGGTCATGCGGGTGCGAGCGATTGTTTCAGATGGTCTGCGGCGAGGTCAACCGGCGTAGATGGTTGCGGAGGGTTACAAACTTACAACTTCAAGTGCGCGTTGCCGGTGATATTCGGGGCGATATTTCGAGGGCGTGACTTCGTATTAGTGGTGCGGGAGGAGGGCCGGGTGACCGACACTGTCGGAACTTCACTAGAGAGGGAAGGTGTGCTGCTAACAAGAGTAGTTGCGGAGGGGGATTGTTTTCGGGAAGGGGAGGTGACACTTTTCCAAATTTTGAAAATTGTGCTAAAAGAGGTAATGGCATGGGTTGCTTCGAGCGCAAGTCGCGACATTAATCCTGAGGTGAGGGCAGGTGGCCTCGGAGGTAGTGCCTCCTACATGGAGGTGTTAGTGTGTTACTCGGTTCCCTGGGTCGGACGAAGGGTCCGACCGTAAATTCAACTCCCTTAGTCGGATCCGAGGTTGTTGAGGTGGGCTTTGCAAAGCAAGGAGGCGACCCCTCGGACCTTTCCGTTGGATCCGAGAAAGAGCAGGAGGAACCGGATGGCCCGTTTGTCGGGATCTCGGACCCGTTGGTGGAACTGATTGGCAGTGGTGACTTGGCTCATAAGATGGTCTCGGACCTTATGCTGGTATCTGGTGATCGCTCCTGGGCAGTTCACGTGGAGGCTGGTGACGTCGAGGGTTATCAAAAAGGTGGTTCGATGGTTGGGGAGATGGTTTCCGGGTGGTACGACATTGAGGCGCCTACTTCAGAGATATATGCTGATGGGGTGGTCTTGGTGGAGAGGTGCATATATAGAGGAATGTCGCACTTTAGAGAAAGGTGCGACCTTAGCCACAGAGAAGGGAAGATTTGGCTGGTCGTACCTCTGATGAAGGATGAAGGAGAGGAGGGGGTGTGACGGGTCGAGGTCTGCTATCGGGTGGAGGACCACTTGGCTAGAAGGGGATTGGGAGGCGAGGGGGCAGTAGGCGATGGGAGTGAGGGTGTCGTGCCGGCCTCTGACGGGCGGCTGATGGAGGGGGCTTCGATGGTACAACATGGGTGGAAGGGGCTGAGAGGGTTACGTTAGCGGGGATGGCGGAAGGGGAAGGGGCGGAGAGGGCGAAGGTGAGTAGGCTGGAGCCGGGTGAGCGATTGGTGTTGGCAGTGGTGTCTTACCTTGGTCCGGTGAGTCCTGGGGGGTTTTTGCGTTTGATTTAATGAAGATGATCACATGAAACGTTATGGGTATGGGCCTGACTGACAAGCGGATGGCGGCTCGTAACTTACTGTCAGAACATAAGGTGGATGTGGCGTTGCCGCAGGAAACAAAGATAGCGGGAGGAAATAAGGGGATGTGGAAGGAGATTGGGGGAAATAAGTTGGGGGAGTATAGGGCTGTTGAATCTGTTGGAGCGGTAGGGGGCTTGGTGACTGGATGGGATGGGGCCAGGCTGGAATTGGTTGAGGAGGAGATGTGTGGGGCTTTTTCGATGTTGCATCTGTTGAACCGCATGGCCGACGGTAGGCATTTGCTGGTTACGGACGTATATGACCCTTGTAATGAACTAGGTATTGATGGGTTGGTGGACGAGTTTTAGATGACTAGGGTGAGGTTCCAACATGCGGTTTGGCTCATTGCGGGTGATTTTAATGTGACGCTGCGATCGGAGGACTGCTTGGGGGCCATGGTGGGAACGACAGAGGTTCGTTGGAGCTGGTTGAGGCGATTCACGGTTTGGGGCTTTTGATTCTCGACGCAGTGGGGTGTCTGTACACTTGGCGTAGCTCTCGGTCCAAATCCCGGGATGGTTCTTAGGGGAGGAAGATCGTCCTCGCTCGTTCTTCAGATTTGAGAAAGCTTGGCTGTTGAAGGAAATATTCCTGGAGGCGGTGGCAGATTTTTGGGCTGGATACCGGCCGAATGGGACGACGACATGTAGACTCACGAAGAAGTTGTCAGCTCTGAGGAGTTTTTGATGAATTATAACCTATTGAACTGATGGCAACACAAGGAAAGGAGGCTGAAGGCCCATGAGGAGGTCCAAAGATTAGATGAGTTGGAAGATGTGAGGGCGCTGACGGTTGAGGAGGTCGTGAGAGGTGGATGCCTTGAGGAGATTCTTCGAGAGGACTAGAAGGAGGTTGCATGGAGTCAGAAGTCCAGACATGGTTGAGGGAAGGAAATGCAAATACCAGATTCTTTCATGCCATAACCAATGGAGAAGATGTAGAAATTTCATACACTCGATTTCGGTAGGTGGAAGGGGACCAATAGTGAGGGCGGTGTTGCGGTCATTCTTTCAGGAGTTCGGTATGCATCACGTCTGGGCTGGACGGGATTGTTAGGTCAGAGTTGTCTTGCGGATAGCAGAGCAAATGAGCATGAGGTCGGCACTGGTAAACCTGCGGAATGAAAGTAGGCGTGACTGGTGGTGGAGGTAGTGGTAGTGATGGTGGAGGAGAAGGTGGTGGTGGTGGTGATGGAGATGATGGTGGTGTCTTGGATCTTGGAGTAGACGAAATCAGAGGTAGAGGCATATAAACCTCCTCTCCATTATCTTAAGGAATGAGCTTGTCACATGTAGGAGAGAGTTACATAATGGACTCAAAGAAGGTGACATATGCACTAACATGGTACTTTTGTCAAATATGATAGAAGCAATGATATCCCTTTTGGGTCTTGCAATACCCAACAAGCACATACTTGACAACTCTAAGAGAGAGCTTGTCAAGACCTGGAGACATCTGATGAACAAATGCAACCGATCTGAAAACATGAGGCGTAAGTGAGGAAATATCCGTATCAGGAAACATAATTGGGAACATGATCTTCTCCCCAGAACCAAAGAGGGCATATGGTTTACCATGTAAGAAGCAGTTAGAACCGCGTCCCCCCAGTACGAATGAGGAGAATGGCTTTGAATCAAAAGAGTCCTGAGAGCATCCAAAAGATAATGGTGTTTTCGTTCGGCCACCCCATTCTGTTGAGAAGTACATACACAAGATGTTTGATGCATAATACCATAGGATCTAAAAAAGTAAGAAAGTTGAGCACTGCAAAATTCTAGCGCATTATCTGAACGTATAAACTTGAAATTCACTGAAGATATTCTTTATTTCATTAATAAAGGGCTGAATAACATGACCAACATCCGACTTGTTCTTAAGAAGAAAGACCCAAGACAATCTTGAACACTCATCAACTGCAACATTTGATGATATGGAACACGACTAGGACCTCAAATATCAAAATGAATTAACTCAAACAAACTATGACTACTTTAACCCTCACGACTTTGGATTGTGGACCGATGATGCCTCCCAAGATGGCAAGCCTCGCACTGAAAGGTAATACGAAGAGAAATTTATGGAAGAACATGACACAACTTTTACAGAGGAAGATGACTAAATCGAAGATGCCACATATAGAGAGAAACATATCCAGTGCGAAAAGAAGAAGCACCGTCATAAGGAGATAGTATCGGTCTGTAGAGACCTCCTTGCTCACGGTCAGATCCAATCACCCTGTCCGTAAGAATGTCCTGAAACACAAAAGTAGAAGGGTAAAAAATGACACGACAATGTAATTCCTTGGTGATTTGACTAATTGATAGTATATTCATAGAAAATTCAGGAGTATAAGGAACATTCTGAAGTCGCATTGCGGGAGTCAACTGCACCTCCCCCTGACTAGTAATGGTCCCATATGCTATAACAACTGAACGTCCCAATTGAGTCGGACTATAAGTACTAAGCTTCCCTCTGTCACCACAGAGTTGATGGGATGCTCCTGAATCTATAATCCATTCTGACAAATCTGCCATGTAACAGCTAGTAAAGGCATATGGTATACCTGATGTGGACGCTGATGTTGAGGCAACTACCTTTGAGGATCCTGAAGGAGAAGAGCTGGTTGATCTAGGAGTAGGCATAATCTTCCTAAGCCGTGCCACAATTTCATCAAATCTTTGATCAGAAACAGGTGATGGACTCCCAACCTACGGAGTCTGCTCTGCAACTCGAGCTGAAGCAGGAAACCCATGCTTAGAGTAGCATGTTTCCTTAGAGTGCCCTGAGTAGTGACAATAGGTGCACGGTTGACGGGGTCAACCACCCCCTCTTCTGCCACGGTTAGGCCCCCCCTACTACGATATGGTGTAGAGCCCCCCTACCACGAGATGCAGCCATAACTGAAGATGTCTGAGACTGCGGGGTACCACCAGAGGATATGAAGAGCCTACTCAATCTGCGACATGCCTCCTCCATTGGAGGTATGGTGGCATCAGTAAGAATTTGGGCTCGAGCAACGTTGTACTCAGGATCAAGAGCTGCTAGAAAGATCTCGATCATCACAGAGTCTCTGTATGCCTTGAGCTGCTCTGGTGTAACAATCAAGGGAATGTAATCAATTGGAGCTTCTCAAACATACCCCTTAAAGAAGTGTAGAGGGTATGGAGGGGGCGACCATTCTGTTTCGATATGAAGATATCATGCTAAAGCTGCAGTATCTTCAACTCATTCTTCGCTAGAGAGTATGTAGCGGCGAGAATGTCCCACATAGACTTTGCAATAGGCGGACTCAGTATTCATTAGCTATCTCTGTTGATACAGTCCCAAATAGCCACACACGTGAATATGCATCGTCTGCCTCCCATGAGGCATTTACCCCAGTCTTGTCACTTGGCTCCTTCGTCACGAGGGTGTGCTTCTTACCATTACATTACATTAAACTCATGAACTGCATGGCCCACAATTCATAGTTTGTTCCATCCGTCTTGACGATGGACGCTGGACCTTTGAAGGCACCCAAGGATGAAACATCTGTTTTTTTATCTGACGTGATGACAACAATCTTCAAGATTGGGTCTGCACATAGAAGAACTTGTGTCTACACAGACATACGGGAAGACGGTTGTGGGCGTAAACTCATACCACATCCTTTTCCATTCGTTGGAGACCTCTTTGGGTAACTAGAGTGTTTTATATGATCAAGTCACACCCTAAAAACCCAGAAACGGGCCTAACATGCCACTAGAGAGGCGACAACGACCTTAGGACTTCACGACAGGATGTTGGAAACGGCTGCTCGGACCCCTGTTACTGGTCCGACAGTGACTATTGCGGCGGTTGAGCAGTAGCCGATGATGGCAGCTAGGCGGTGGTCCGCGGCAACGGCTACGACTGCTGAGCAGCAGCCCACAACTGCGACTGCGGTTGTTGGGCGGCTTTCGGAGGCTCCGCGTAAGCACAGACCGGCTACGGTAGCGGTCGTTCGCTTGAGGTGCACTAGGGTTTTGGTTGGGGCAGGGATTCTAGGGCACATGCTCTAGTTTAGGACCGTCCTCTGATACCATGTGGAAAAGGAATGAGAAAATGAAAAGTAACATTCATCGTAGCCCTAGAGCTCTCTTATAAAGGAGAAAAGCTCTACTTGAAAATTACATAAAGTAGACTGAAGAAATAGAGAGATATAAAATAAGGACAAAGAAATATAAATATCTCAACAATTTTAATATATGGAAGTTGGAAGCCACTTTGAATCTAATGAGCCTTTAGTAGAGGTCGAGCCTAGGAGTTATAACAAATGATTTTCAATTTCTAAGGACCTTGGTAGTGACTTTGTTGTAACCATTGTTTTTAAAAACACACCTCAAGGCATTGAGGCGTACACCTCGAGGCCTTTTTCATGGAAAAATACCTCGAGGCTATAACCTCACGCGGCCTCAGTGAGGCGTGCACTTCGAGGCGCTGCCTCGTGTATGAGCTGATTTTTTTCTACAATATTTTTTCTTTTCTTTTTAGTTGTGAGCTTTTCATCTTTCCTAGACAAGTATTTTCAAGCCGTCAAGCTCACGATTCAGTAAAATGCATGTTTTTAGTTTATGAACATATTAAGCTTATTTTTACTTTGTTATGCATATTCTTTATAAATCAACATGAACAAAAAAATTGAGTCTTGAGTCCTTAAATCTAATACCTCTACTCTTTAGAATGAATCGAGCATAAATGCTTTCTTTATTAAAATGTTGGATGCAAGTCCCCTACTTTGACGTAAATTTAGAAAAGTATATTTTTGTAAACATGTCTCATCGTTTATTCTATTCATTAAGGACTAAATTAATACACAACAAAGCATGCATGAACAAAGATGGTCATAACATGCAATATTCAAGTATTTTATCGCCCAATCCTTATGGTATATTAAAAAGTGATCGGTGATTCACTGCTTACTCTCTTATCCTTCTCATTTGAATGACACACATCTCACCTAATTTTGAAAATGGTGTGTTACATCTAGTCCCTTTAGTTAAATTTTATTCAAAATTTTAAATTTTGCAGAGAGTTACTCATTATTGTGCTTGGATATCCATATTTACTTGACTCCTTACAGATTTAGAATCCCAAAAAAGAGAGTTATATAACAACTTGGATGTTTAAACCATGATGTTAGCCTTGAAATGACATGGAGTTATATATTTAATCATAACTATTTAATTTCTAAAACTTGAAAATTGTAATTACGATTAATTATTAGGTCTGATGAAAAATTTTCTTTCACAAATGAGGCTTACACATCGATATGCCCCGAGGTTTACGCCTTGAGGCAATACTGGAAAAACTCTTCAATATGCCTCACGTTTTTTAAAACCTTGGTTGTAACAGATAATAGATGATCCAACAAGCTATAACGATATCATGGCTTCATCTGAAGCTAAACATGGAAAGAAGCTGTCAAATCCAAGATAGATTTTATCGTGGTCTGCAAAACTTGGGAGTTGGTTGATTTACCGAAAGGGTGCTCTACTAATGGATGCAAATGGATATTAAGATGATGCTTATGCCAGGAGGATCATTTGAAAAGTACAAAACTAGATTAGTTGCAAGGGATTTTTGCAAGATGAAGGTATCAAATATTTTGACACGTATAATCCGAGTACGTAATAAAGCATTTGCGTCCATATATTACCTCTTTATCCATGTCTGCCTTTCTTCATATTGTCTTGAGGAAGAGATCTATATGAATCAATATGATGGGTTTATGACACCTAAAAGTGAAAGAAAAGTTTACAAGCTGGTTAAATCACTTTATGGATTAAAATAAGCACCAAGCAGTAGCATAAACAATTTGACAAGCTTTTGGGTTTCGCGATTGTGTCTATTCCACCGAATGTTGATGAGTGTAGTCTTATGCATATCAGTTGATGACATGCTTTTATTTGATTCAGTTATGAGGACCATTGCTCAAATTATTCTTAAGTAAAAAGTTTGAGATAAAGGACATGTTGCTAATGTGATCGTAGATGTCAAATTGGCGAGATCTGTTAATGGGAATGTAAGTCCTCAAGCCTACTATGCAAGGAAGCTACTTAAGAAATTTGGATATCAATTAGCAAAGTTGTAAGAAGTCTTTTAGTTTATCCAAAACACTTTACACGAATTAGAGTGGAGTTCAACTTAGATAATCATAGTCTATAGGAAGCTTAATGTATCTTACAAATTATGTTATCTTGACATTTCTTTCTCGATGGCAAAACTAATTAAACAAATTGTTTTGATTGTACTCACTGGGGGACTTTTGATCGAGTACAACATCACTTGAAGGGAACTTTATCTCGATTTGTCATATATAATGGATGAGAAGAAGCAAATGAATGATCACGTCCCTCGGTTATCAACCTTGAAAAGGCACTAGTGGGTGGGAGACAATCCCGCTAACTAGATTTTCGGGAATATATATATTCGGGTGATCCATCAAATCCCAATTTTGTGCATTAGAGCAGTTTGGTGACTCTATCTTAAAATCAAACAAGTGGGGATCTTCGTTTCGAATTAATTTGCATTCAACAACAACAACAAAGCCGTTTCTCACATTAGGTAGGGTCGGCTACATGGATTCTTTGCCTCCATTCAGACCTATCTTGTGTCATTCTTGGACTTAGATCTAACAAACTAAGACCCCTTCGTATAATCTCATTCCAACACTTTTTGGGCCTTCCCCGCCCTCTCTGAGTCAAATCAACATCCCAAAACTCGCATCTCCTCACCAGTGCATCTGTTGATCTCCTTTGCAAATGGTCAAACCACCTTAAAATCAAGCTGATCTCCTTTGCAAATGGCCAAACCACCTTAAGAGATTTTCTCGCATCTTATCCTCAATCGGAGCTACACCAACTTTCCTTCTGATGACACCATTCCGAATCCGATCTTTATGTATATGTCTATACATCCACCTTAGCATTTTCATTTCTGCTACTGCAATTCTCTGCACATGTCTATGGTTCACAGGCTAACATTTAGATTCATAGAGCATGACAAGTCTCATAACTTCTTTGTAAAAGTTTCCTTTGATTTTCAGAGGAATTTTCTTATCGCAAAGAATAGTAGAGGCTCCTCTCCACTTTAACTAATATGTATTTATTCTATTTGTAACATCTCCATCAATTTCCCCATCATGTTGCAAAATATATCCCAAGTATCTAAAAGAATATCTCTTATGAATGTTATCATCACAATCTTAACCTTGATTCATTCACCATTGCTTCCATCAAAAGTGCACTCCATATATTTAGTCTTAACCTACTTATACTAAATTCTTTAGTCTCCAATGCATATCTCCAGACCTCAAGCTTCTCATTTACTTCATCTCTAGTGTCATCAATCAATACAATTCATCAACGAATAACATACATCAAGGTATCTCATCATGAATGTGACTTGTCAACTTGTTCATAATCGAAGTTAACATGAATGGACTCAAAGTTGAACCTTGATGCAAACCAATGTTGATGTCAAAATAGTCAGTCTTCCCAGACTGCATCCTAATAAAAGATGAAGCCCTATCATACATATATTTTATAGGGTTAATGTATATGACAGGTATTTGTCTCTTCTCCAAAACTCCCATAATATCTCTCGTGGGACATAATCACAAGCCTTCTCTAAGTCAATAAAAATCATATGGAGGTTCTTCCTTTTAGCTCTGTAAATCTCCATCATTCTCTTCAGCAAGTGGATATGGATTCAATAGTTGAGTGATTTGACATGAATTCGAATTGGTTTTGTTTTACTTTGGAAACTTGTCTCAACCTTCTTTCGATAACACACTCCCAAATTTTCATAGTGTGACTCATCAGCTTGATACCTTTGTAATTTGAACAATTTTGAATATATCATTTATTCTTATAAAGATGCACCACGATGCTTCTCCAATCTTCAGACATTTTCTTGCTTTGCCAAATAACACTGAATAAATTTGTAAGCTAAATCAAACCACGCTCACCTAAAACTCACCAAACTTCTATAGGAATGTCATTAGGTCCTACACCTTTCCCATGTTTTCTAACCTTCAAAGCCTCCTCTACTTCCTTTGTATTCATCTAATTCACTAGTTTGTAGCTTGTAACAGTTTCATCTGTTCTATCCTTAGATTGTAGAGGTTTATATTATATCATGATGTACCGTTACGTAATTCCTATTTACTTCCTGTACATCCATGTAATTACCCAAGGGTTTTCTCTCTATATAAGAGACCCTAGGGCTTCCTAGAATAAACAACGAAGTATTTTGCTCTAACATGGTATCAGAGCCAAAACCCTAACCTAGGGTTTTCCACCGCCCCCCTTTTCTTCTTCTCTCGCCGCCACCACCTCCTGCCGCCTCCCCTCCCCGCCGGCGCCTCCTCTCCAGCCGCCTCCCTCTCTCTCGCCGAGGCCCCTCCCTCCCCGCTTCCCTCTCCAGCCGAGGCCCCTCCGCCTCCTTCTCTCTAGCCGCCGCCAAGCCCTCTCCCTCGGGCTCCTTCTTTCTTCGGTCGGCATCGATTTCTCCATGGATTCAAGTGCATAAAGTCTACAGATGCACTTGAATCCAATCAGGTCTTTGTAGACACCAGTTCCTTTGTCTATCAACCCGAGGTCTTCTTCTCCGGCAACATGTCAGAACAAAAGATGGATATGCCCTCCATAGGTGCCTTTAAAGGTTCGACGCCAATACTCAAAATGGACGGGACAAACTATGAGCTCTGGGCGATGCAGTTCCTCAGCCTCATGAAGTCAGGTGGTAAGAAACACATTCTTACCGAAGATGAGCCGGCAGAGAAGACGGGGATCTATGCCTCCTGGGAGGCTGATGATGCGTACGCCAAGGTCTGGCTATCAGGGACGCTTTCGATGGAGATTGCCAATGACGTCCTCCATCAGCCCACCGCCAAAGCGATGTGGGATATTCTGGCACGACATATTCTCAGGTGCGGAACGAGACTAAGATGCTGCAACTGCAGCATGATATTTTCACGATGAAGCAAAATGGGCAGCTCCTTCACTCTCTGTACACGTCCCTACGAGGGATGTTCGAGAAATTATACAGCACCATCCCGCTCACAGCCACCCCCGAGCAACAGAAGACCTTTCGCAATGCTACTATGGTGGGGGTATTACTCGCTGCCCTTGATCCGGAGTACGAGGCCGCCCGCTCTCAGATCCTTGCCGACGCTACTATTCCTCCTACGGAGGAAGTCTACAGGAGGCTCAGTCGTATCTCTGTTTCCTCCAGTGCAACTACTCTACCTCCTTCAGCGATGGCGGTTTCCCGTGGACAAGGTGGTTCGTCTTCTTTTCGTGGCCGTGGTGGTGGTACACGTGGCCGAGGAGGTCGTCTGCGTTCGACGTGCTCGTTCTGTCATCGCACTGGTCATTCCGAGGATACATGCTATTCCAAGTATGGGTTTCCACCTTCAGCACGTGTAGCCGAACATGTTCAGTCTCCTTCAACATCTACTCCAGATCACAAGTTCGAGGAGCTTGTGGCACGACTTCGTGACATTATGCCACAGTCATCATCGGATGCTGCCGGTACAACTGATGTTGCTGCCTTTGCATCAGCCAGTACCTCTGCTGCTGCCAGTACCTCAGGTAGTACTTCTGCCTTTCGTCATTGCCATGTTCTATCAGGTTGGATTGTCGACTCTGGAGCCACCAATCATCTTTGCCGTGACAGAGGTATACTTCAGTCCTACAGGGATATTCATTCAGGTCGATCTGTGTTCATAGATGATGGCACTCATTCTCCTATTGTGGGACAGGGGGAGACTTCCTTATCACCCTCCATGCACTTACACCATGTTTTACATGCGCCGGAGTTTTCCATGAATTTATTATCAATTAGTCAGATTACAAAAGATTTGCACCGTCGTGCTATATTTGACCCATCATCTGTCATTTTTCAGGACATACTAACGGGCAGGATGATTGGCTGTGGTTCTGAGCATAATGGCCTATATCGTCTACTCCGAAATTCCTATGCTGCCGTCTCACTTCACTCTCAGGGATCCGTTTCTCCGTATACATGGCATCTTCGATTTGGTCACCTTCCGCTCCAGATAATGCGTCACCTCCTACCACAGGTCTCTCCGAACTCCTCATTTCGTTGTGAATCTTGTCAGTTAGGGAAGCATCATCGGTCTAGCTTCCCTAGTCGTCAGAGTCGGAGCAGTAGCTCCCTGTTTGAGTTGTTTTATATAGACATTTGGGGTCCTAGCCGTGTCCCTGATCATCAGAGACACATGTTTTATCTCGTTGTGGTTGATGATTTTTCTCGTGTCTCTTGGACTTTTCTTCTTAAGAATAAATCTGAAGCAGGAAGTGTTATCAAAAATCTTATCAATGAAGTGCAGAATGTTTTTTCTTCTACTGTTAAATATGTACGCACAGATAATGCATTGGAATTCTGCACTCGTTCTCTTTCGGCGTTTCTTTCTTCTAAGGGCATTATTCACCAAATTTCCTGTGCATACATATCCCAACAAAATGGTGTCGCGGAGAGGAAACATCGTCATTTTCTTGATATTGCTCGTACATTACTTATTCAAAGTTGTGCGCCATTAGCGTTTTGGGGAGATGCTATACTTACAACATGCTATCTGGTCAATCGGTTCTTGGGGAAAAAGCTCCAATCTCTGTTCTCTTTCCTGAGAAGGACTTGTTTTCACTTACCCCTAGTGTCTTTGGAACAGTCGCATTTGTTCACCGCTTGTCTCCAGGACTTGACAAGCTCTCTCTTAGAGCTGTTAAGTGTGTTTTTGTAGGTTACTCTCGGACACAAAAGGGCTATCGCTGCTATGACCCTATTAACGACAAGTATTATGTTAGTGCAGATGTTACATTCTTTGAGCCAGTTATGTACTTCTCCCCAGCAGGTGACAGGTTGGTTTCCTCAAAATCTCTGGATGATAATGTCTATGTTCCTCTACCTCCAAGTCTGGGTCAACCTGAGTCCACACCACCACCACCACCACCACTACCATCTCCATATCATCCCATTCCACCGTTTCCTAAGTTCTACACACGGCGGTCGGGGCCTGCTCAAGCTACACGTCAACCATCCCTCATGCCTCAGGTATGCTCCGATGCTGTTACTAATGATGGGTTAGATAATGTACCGGTGCAGGAATCTTTGCTACAGGAGGAGGATCCGTCGGTCAGTACAGTGGATAATGATCTTGATCTTCCTATTGCACTTAGGAAGCAGAAGAGGCAATGTACGTCCTATCCTCTTGCGTCTCAGATATCTTTTCATCGTCTTACTGGTGATTTCCAAAAGTTTGCTGCCGCTGTGTCTTCGGTAGAGATCTCACGGAATTATCAAGAGACATTAAAGATTGATTGCTGGAGACTAGCTATGGAGGAAGAGATGAGTGCTTTACAGTCTCGAGGGACTTGGACCCTGATTCCTATTCCTCCTTGTGCTTCCGTGGTTAGTAGCAAGTGGGTGTTCACGGTTAAATATCATGCAGATGGCCGTTTAGATCGGTATAAGGCTAGACTTGTTGCAAGGGGCTTCACCCAAACCTATGGGGTCGATTATTTGGATACATTTTCACCAGTAGCTCGACACTCGATGCTTCGCATTCTCCTATATGTTGCTGTGGTACGTGACTGACCCATTTTCCAACTTGATATCAAGAATGCATTCTTGTATGGTGGTCTGCAGGAGGAAGTCTATATGCAGCAACCACCAGGTTTTACTGCTGAGGGGGAGACTTACATGGTCTGTAGACTTCATAAGGTGATTTATGGCCTTAAACAAAGTCCAAGGGCATGGTTCCAGAAGCTTTCCCAGCTGATTGAACGACAGGGGTTCAAACGATCAAATGCGGACCACTCGTTGTTTATCCAGAAGACTCCCAGAGGTACAATTGTTGTCATGGTGTATGTTGACGATATTCTGGTTACAGGAGATGATGCTCAGGGAGTCGAGATGACGAAATCACTTTTGGGCAGTCAGTTTGTTACGAAGGATCTAGGTACCATACAATACTTTCTGGGGATGGAATTTGCAAGAAATGCACAAGGTATGGTGATGACTCAAAGAAAATATGTTACAGACTTGCTAGTTGAAACAGGAATGGTTGGATGTAGACCATCAAGCACTCCTATGGACCCAAGTATGAAACTGTATGACAATGATACTGAAGAGATGGACAAAAGAAGATACAGAGAGATGGTGGGTAAGCTTCTATACATCACCATAACTCGACCCGATATTGCTTTTGCAGTAAGTCGGGTGAGTCAATTCATGGAGCAGCCAAGGCAAGTCCATATGGGAGCCCTATACATGATACTGAGATATCTAAAGTCTTCTCCAGGCTCAGGTTTGCTATTTAGAAAGAACACAGACTTGTCCATTTCCGCCTGTGCAGATGTAGACTATGCAGGGTGCCCAAAGGATCGTAAGTCTACTTCAGGATTTGCTATCTTTATAGGAAGCTCTCTGGTTTCGTGGAAAAGCAAGAAACAAACTGTCGTGGCAAGATCTAATGCTGAATCCGAGTATATAGCCATGGCACAAGCAAGCACCGAAATGATGTGGGTTCGAGCAGTCTTGGAGGATTTGAATGTGAATGTCTCTTTACCTATGCAGCTTCAATGTGACAACCAAGCAGCATTATTTATTGCCAATAATCCAGCATTTCACGAAAGAACAAAGCATATCGAGCTAGATTGTCACTACACTAGAGACATGATCCAGAAAGGTTTGATTTCCACTTCACATGTTAGTTCGGAGGACAGACTGCTGATATATTTACTAAACCATTGCTCGGAGGGCCTTTCCAGAGATGTTCTTCCAAGCTGAGCATGATCGATATCTATGCTCCATCTTGAGGGGGAGTGTAGAGGTTTATATTATATCATGATGTATCGTTACGTAATTCCTATTTACTTCCTGTACATCCATGTAATTTACCCAAGGGTTTTCTCTCTATATAAGAGACCCTAGGGCTTCCTAGAATAAACAACGAAGTATTTTTCTCTAGCATAGACATAGCTTTAAAGCACACTCTTTTAATTTTGAGCTTCTCTTGCACCCCTCCACTCCACTACATAGCCTCCTTTTGGCCTGAAGCTCCTCTTTTTGACTTATCATCGCATTAATTTGCATTATGGTAGATATATTTGAGACTTTCGGATCATAGTCAACTACAATATTTTCCAGAGAGCATAAGTGATCGATCAACCATGAGAAGATAACTGATCAATCAACCATGTGAGATTATGATCGAAACACAATGTTGAATCGTCACATGCACATGCAATGGAATCGATCAAAAAAATCAAATACCGATTGATCGGGGCGCCAATCCAGTTCAATGAGGCAAACCCCTCGAGTGTCTCGGAGAAAAACTCCAAGCGTTCAGAATACCTTTATACTGCACTCCTCACCGAACACCTTTAGACTGCACTCTTCCATGAAGAGATTGGAAGCCATGACGAAGGAGACTTCGAAGCAAACACATATATTTTACACCACACACAACCAACTCCTTAAATGCCCTCAACATGTATTAAATACACAAAAAGCTTCAGTCGAGTCAACCAAGAGGATTTGTGCGAAATCCCTTCTCATAGGAAGGAAAAATCTGGGGATGTAGATTTCCTAGGACACAATCGATTGGATTTTTCTTCCATTTCACTTTTGAAACAAAGAGGATGATCATGTACACTAATTGTAGAGTTGAGGGTTTGGATCCACACCCAAGATCCATCTAACCTAGATAACAAAAAATATGAAATCCTTTACTACCATTGGACAAGCCTTTGTCTATGCAAGAGGTATGGTTTCAGTGAATATATTATCTTTAACATCGAAGACCTTATACAAGAATTCCTTAGGCACCATTCAGGTCATAAAGCAAATAGTAGGTTTATTCATGCTTCGAATGAGTAGTGAACCAGTCAAGATTTTGATCGTGATTGTCACGATGTCAAAAATGTATTGGATACGGTTAGAATATACAAGTTTAGTACATGCATATGTATGCAGATCAGGCAATAATCTACTTGATAAGAATGACTGTTCCAGCTAATGACCTAAATTATGCATACGAACTTGTCCTCTCATTTAGTAGAATCAAAACCTTACCTTTGGTATGCCAGGTTCGTTCAACAAGCCTAACTCATTAATGCTTGTTATAATTAAACGTGGATAAATTTATCTTGTTAAATGTTGTTTTGCATTATGACATAAGTTGGTTAGCTAGATGAACCTTGCCCACTCTTGTTTGTCTTTTACAATTTAAATGTTAATAAAAGTACTTCCTATTTATGGGCAATCTATGTGATATACTTATATTTTAGAACTATGTCAGTCGTAGATGTACTTCTCTTACCACCACCTTTTAGCTTTGATCAAATCTGAACTGCTCATACTTGTGCATTGTAGCTTGAAGCAAATCTGAACTGCTCGTACTTGTGCAGATTGTTGAAAGAAGGAAACTTGTCTCTGCTATAAAGGACACAATTGAGGAAGGAATAGATGCAGTTGATGGATCGTTACACAAGTTTGATTTAACTTTGAGCAGCACACAAGATACTCTATATTCTTATGATGTCTCTTTTCTTCCGAGGACGACAGCACCAGAAACTCCACCAATCAACAGTAATGGGACTGCCGGTTTTAAAGATGAGATATTTGTTCAGAGTTTACAAGCTGAAAGTTCTATTGCTGAGTCTCTAGGCCTTGCAAGAGAAGTAAATGAAGCAGCAGCAAAGGCCATGATCATGCCGGTAGTTCTTCCCGAGGTCTCGGAACCTGATACCCTAGGCAAGCAACTTGAGCAGCTAGCCGAAGTCTATACCAAGGAAGAGGATGAACAACATGTGATATTTGAAGAAGGAACCTCGAAGCCTCCTCCTTTGGCTGGGGAGAATGTCATGAATGTCATATTAGTATCTGCAGAATGTGCCCCTTGGTCGAAAACAGGCACTTGCTCAATCTTGTCAACTTCTCTCTTGTATTCTCTTTTATCTTAAAATGTAATATGAAGACATTAGGACGCAAGAGATCATAATGAGAGATGTTCTTTTTATGATGGAAACAAATCAATTAAATTATTTGCAGGTGGGCTTGGGGATGTTGCTGGGACTTTGCCGAAGGCTCTGGCCAGACGAGGCCATAGAGTCATGGTACTCTCCTATCACTCTTTTCATCCTTAATTATCTACCGCATAATAAACTTCATGATATATGACAAAATAAAGAAATCTATCGCTGTTCTGCCTACTAATCTCTGTTGATTTTCTAGACATGAACATATATTCAACGGAGGAAATAATCTTTTACGCAGGTCATTGCTCCAAGGTATGGGAACTATGCCGAAGCTCAATCTGTTGGGGTTCGCAAGATATACAATGTAGATGGTCAGGCAAGTATCTCCATGAACTTGGGTTTAATGTAGATCTTGTTGTCATTTTTACCATTGGTCATGCGGTAAATGTTCATGCAGGATATGGAGGTAACTTATCATCATACTTACATTGATGGAGTGGATTTTGTTTTTATAGATAGTGCCATTTTCCGAAATTGGGACAACAATATATATGGTGGGGGAAGAGAGGTATGTTCTTTGCATCCAGCTTTTGCTGAAGGTTATTGTTCTTATGTCATATACCATGTATGATTCTGTAAGTATTTGTTATAAAAATATAACACTCTTGACTTCCGTATCTTATTCTAATAAACGATGCAGGATATTTTGAAAAGGATGGTTTTGCTTTGCAAAGCTGCAGCCGAGGTATGTACATAACTGATTATCATTCAAGTTTGTTTAAGATCAATATGCTATGAAAACCTTTGAATCATGTCTAATCAAATGAACACTGATATGAATGGAAGACTTCATGGATCATGCTGGAGCAGATTTCTACATTTTATATTTTCTTTTATGAATATTTGACGGGGAATACATGGGATATAATGCATAGAAAATGCAGGTAATTTTAGAGGTTATTAAATATGTTTTCTTGAAATCTGAATAAATCAATGAACACAATATCTAAAAATTCGATTTTTGAGACAGTCAGCTAACCGTTTTGCTATATTGGAGAAGCGGTCTAATGGTTTTGTTTACTGTATTGCCTCTTCTAACTGGAATCTATAGTATAAAGTCAATACACACATACATACATATATAGAGGAGTGGGAGTATGTAGCTCATCTGCATACAACTTACATGTTCACCTCTCATCTGCTCATTTGTCTCGAAATTAGAAACTGCCCATATTCCAATAGCAAAGCCATAACCACTTGACTTGCTCATCCTAAGACAGATCGATGGCTGAGTGGCGGTGAACACACATGTTACATGCAGCTCAACAACATACTCCTTTTTTCCCATATATATATATATTCAATGAGCACATAGACTCATTAGGATTCGATCACCCTCATGTTCACAAACATTTACAATCATTTTGATTAACATATTTATTATTTTACAAATGGTAATCATGTTCTTAATACGAGTGATCCTTTTCACACAAAATAAATCTTGAAATAATACAAAATGTTTATAAAAATGAAAAAGATATACACCAACAAAGCCTTTTCCCACATTAAGTAGAGTCGGCTACATGGATTCTTTGCATCCATTGTTATTTATATCATGGCCTCAAATTTCAGCGAAATTCGGTCGAATTTCTGTCGAATATCGATATCCTATCGAAATTGAAATTCGACCGAAATGGCCGAAATATGAAGGCCATAGTACAAAAATGACCGAAATGATCGAAATTTTGGTCGAAATTCGACCGAAATTCCATTTTGGTCGATCACCGAAATGATGACCGAAACCGACATTTAGGGCCTTGATTTATATTGGTCATTCTCGGGGTTAGATCCAAGTAACTTAGATCCCTTCAGATAGTCTCCTTTCGACACTTTTTGAGTCTTCCTTGCCATTTACTAGCTAACTCGATATCCCAAATCTTGCATCTTCTAGCTGGTGCATTAGCCGACTTCCTTTGCAAATGACCAAACCCTCTTAAGTGGTTTTCTCTCATCTTATCCTCTGTCGGAGCTACATCAACTTTTCTTTTGATTGCATCGTTCCGAATCCTATCTTTTCATGTATGATCACCTCATCCACCATAGCATTTTCATTTCTACTAGTGTCATCTTAACACATGTTTATCGTTTACAAGCCAACATCCATTCCATAAAGCATGTCTTACAAATGCACTTTCAAAAGAATTTTTTCATCATATATAATAGTAGAAGCTCTCTACTTTAACCAACCTGCATTTATTCTACGAGTAACATCTCCATTGATTTTTTTGCAAAATAGATCTGAGGTATCTAAAAGGATTATTCTTTTGAATGTTATCTTCTCTGATCTTTACCTTGATTCCTTCACCACCGCTTCCATCAAATGTGCACTCCATATATTCTCTTATCCCCACTTATACGATTTTTTTTAGTTTTTAAGGCATGTTTCCAAACCTCAAGCTTCTCATTTACTACATCTCTAGTCTCATCAATCATTGGAATATCATCGGTGAACGACATACATCAAGGTATCTCATCCTGAATGTACTACTCAACTCATCCATAATCTAAGTAAAAAGGAATGGACTCAAAGCTGAACCTTAATGCATACCGATGCTGATGTTAAAATAGTCAATCTTCATTGACTAGAGCCATACACAAGATGAAGGTGTGAGATTGAATCATACGCATTCTCCAAATCAATAAAAAATACAAAGGTTCTTCTTTTAACTCTACAAGTCTCCATTATTCTCCTCAACAAGTGGATATCTTAATAGTTGAGCGACTGATACGAATCCGAATTGGTTTTCTGTTACTTTGAAAACTTGCCTCAACCATCTTTAGATCACACATTCCCAAATTTTCATAATGTCACTCATTAGTTTGATACCTCTATAACTCGAATAATTTTGAATGTCTCCTTTATCCTTGTAGTCACCATGATGGTGTTTTAACATGATAGATGTTATGGTGAAAATATTGTAGGCGCATGCTAGGGCTTTAGTTGTGAGTAGGGTTTGCAGAAATCGACTGTCGATACTTGGTTGGTGAAGTCATTGCCTAAGGATTAATCGACAGTTGGACAATTAATCGAATTTAGCAAACCATTAGTCAGTTTTGAATTTTTTAATTATTTTAAATATCTAAATCATTTTATACATATATCTTATATATTTATATAGATTTATACATTTTCTATAGCATCTTAATAAAAAAACTTATTGATTTAAATATAACACAACATATTAGAATAAGTTTGCTTTTAAAAGGGGAAAAATAAAAAAAATAAAAAAGCTCTATGTAAGAGTCAGAGTAGTTGGGTTGATCGACTAATGACCGACTAGGCCTAGTCGAGTAAGCTGCTCTCCGACTCGACTAGTCGGTTTAGTCAACCGACTTTTACAACAATGGTTGTGAGTTGGAACTTGTAGTTTTGAGTCGGTTTGTTACCTGGTTACATGCCTGTAATGATTTTTGGTGATTAATGGTGAAGTTTTTCAGCACGCACCTATACTGTTGGAGTATCGTCACATGTGTGGGAGATGGGTAAATATCCCTCCAAGATCCATTTACCCCATCCTGTTTTTAGTCCTACATCTACCAGTTTGGAGATGTGGAGACTCTGTGGGGACTATATATAGACTTCCACACCCATTGTATCCATTGAGAAAGTTGAATGCAACATACGACCCTTTAAGACCTCTCTTGGTTTCGTCCCGCTCCTTAGGGAGTAGGGTTCCACGTAAAAATCCCGGTGTCCATAAAGTTTTTATTCTTTTCTCTGATTTTCTTCCGCATGTTTATTTTCTAACATGGTATGAGAGCAGGTCGATTCTCGAGGAGTTTGTCTTTTATTTTTATTCGAGATTCGTTATCAACTTCAGTTCTCAATCGTTCTTGCAATTTCTGTTCTTGAAGAATGTTTGAGAAGAGTTTTTATCGAATTCAAGATCTAAGTTCTAGGGTTCCGATCTGGAACCCTAATCTTTGTTCATGTCTTGCCACAGCTTCATCCACACAACGACGCTCGATTAATCGCAGGCAGCGCTCTCCAGGCATCGCAACTCCACACAATAACGCCCATGAGGTGTAAATCCAATATGACGCCACTCGCAGGAGGCACAACTCCTCCCCAAGCCGCATCGCGGCGACGACAACACCGATCCTAGGCTGAGCTTGCAGGCGACAACCCTCCAGCATCAGGCGCACGATCCAGGAGGACCTCCAGGCGATCGACCTTCAACTCCCGCGCATGAACCAACTACTCCTCCAGACGCAAGCTGAGCCCTAGCTCCATATCCCGCACCGCCAACACTCAACCCTCTCAATTCGTGATGGAAACGGGGACCAGCACCATCTCCTGGACGAAGCAGCACAACCCTTAGTCAGCAAGCCCTATCGCACATGGCGGTGCCTCCTTCCTCGGTGCTCTCTCCCATATTCCAAACCCCCAGGTGACGACTCCACAACAAGTCCCTTCTTTGCATTTGGCGACGATGGCGCAAGTGCACTTGGCGGAGCCCTACTTCCAGGCGCTGCCATTGTCGCCCAGGATTCCAGTATATGCCCTTGACTCCTCCTCTCCTGGCAGAACCCCCCTTGTGAACCCCCTTTAACCTCGATGGTTCCCTCCAGCAGCGGCAGGCGAAAGTCCCCCTCATCTCCTATGACGACGGGCTCGAGCTTCTCCTGCAGGCGGCATGAGTTGTGCTCCATCGAGCAGGGGCTCCCTCGAGGCGACAACATTGAGAATGAGGGTTCCAGCTTGGGAACGCTAGCGACACAAGAAATAAAAGGGGGGCCTGATTGCCTGTGATTTAAAAAAAACAAATTCTTCTGTTGTGTTTGGCTCGAGTGGCTGATAATAAAAAATTATAGTAGAAGGAGCCTGTTTGAAAAAAATATATTTGGGTCTGATATATTTTGTAAACAAAAAAAGGAAAAGAAGGAGGCATTTGTTTGAGAAAAAGGCACGCATAATTAAAAAGCCATACGCAAAAGAAAAAACTTTACAAAAAAAAGAAAATGATGAGAAAAGTTGATTTTTTTATTGTACGACTTTAAAAAATTGATTGATTTCAAAAACAATTATGTGATGACTATTTAAAAAATGATGAAAATAACTGAGAAAAAAATGAATAATTTTGAAAAGCCGATCCAGACTCACAGTATGAAGCTGATTCCTCTTAGATTGTGGCAGATGCTACCATTCCTCCTACGAAGGAGGCCTTTCGGAGATTGAGCAAGATCAATATATCAAGCCATGCACCTGTGCCCAATTCCTCTGCTATGGCAGGCTCTCGTCGAAGAGACATCCCATCTCATTTTTGTGGACAAGGACAACGTGGGAGAGGTGGTCGTGGTCGTAGACGACCGTGTACCTATCATCGGACTGGACATACTGAAGATACATGCTACGCCAAGCATGATTTTCTGGCATCTGTCTACGTAGCAGAACAGATTCAGCATCATGGCGCTCCACTCGCATCAGATCAACGATATGATGAGCTTGTGTGTCGACTGCGAGATATCATGCCCCTAGCCAGTACTCCTTCACCTGTTCCAAAGAGCAGCTCGGATGTTGTTACTACTGCAGGAGCTAGTTCTTCAGGTAGTGTTCTTACTTGTACTTCTTATCAGGGTTCGGGTAACTCAGAATGGATTATAGATTCAGGGGTGATACATCATTTGTGTGGCGACAGACATCAGCTTATATCCTAGCAGGCCTCTCTAGGAAAGACAGTGGTTATAGCAGATGGGACTCATTCTCCCTTTACAGGACAGGGGTTACCTTGATGCCTTCTATGAAGTTGCAGAATGTGTTGCATGCTCCTAATTTCTCAATGAATTTACTGTCAATTAGCCATATTACTAAAGACTAACATTGCCGACCAATATTTGACCCATCATCTCTTGTGTTTCAGGACATTCTTACGGGCAGAGTGATTGGCTGTGGTCGTGAGCAAGAAGGGCTATATCGACTGGTCAAAACACCTTATGCTGGAGCATCTTCTCATTCTACTGGACCTGTCTCTCCTCACCTATGGCATTTGCACTTTGGTCATCTTCCATTTCAGAAACTGCGTCAAACTCTTCCTCAGATCTCACCTCGCTCGTCGTTCAATTGTGAAGCATGTCAGTTAGGGAAGCATCACCGGTCTGTCTTCCCTAGTCGTCAGAGTCGGAGCAGTAGCTCTCCTTTTGAGTTTTTCCATATTGACATTTGGGGACCCAGTCGTGTTCTCGATCATCAGGGACACAGGTTCTATTTAGTTGCAATGGATGATTTTGGTCGTTTGTCTTGGCTATTCTTGTTGAAAAGTAAATTTGAAGCAGACAATACTATTATGAATTTTATTAAAGAAGTGCAAAATGTTTTTTCCACTACTGTCAAAATGGTGCAAACTGATAATGCTCTTGAATTCTGTACTCTTATGCTATCCCAATTCTTTTCATCTCACGTCATCGTACATCTAACATCTTGTGCTTATACGTCCCAACGGAACGGTGTTGCAGAAAGAAAGCATCGTCACCTTCTTGATGTCACTTGTATGCTTCTTGTAGTTGTGCGCCGCACTCATTCTAGGGCTATGCGTTTCTCACAACATGTTACCTCATTAACCGTATGCCCTCATCGATACTGGGGGAGAAGATACCCTTCTCCCTTGTTTTCCCTGACAAGGAGTTGTTTTCCAAGGGATAAAATGGGCGAAAGATTTTTTGGGCAGTTAATTCGTCACCAAAGATCTTGGCACTCTAAGATTACTTTCCGGGGTTAGAATTTGCTAGGAATCAACAGGGCCTTGTAATGACGCAGAGAAAGTATGTCACTGACATGCTAAGTGAGACATGCATGTCGACTTGCTAATACACCCATGGATCCAAGCATGGGACTGTATGATGGTGATGCGGATGAGGTCGATAAGAGAAGATATAGAGAGCCGGTGGGAAAGCTTCTCTATGTACCCATTACTAGACCCGACATCTCCTTTGCTGTCAGTCAGGTTAGTCAGTTCATGGAGAAATCACATTAGCTACATATGGATGCTATACATGTGATATTAAGGTACCTAAAAACATCTATATGTGTAGAGTTGCTATTCAGAAAAGGGAGAGATATCACTATTTCAGCCAATGCAAATGCAGACTATGCAGGATGCCCTAAGGACAAAAAGTCCATAACAGGTTTTGCCATATTTGTTGGATATTCAATTGTTTCGTGGAAAAGTAAGAAACAAACTATAGTTGCCAGATCTAGTACATAATCAGAATATAGAGCTATGGCACACGCAAGTACAGAAATGGTGTGGGTTCGAGCTGTACTAGCACATCTACACATAGATGTGCCCCTTCTTATGTCACTGGAATGTGACAATCAGGTTACTTTGTTCATAGCAAACAATCCTGCAATTCATGAAAGAACGAAACATATTGAAGTTGACTGCCACTATATACGTGACATGGTTCAGAAAGGGTTCATTTCTACTTCTCGTGTTAGCTCTGGAGATCAAACGACAGACATTTTCACCAAGGCATTGCTTAGAGGACCCTTCCAGAAGTGTTCATCCAAGCTGAGCATGATTGATATCTATGTTCCATCTTCAGGGGGAGTGTAGAGATATATTTTATGTTTATGTATCTGTTTATCTATTTTCTATCTTTTTTGTCTACCTTATGTAATTTGCCCATAGGTCTCTCCCTATATAAGAGAGTCTAGGGCTCAAGGAATGAGTATCTCGTTTATTTTTCCGAACATCAAAGTAATTTCACATGTAGCCCGAGCCATTGTCCTGTATTATGCTTCTGCACTGGATTGGGAGACCACCGTTTGTTTCTTGCTCCTCTAACTAACAAGGTTTCCTCCTACCATCATAGCATAGGCCATAGTAGAGCGGCGGTCCTCAAGTGAGCTTGCATAATCAGCATCAGCATAGGCAACAACATCAGTGTATCCATTTGCCTTATAGAATAGGCCGCATCCGGTGATTCCTTCAGATATCGAAGAATCATAAGAACATCCTCCCGATGGCTGTAATAGGGTTTCTCCATGTATTGGCTAGCTCTGCTCACAACAAAGGATATATCTGGCCTAATAATGGTAAGATACAATAGTTTTCCAACTAGGCTTCTGTATCGTGTAGTGTCCTCAAATGGAGGATCAACGAAGGTGGAGTGTTTCCTTGGTTCTGCAGGAATACCAGAGGGTTTGCATCCAAGTAAGCCTACCTCAATTAGTGTATCTAAATAGTACTTCCTTTGTGACATATGAAGTCCCTTCTTGGTACGTAAGACTTCTATGCCCAGAAAATAGCGAAGTTGTCCCAGATCCTTTGTGACAAAAACCTTTTGCAGAAATGCCTAAGTCTCCAACACCACTTTATCATCGTCACCTGTAACAACCATATCATCTACATATACCAGATGATCGTTTTCAGACGAAAATAGAGTAGTCAGATGTAGTTCTCTGGAAACCCAAAGAGCCAATTTCTGTATTTAGTCTGTCAAACCATGCCCTCAGGCTTTGCTTTAGGTCATAGATTGCTTTGCGAAGTCGGCACACATACTCCCCTTTGACTTCGTACCCTGGAGGTTGCATTATGTAAACCTTCTCTAGATCACCATATAGAAAAGCATTCTTGACATCCAATTGAAAAATATTCCAGCCCTTGTTTACTGCCACTGAGAGTATGGTCTGGATGGATCCCATCCGTGCAACAGATGAAAAGGTCTCGAAGTAGTCAACTCCATATGTTTATGTAAAGCCTTTATCCACAAGTCTTACCTTCAGTCTGTCAATGGAGCCATCTGGAGACTGCTTTGTAGGAAAACCCAACAACATGCAACAGGTTTTGTGCCATGAGGACACTGCACAAGGTCCCATGTCCTTCGGGAATTCAGAGCGTCCATTTCTTCATACATTGCTCTTCGCCATCCAAAATCCTTCAGTGCACTATTATGATCTCTGTGAACCGAAATTGTCATAAGGGCATTTGCATATCTTTTGTCAGAGTATGATGAGCTATCGGTGGACATAAAATGAGATATTGGATGAAGTGTACATTTCCTCTTGGTTTTTGCGTAGAGCGATGGGAAGCTCTTGGGGAGCATCCAGGACATAATTGATGGGAGCACTTGAAGTTGGCGTATTCTCCTGTAACAAAGGAACATGTAAAGGAACATGAGCATAACTAGATACTTGTTTTCTTTTATACACAATAGGTGGAGCAGGAAGGTCTAATGGTATATCTGACACAACTTGTTTAAAGAAGGAGGTCTGTTCAAAGAATGTGACGTCCACAAATATGTATATCAAAGGACAGATGGATCATAGCATCTGTATCCTTATTGAGTCTGAGAGTAACCCAGGAAAACACATTTAATCTCACAAGGAGATAATTTATCGGGATTATGACAATTGTGAATAAAAGTTGTGCATCCAAAAATCTGCAAAGGCAGAGGGAAGGATGAGTCATTTGGGTATAGTAAGCCAAAGGGAGTGGAGCTATTAAGAGATGCCGAGCAGACCCTGTTTATAAGGTGGACAACAATCAATATAGCATCTCCACAATAAATCTTGGGAACCTTCATTTGGGTAAGAAGAGAGCGAGCAATATCAAGGAGATGTCTTAGTTTTCTCCGTGCTATGCCATTCAGTTGAGAAGTATATGGGCAAGTTGTTTGATGGATGACACCCTGGGATGCAAAAAAAGACGTCAGATCTTTGTTTGTAAATTCCGAGGCATTATCATAACGAAAGATTTTGATAGTAGTGGAGAGGATATTTTTGACATAATGAAAGAAATTCTTGACAATATGATTAGTTTCTGAACGCTCTTTTAATAAGAAGACCCAAGATAATCGGCTATAGTCATCTACAAGGACAATAAAATATCTATGACCACTCAGAGTTCGGAGCGAACAGGATCCCCAGATATCACAATGAACAAGAGAAAAAGGAGAATTGCGACGAGGCTTAGTTCGTGCAGGAATGGAGGCTCTATGATGCTTCTCGAAGTGACATGCCTCACACTCAAAGGGTTTGAGCGTCGAGAGTTCGGGGAACATCATGGAGAGAGCTTTGGTTGAAGGATGACCCATACGAAGATGCCACAGAAGAGGATCATTAGAGATGGATACTGCACCAACAAAATTTGAATCAGAAGGGATGTCGAGGTAGTAGAGGCCGTTCCTCTCATATCCCCCACCAAAGATCTGCCTCGTCCGGATGTCCTGAAAATAACAACAGAACTCGTCAAAAATAACTCGACATTTAAGTTCTCGACATAGCTTCTGTACAGATAGGAGGCTGAGAGGAAAGACAAGAGCACAATGAACATCTGTTAATCGCAGCTTGGGAGAGAAATCAACAGTGCCAACAACAGTAATTAGGGAGTGATCCCCATTAGCAACACGAACAATCTTCATCGTTGAGGACGATTAGGAAGATGTGAAGAAGTTTTTCTTTCTCGTTAGATGGGTAGAGGCTCCAGAGTCAATAATCCATGCATGTTTAGACTTAGAGATAGAGGCTAAGTTTGCTACTGTAACTGAGGTAGTAGTTAGGCTAGCAGAAGAGGCGGAGGTGATATTATTGCCAGCAGAGGAAGCAAAGTCTTGTAGCAGTTGTCGTAGACAAGTATATTTAGAAGCAGTAATGGGGTCTGTACCCCTTCAGTTTCCTGAGCAGATGCATCTTCAATGACATCAGAATATGCTTCATCATATGCATTATTGGCATTAGGTTGCATGCCAAAAGTTGCCCAACACCTATCAGAAGGATGATTCCTGCGTCCACAGTGCACACAAGCTGGATACCGGGCAACAGAAGAATCACGACCACGACCACAGTCACGCCCCTATCTAGATTCACGACCACGTCCAGATTCACGATGACGTCCACGTCTAAAATTTCGACCCATGCCTCCTTAACACCTTCTATATCCCAAGGCGGTATAATGTGCCATGGTCTCTGTAGCAGTGTAGATGGTAGATTGCTGAATTGGAGCCTCGAGCTCCTGTAATCGTCCAAAGATGGTCTCAAGGCTTGGTTGAGTGTCGGCCATTAGAAATTGGTCTTTTATCAACTTGTATTTTGGATGCAATCATGAAATAAATCGATAGACTTGCTATTCAACACGTTTGCCTACCTGTTTATCACAACATGCAGGCTGAAAGATGAGGGGCTCCTCAAATAGGCTCGTAAGGAGTCGATAGTACCCAATAAGACTCGAATCTCCCTGAGTGGCCGACCAGATCCTTGTGTATATGTCAGAAAGGCGAGACTTGATCGTCTTCTGAGAGTATGTACGCTCAAGGTTTTCCCACATCGCCTTAGCAATGTCTTTGTAAAGAAGATTAGCAGCAATATTAGGATCGACACTGTTTGTCATCTAGGTGATAACTTGACAATTGTCAACAAACCATGTGTTGTAATCTTTGTCAGTTTCTGCAGGTGGGTCCTTTGTAAGAATATAGCTTTTGTGCTGGCCACCGATAAATACTTTGAAGGACTGAGACCATAGAACATAATTTTCAGAACCCTTTAACTTGATAGAAGTGCCTTGTACCATCAACGAAGAAGTAGGGTACACGGACTTGCTCTCACTAGTCGTTATGATGGAGTCTTAGGTCAAGAAGAAGTGACCTAAAGAGTGTATCTTGTTCTGAATCGAGCATTAAGTGCCTAAGCGTGCAACAATTAGCAATACATTACAATACTTCACACAATAAGGAATAGGCTGCACGTTTGGTCAGTTGTAGGACCGCGGGTCGGTGTAGACAATGCTCCAATCTCGTCAAGAGGGACTGTATGGCTTAGAGAACCACGACTGGAGGGACCTACGGGTTGGAGGGACCTATGGTGCCGTATCTAGGCAAGCAACAGTACAGGGAACTGTAGGAAGGTGCCTACGGTGGCGTGAGGGAACTGCAACGAGGGCCTGAGGTGCTGGCGACGCGAGGGAGCCGCAGGGATGTTCTAGCATTGCTTGTGGTTTTGGCGATGGTGCTTCAGCTGCAGAGGTTGAGGCTAAGGTGCTGGCGACGACATTTAGGGAGTCGTTGCGGCACCTGGGGGGGGACGTTGGGTGGTCCTGAGGCATTTGGCGCTAGGCGGTGCTTGGCATGAGGCAGCAATAGGCACGAGGGGCCGAGACGGGACTCGAGATGGGCGGTGCGCAAGGGCGAAGAGCCCCTTCGGGCTCAAGGGGGCGAAGGCGAGTCCCGAGGGAGAAGTCGTAGGCTCTTGGGGAGGCCGAGGTGGTGCTTCCTAGGACAAGAACACTAGGGGTGGGGGGGGCAAGGCAGGAAGTGTCACGTGGTGAGAGGGGCTGGGTGGTGGGGCGGATTAGGTCAGAACATCGGTCTAGGACTGTTGCTCTGATAACATGTGAATGGGAATTCTATGATAATTATTCAAGAGGTCTAGGGATCCCTTTATAGGACTAAACCCTAGAGAGCTCAAAAGAGAGAAATACATAAGTACCCTCGGTGGGGTTACAGAGAATATCAAACACAATCTACTGTAATCTCTAACAATTATCATTATTCTTAGTTGATTTCTTTATTTCAATAGGTATCGCTCCCTTATTGATGATGTCGCAATCGGAAGTGACATCCACGGGATATGATGTAGGAAGAAGCCGCCTTCCCTCATTTGGCTCGATCCCTAAGTTGGACGAGACCAATTATCCCATGTGGTCCCACATATTCCTCATGATCGTATGAGGCTACGACAAGGAACACATTCTCCTAGAGTCAGAACATGCTGGAAAGATAGGAAAATACACGGCCATGGGCAAAAAAAGATGGCATGGTCAGTTCTTGGATCATGGTCAGTTTTATCGACATGATAACAAATGAGCTTGTTTATTGCAAAACTTCTTATAACATGTGGACTTCCATTCAAGCAACGCATAGTCAAGACAAATTCTAGCCACATCTATCAGACATACTTTGATATGCTCAATATGAAACAAGCCGGACACACCCTATCAAAATATTTCTCTCTATTGAAATCACTTTTTGAACGATATAGTGCTTGCATTCCAGGATGTACATGCCCTAGTTAAAAGTTGCATCGTCAACAAATGGATGTCCTTGTTTTCTTGGCTGGACTTGATCCAAGTTACTCAGCAGCTCGCGATCAGATGATTATTGCCGCCACTCTGTCTATAATTGAAGAATATAACACATTAAGCTGTCTTGCTAGTCCTGTAGCGAATATTAAAAGCACTGATCAGAGTCAACTTTCTGCACCACCCCATCTAGGCGAGGAGGTCGTGGATCCTTTAGTAACCGTGGTCGGATACGCTTTACTTCGAGATGAGGTCGTGGTACAGTACAATGCACTTATTGTCATAAGTTTGGTCACACCATGGAAGGCTGTATCGACATCGATATCGTTTTGCTATCGTATCGATACGATATTTCGACGATATATCGATGATATATCGCCGAAATATTGCCCATATCGACGAGCCTTTGTGAAGAAAATGCATGGAAATCAAGATATATCGTCATATCGGTGCCCATATCGGTCCCATGTCGATATCGACATATCGGCAATTTATCGTCGATATATCGCGATATTTCCTTCCATGGGTCACACCGAGGCAGTATGTTACAACAAACATGGCCACCCAGTTCCCAGTGCGAGAATCGCTAATGAGGGTGATGACCTCACTGTAACATTTCTCAGAAGAGATTTCGACGACTTGTTACAACATTTGAACATGATACAACCTGGCGATTCAGGGATCTCATACCCACCTGTTCCAACGGACACGTCAGTGTTAGCTCGCTCAGGTATCTTTACTGCATCTGTAAATATAATTACAAAGTTCGATTGGTTGATTGATACAAGTGTATCTACTCACCTTTGTGGTGACCAAGACTCACTACATCAATTAAGCAGTATACCTCGTGGCCGGTCTGTACAAGTCGCATATGGTCGTTTTTCTTCGATATAAGGAAAAACGATGCTCATTTAACTTCTAACATCAGACTCAAAAATGTTTTATTCGTCCCAGACTTTCCAATCTTTCTTCTTTCAATTAGCCAGATTTGTAAGGAACTCAATTGTGGAGCTATTGTTGATGCAAGTTCATGTGTTTTTCTCAGGACATTCTGACTGGGAGGATGGTTGGTGTGAGTCGTGAAGAAGGGGGTGTCTACCATCTTGTTCGGTCATCTGAAACTGCTGCCCATTCAGGGACCTCTTTCGCTTCATCTTCTGGTGCTCTTTGGCATCAACGTTTGGGTCATCATTCCCTTCTCAAGCTTCGATGGATTTTTCCCAACTCCCTCCTACTACCAATCTGACATGTGAGGCCTGGCAACTGGGGAAGCATCATAGGATCTCTTTTCCTTCCGGTACAATTCATTCTACTAGTCTATTTGAACTCATTCATATTGATGTATGGGGACTCAATCGCTACCCTGATCAACTTGGGAATAGATATTATTTAGTTCTTATTGATGATTTTTCTCAAGTATATTGGTCCTTGATGAAAAATAAATCTGACTCTTATCACATTCTAGTTCAATTTATATAAGAAGTCAAGAACGAATTCAATACCACAATCAAAAAACTCAGAACCGCTAATGCCAAAGAATTAGTTTCACATGACATATAGTCCTTCCTTACATCACAGGGGATTTTACGCTAAACTTGTTGCTCTTATACGTCCCATCAAAACGGTGTGGCAGAACGAAAGCATCGACACATTCTTAATATTGCACGAACCATACAAATAGATTATCATGTACCATCTACCTATTGGGGAGATGCAATATTGACGGCTACATTCTTAATAAACCGTACACCTTCACGTCTCATTGATGAACAAATACCTATCAACGTCCTTTTTCCGGAAAAGCCTTGTTAAACGTGCCTCCCAAAGCTTTTGGTTGTGTAGTGTTCGTCCACCTTCTTGGACCTGGCAGGAATAAGCTCTCTGCCAGAGCAGTCAAATGCATCTTCTTGGGTTACTCTCGGAATCAGAATGGCTATCGATGCTATGACCCACGATCTAAGAGACAATACATAAGTGTTGATGTTACTTTCTTCGAGTCTCTACCCTACTATGTAAAGCCTGGTTCAAGGTTGTAAAAGTCGCCCGACTGGCCCGACTAGTAGGTCCGACTAGTCTAGTCAGTGGGGTGGCCGACTGAATACCGACTAATTCCGACTAGGTACACTAATCGACCAATGTTTTGCTTGGAGATACCATATTCTTATTATGTTTTGCTTTTTTATAAGAAAACTTAATATAATATGATTAGTGTTTTATTTAAATTTAATTACTTTTTTATTTAATTATGATAGTATAAAAATGTACAAAAACTATGTAAATATATGCATAAAAATGAGTTATATATTTAAAATAATCATAAAATTCAAAGACGATTAAAGTCCGACTAAATCCGATTAGTCATCCGACTGCTGATTAATCCTTAGTCAGTGACGCGACCGACTGAGTACCGACTACCGATTTTTGCAACCTTGGCCTGGTTCAAACATCTCTCCACCAAATACTATTGCCCCTCTACCTATTCCCCTTCCACAAGTGGAACAACCCCCTTCTGTGCAGGGACCATCTCCTCAGGTATGTCCTTTGACTGAGGTTTTACAATATGACGACACTCGCCCATCATCAGATATAGATACATGTACTTCTGAAAAGGCTTACTTGACATACCAGTAGCTTTGCGGAAGGGGAGACAACAATGCCTGTCTCGATTTAGTACCAAGCATCCAATCTCCGCCGTTGTCTCCTTCTCCAATCTTGGTCCTATATACAAGCAATTTGTTCAGCAGTTTCGGATACAATCATCCCTCTTAATCATATTACAACAATGAGTGACTCTAGATGGCGTTTAGCAATGGAAGAAGAAATGTCATCACTAATCTCTCTAGAGACTTGGATGATTGTTGATCCTCTGAGCAATCACATAATTGTAGAATCCAAATGGATTTTCACTATCAAATATAATGCAGATGGATCCATCTCTCGCTACAAAGGACTTGTGGCAAAAGGTTTCACACAAACCTACGGTATTGACTTCTTTGACACATTTTCGCCAGTTGCTCGCTTATCCACTATACGAATTCTTATGGCAATAGAAGTACAACTTGATTGGCCTTTGCATCAGCTAGATGCGAAGAAGGCTTTTCTTTATGACGATCTTCAAGAAATCGTGTATATGCAGCAACCACCCAGATTCGAGGCTAAAGGGTAGTGTCAGAAGGTGTCTCTATTATGAAAAGCAATATAAGGTCTCAAACAGAGCCCTCGTGCCTAGTTTTTTTTAAAAAATATCATATGTACTTGCAAATCTGAACTTCAGAATATCTTCAGCAAATCCTTCCCTATTTTTACGGAAGAATGGCAAAGGGACTGTGGCTATATGTTGGTTTATGTAGATGATATCATCGTTATGGGAGATGACTGAGATGTGATTGAGGAGGTAAAGAAACAACTAGCAAAGCAATTCGTAATCAAGGACTTGGGGCCACTACGATACTTTCCAGGGATTGAAATAACAAGATCCAAGCGGGGAATAGTTATGTCTCAAGAAAAATATGCTAGTGACCTAATTCAGGAAACTGTGATGCTAGGATCCAAGCCATCCAAGATACCGATGGAACCTAAGGGACACATCTACGAGACAGGCAATCTTGAGGATAGTGGTCGATATAGACTTCTAGTGGAAAAATTACTATATCTTACTGTCACTATACTCGATTCTCTCAAGCTATTGGAAAGTTAAACCAGTTTATGGATTCCCCTACATCGGCTCACTTTGATGCATGCATGATGGTTCTAAGGTACATCAAATAATCACCAGGAAAAGGCCTTTTATTCACCAAAGACAACAACTTTGACCTCATGACATACTCCGATGCGGATTATGGAGGATGCATGTTACGTAGAAAGTCCACGACTGGTTTTTTTGCATTTATGTAGCAAGAAACCTCATTACATGGAGAAGTAAGAAACAAGCAGTTGTTTCCCGCTCAAGCGCTGAAAGTGAGTACAAGGCCATGGCTCATACTGTAGCGGAACTAGCATGGATTTGATCCGTACTCACAGATCTTCACGTTACTCCTAGCAATACACATGTTGCGACAATCAAGCAGCAATGCACATAGCAAATGCACATAGCAAATGCACATAGCAAATAACCCTATGTTTCATGAACGCACCAAACATGTGGAAATTGATTGCCACTATACCGGAGATCTGATACAACGAGGATTACTACGTACTCACAGTGTACCTTCTTCGGAGCATATTGCAGACATGTTTACCAAACCACTCGCATGCACGCAATTTGAAAAATGCTGTAACAAGCTGAGCATGATAGATATATATGCTCTAGCTTGAAGGGGAGTGTTGTAAGTCTTAGTCCCTAATCCCTAGGGACAAGTCTTGTCTTTTCATAATTCTATTGTAACCCCTCAAACCCTAGGCCTCCAATTATATAAGGAGCCCTCGGATCCCCCTTTTGATTAAAAAACATAAAGCAAGTATCCACACATCGTGATGTGTTAGGATGATGTCACGCCAGATGAGGTCAAGTCACCCTTATATCGAAGGATTTGATGGATCATAGATTATTGTGTGCATCCGACACTAATATAAAGTAGACGTTCTCAACGTTAGAGAAAAGAATAAGGAAAAAGGAAACATAAAGATAGATGATAAGAAAAAATTGAAGAGCCGTAATAAGTTTTGCAAGAAGAAAGGATATTCAAAGGATAAATACTGGAAAATTCATATTAAAGAACCTGATAAAAAGGCGCAGTCTGGAAAAATGAAGGAAAACTCGACAGAGGAGAGCTTTGTGGAGGTTGAATGTAACGAGAAGGGCTACATTTCAGTAGCCATATCCCCATATAAATCACAAGAAGTCTAACTTCTTGACTTTGATTTTATTTACTATGTTACTGCAAATCGACTTTGTTTTTCATGTATAGTCTAGTTGAAGATATGGTAATTAGTTATTAGGGGTATAAGTCACAAACATTTATGATGTGACATATTAGATCACATACTAAAATCATGGTCACTTGGACTAATGTTCATCATGTTCCAAAGATGAGAAATAGTCTCCTCTCTTGGCATCCTTAAGGGAAAAGGGTGCAAGTACTTTGCTGAAAATGGCTTTCTCACCATTACAAAGGATATTTACCCAATTATTTCTAGAAGAGATTAACAAATCTATATATTTTGCAGTAGGTGTGGGGTATCCCAGGAAGACTAAGATCATTTGTTTTTTGAGTGCCCTGGTTCAGTTGAAATTTGGCAAAGATTGTTGGTTTCGAGCCTTGACTTCGCTAGCAAAGACATTCTGGGATTCGTGCAAGAGGTGGGCAGGATCTGAGCTAGGAAGACAGAAGATTTGCGTGGCAGTCTGGTGCATCTGGTTGAACATAAGCAGTGTGGTTTTTGAGGGGTCAAGATTTTATCTTGAATATGTACTTGGGCATGCTGGGGCCCTCTTAGATTCCTGACCGGTGTAATTATCTCAGGAATTATTAATATATTTTTGGATGGCCCTTTTAAGGAGGCCCATCCCAACGTTTCTAAAAAGATTATATATTTTGCAGGGATTTACAGTTACGGGCAAAATGGTTATTGCTACATGCTCATCACGTAAAGAGGATCATAATAGATTGCGGTACCTCATACTTGGCCACTTAGGTGAGAAGAGCGTGATTATTCTCTAGAAAAGGGTTACTTGATAGGAAGAGTACATGCAGTTTGAACTTTTGTGAGCTGTGTTATTGGAAAGTAGAAGCATGCAGGTTTTGTTAATGCTGATTACATGACCAACGATATCATATATTCACTCCGACATATGGTTCCTTAAGTTTCGTGGAAAGGTGGTGTAAAATACATGATGGTGCTCATAGATGAATTTTGAAGGAAGATTTGGTATTTTGCAATTAAATTCAAAGATGAGATTGTAAAACATTTCAAGTAATGGGAAACACTTGTTGAAAAGCATCTTAAAAGGGAGATTAAGAGGTTGCACACTGTCATTAGACTTGAATTTTGTTTTGTTGGGAAAATAGGAAGAGTTGTTTATTCCTTCGGCCCTAGGCTCTCTTATATAGGGAGAGGCTTATGGGCAAATTACATAAAGTGGACAGAAAACAGAAAATATATAAACGATACATAAATGTGAAATATATCTCTACACTCCCCATCAAGATGGAGTATAGATATTTATCATGCTCAGTTTGGACGAACACTTTTGGAAGGGCCCTCTAAGTAGGGCTTTAGTGAAAATGTCTTCTGTTTGGTCCCCTGAGCTTAGATGAGATGTAGCAATGAAGTTCTTTTGGATCATGTCACGTATATATAGCAATCAACCTCAATGTGCTTTGCCCTCTCATGGAATGCATGGTTATTAGCAATATATAAGGCAACCTGATTGCCTCATTCCAGCGACATGAGAAGAGGTAAATCTATATGTAAATCAGTTAGGACTGCTCGAATCCACATCATTTATGTACAAGCTTGTGCCATAGCTATATACTCAGATTCATCACTAGATTTGGCAACAACCGTTTGCTTCTTACTTTTCCATGAGACTAGTGAGCCTCCAACATATATAGCAAATCCAAACGTGGACTTCCTGTCCTTGGGGCACCCTACATAGTCTGCATCTGCACATACTGAAATAGTAATAGAGCTACCCCTTTTGAATCGTAGCCCTGCACCTGAAAATGATTTAAAATACCTTAGTATCATTTGTGTTGCATCCATACGAACCTGACGAGGTTGTTCCATGAACTAACTCACCTGATTGACTGCAAACAAAATATCGGGTCTCGTAATGGTAACATAAAGTAGCTTTCCAACCAGGTCCCAGTATCTTTTCCTGTCAACCTCATCAGTATCATCATCATAGAGCTTCATGCTTGGATCCATGGGTGTAGTTGTAGATCTACATCCAAGCATACCTGTGTCACTTAGTAAGTCAGTAACATATTTTCTCTTAGTCATTACAAACCCCTGTTGATTTCCGGCAAACTCCAGTCCCAGAAAATATCTCAGAGCTCCTAGATCCTTGGTAAAAAAATCACGATCTAGAAAATCCGTTGCCCTCTTTATTCCTTGCATATCATTTCTTGTAATAAGAATGTCATCCACATACACCATAAGGGGAATCATACCTCAGGATGTTTTCTATATAAAACATGAATGATCTGCATTCGAACGTTTATACCCCTGTTTCTCAAACAAGTTTGAGAGCTTCTAGAACCGAGCTCTAAGCTCTCCTTAAGACTATAGATTGCCTTATGAAGTCTACACACTTGTGAGCACTTCCCCTCAACAACAAATCCATGTGGTTGTTGCATGTAGACTTCTTCTTGAACATCACCATACAGAAATGCATTCTTGACATCTAACTGAAACAACGACCAATCTCAAACCACAACAGAGAATAGAATCCGTAAGGTGGAGTGACAAGCAACTGGAGAGAATGTATCAAGATAATCCACCCTGTATGTATGAGTAAACCCTCATGCAACCAGGCATGCCTTGTATCCATCGATGCTACAATCTGTTCTGTATTTTTCTTTACTATAAAAACCCATTTACAGCTTACTATAGACACTCCAGTAGGAGCTGGGACCATGCTCCAAGTACCTCTCGACTGGAGAGCAGCCATCTCTTCTTCCATAGCCAAACGCCAGCTACCGTTCTTCAGAGCCTCCTGATAATCTCGTAGAATGGCCACGACCGATAATGAAACTGCTAAGTTCCTGAAATCGCTAGTCAAGCGATCAAAGGAGACCATGGATGCTATAGGATATGACACACAACTACGCTTCTGCTTCCGAAGCGCAATAGGTAGGTCCGAATAAACAACCTCTACATCTGTCCCCTGTAAAGAATCCTACTCAGGAAGGCCATTATACCCATCATTAGAAACTGTGTTATTAGAACATACCTCATGCGCGCTAGAAGATGAGCGGTGGCCATGAGCAGAATCAAGCCGACGAGTATAGTGATATGTCAATGGTGGAACTGGGATCATGATAGGAGGTGGAGGTGGCGTAGGTAGTGCTGGTGGTGGCGGAGGAGGTGAAGTAGGGGAGGTGGAGGTGTGATGGTGGTGGTGGCATGTATATTTCATCATCAGTGTCTGAAGACGTCAACCAATCACCTGTAGGAGAAAAGTACATTACGGTCTCGAAAAAAATTACATCGGCACTAACATTGTACTTCTTGCGCATTGGATCATAACACATGTGCCCTTTCTGTGTCCTGGAGTACCCGACAAAGACATACTTGACAGCTCTAGGAGAGAACTTATCAATACCTGGAGACAACTGATGGACGAAGGTGATTGAGTCAAACACACGAGGAGTTAATCAGAACAATTCCTTTTTAGGAAAGGCAAGAGAGAATGGAATTTTCTCACCCAAGACTGACTAGGGCATGCGATTAGTAAGATAGCATGCCATTAGAACAACATCGCCCCAAAAAGAATGAGGAGCACGACTTTAAATGAGAAGCATCCTAGTAACATCAAGCAAATGACAGTGCTTCCTCTCTGCAATACCATTTTATTGGGAAGTACAGGCACATGATGTTTGATGAATAATACCTTGGGTTGAAAAATAATTGGAGAGAGTATTAGTATAAAATTCCAAGGCATTATCAGTTCTAACGATTTTCACAGAAGTAGAAACCACATTTTGCACTCCAGTTAATAAATCGTTGATAACATCTCCAGCTTCAGATTTATTCTTTAATAACATGACCCAAGACATAAGAGAGAAGTCATCAACAACTAGATAAAACATGTGTCCCTAGTGATCAGGAACACGACTGGGACCCAAATATCTATATGAAACAACTCAAAAATGGAGCTACTGCTCCGACTCTGATGACTGGGGAAGATAGAGCAATGATGCTTTCCCAACTGACATGCCTCACATTGAAATGACGTGTGAGGCGAGATTTGAGGTAGAACACGACATAGTTTCTAGAGCAGGAGATGACAAAAGCGCAGGTGCCACGTAAATGGTGAAATAGGTCCAACAGATAGAGAGGAGATTTCGACATAGGGGGTTCGAACTAGGCGATAGAGATTGCCCTGCTCACGGCCACACCCAATCACCTTGCCGTAAGGATGTCCTGAAACACAAGAGAGGATGGGTAAAAAATGGCTCGATAATGTAAATCCTTTATAATCTGGCTAATGGACAACAAATTCATAGAGAAATCAGGCGCATGCAACACATTCTGTAGATGCATAGAGGGAGCCAATCTCCCCTTGTCCATTGATTGGGGAATGAGTTCCATCTGCAATAACTACAGTCAGTTCTGGAGGAACCTATCTGTAGGATGTAAGTTGACCCCCGTCTCCATACAAATGATGTGTAGCACCGGAGTCCATAATCCATTCTATAGCATTAGATCCATTACTGCTTGTCAGTGCATAAGTACTACCTGAGGTATTGGAGGAAGCTGAAGCAGCTACATCTGAATGATTCTCGGAGGCCGACGACATCGTCACATGACTGGAAGGAGGTATAATGCCCCTCATTCGTGCCGTAAGATCCTTAAAATGTTGATCTAGAGAGGAAGCAGCTGGGGGCTCAATCTGTTCAGCCATCCGAGCAAAGGCAGGGAATCCATGCTTGGAGTAGCATGTATCCTCTGCATGTCCAGGACGATGGCAGAAAGTACATGGCTAACGAACACAACTTTCTCTGCCCCGTGGTCCACGACCATGAAACTGAGAAGATCCTCCGCGACCTCGGGAAGCTGCCATCATTGAAGACGTCTGACTGGTAGTAGAAGATGGAATGGTGATTCGATTGAGCCCGCGGAAGGCTTCCTCCATGGTATGAATAGTAGAGTCTACCAGAATCTAGGAGCGGGCCGCTTCATACTCAGGATTTAGGGCTGCCAGGAACACACCAACCATGGTGGCATTCCTATACATCTTCTACTGCTCATGAGTAGATGTGAGAGGCATGAAGCTGTAGAGCTTCTCGATTATCCTACACAAGGATGTATATAGCGAGTGAAGAAGGTGTCCATTCTGCTTGATAGTATAGATATCATGCTGAAGTTGTAGAATCTTTGTCTCATTCTTTGCGTATGAGTAAGTGACAACGAGAATATCCCACATCGCCGTGGCTATGGGTTGATGGAGTATATCATTGACGACCTCTATTACCAATGTGTCTAAGAGCCAAACCTTGGCATATGCATCATCTGCCTCATGATCATCTGCCTCCCATGAGGCGTTAACCCCGGTCTTCTCAGCCGGCTCTTCCTCGATAAGAATATGTTTCTTGCGCGTAGACTTCATCATGCTCATGAACTGCATAGCCTAGAATTCATAGTTTGACCCATCCATCTTTACTATAGGTGCAAGACCTCTAAAGGCGCATGTGGAGGGAATATCTACCTTGCTTTCTGACATGATGGCTAGAGAAGATTAGGATTGAAGACTAGACGAATGTTTGTCTACACCGACATAGAGAGATTGGATTGCATGTGTAGACTCATGCAATCGATCTCATCTAGATACAATACTCGTCGGCGATGCTCCTATAGGAAAGGAAACGACCTGCAGAACCGTCGTGAGAGGCCTGGGCGACTGTGGAACCCAACTAGGGTCTCGACGAGTGCCCAACAGAACTGCCGCGAGGGCCTAGGCGTTGGTGGAGCCCCGCTAGGGTCTTTGCGAGGGCGTGGACCTGCAAGACCAGATGACAGGCGGGGGCCCGCTAGGGCTTGGGTGGCGGCCGTGCCCGTACAGGCTGAGCCGCGGCAACGATGCCATGCACGGGCAAGGAGGGACCGTAGAAGGGGGGGGCAACAACAGTGAAGGGTTGCGAGAGCTTGGGCGACGGAAGCCCTAGGCGCACATGGGAGTGAGAGAGGCTTTGGGGTGGGGTTAGGGTTAGGATTTCAGTACATGAGCTCCAATCTAGGACCGCCGCTTTGATACCATGTTGGGAAAATAGAAAGAGTTGTTTATTCCTTGGGCCCTAGGCTCTCTTATATTGGGAGTGTGGAGAGAAGAAGAGAAGGATCTTGTGTGTTTATTCTGTGAGGTCTAGAGGTCCTTATATAGGACTAAACCCTCGGGTTCTCAGAGGGGAGCTTACATAAATACCCCTGTGGGGTTAGAATGATAAGTAAGGAAACAATGATAACAAGGAAACAACGATAAATAAAGAAATATCAATCTACGGTAATCTCTAACACTCCCTCTCAAGTTGGAGCATATTCATCCATCATGCAACTTGAAAGTTATTCAGGAAAGCCGCTTCTTAGTCACTGCCTTGGTAAAAATATCAGCAAGTTGAAGATCTGTTGGAATGTGCGGCGTGGTTATCTTCCCTCCTCGTACAACATCTCTGATAAAGTGACAATCAATCTCAATATGTTTTGTTCTCTCATGGAACACAGGATTGGTAGCAATGTAGGTAGCTGATTTGTTGTCACAGTACAAGGGAATAGGAGTGGATGTAACAACATTTAGTTCTTGTAGAAAAGTGAGCAGCCATGTGATCTCACATGTAGCCTGAGCCATTGCTTTATATTCAGCTTCAGCACTAGATCTTGAAACGACTGCTTGTTTCTTGCTCCTCCAACTAACCAGGTTTCCTCCTACCATCATGGCATATCCAGTTGTAGATCGATGGTCTTCAGGAGAGCTTGCATAATCAGCGCCAGCATATGTAGTAAAATTTGTGTGACCATTTGCCCCATAGAAGATTCCTCGTCCTGGCGAGTCTTTTAGGTAGCGAAGGATTTGAAGAACATCTTACCAATGGCTGTAGCATGGTTTCTCCATATATTGGCTGGCTCTGTTTACAGTATAAGATATATCATGTCTAGTAACTGTAAGATATAGAAGTTTGCCAACCATGCTCCTATATCATGTAGTGTCTTCAAAGAGAGGATCATTGGATGCAGAATGTTTTCTAGGCTCTGCTGGAATTCTTGAGGGTTTGCACCCAAGTAGTCCTACCTCAGTTAGTATGTCAAGGCAGTATTTCCTCTGTGACATATGTAAGTCTTTCTTAGTACGTAGGGCTTCTATACCTAGAAAATAGCGAAGTTGTCCAAGATCCTTGGTGACGAATACTTTTTGCAAGAAAACCTTGATTTCTAGTATCCCTTGGTCATCATCTCCAGTAATAATCATATCATCTACATATACAACAAGAATTACAATACCAGTCTGTCGTCTCCTGACAAAAACGGAATAGTTAGATGTAGTACTTTGGAAGCCCATGGTGCCAATCTCTGTACTCAGTCTATCAAACCAAGCTCTTGAACTCTGCTTTAGTCCATAGATGGCTTTGTAAAGTCGGCATACATACTTCCCCTCGACTTCACCTGGGGGTTGTATCATATAGACTTCTTCGTCAAGCTCTCCATATAGAAATGCATTCTTGACATCTAACTGAAATATAGGCCACCCTTTGTTCACAGCCACAGAGATGATAGTTCGTATGGATCCCATTCTAGCCACAGGGGAGAATGTTTCGAAGTAGTCTACCCTGTATGTTTGAGTAAAGCCCTTTGCTACAAGTCGTGCTTTTAAAGATCAATAGAACCGTCAGGAAATTGCTTTGTAGTGAAGATCCAACGACATGCAACTGGTTTACATCCAGGAGGGCATTTGACAAGGTCCTATGTTTTTCAAGACTGTAATGCTTCCATTTCTTCGTTCATTGCCATTCTCCATCCCTCATCTTGTAGTGCACTATGATGATCTTTGGGAACAGAAATAACCATTATGGCATCTGCATATCTTTTGTCAGAGCAAGATAACCCATTAGTAGAGGTGAAATGAGATATTGGATGAAGTGTACATTGCCTCTTTGTTCTTCGTAGTGCGATCAGTAGCTCCTGAGGACTATCCGGGGTAGCATTGGTGGGAGCACTCGAGGATGGCATAGTGTCCTGCAGCAGTGGAATAGGTAAAGGAACCTGAACAGGATTAGACACAGTTCTTCTTTTATACACAAATGGTGGAGGAGGAAATTGTAGGGGAATATCGGACACTGTCTGAGTAAGGAAGCTGTTTTGTTCAAAGAAGGTGACATCAAGAGAAATGTAATAACGATGTCCTGTAGGATCATAATATATGTATCCTTTTTGAGTTTGAGAATACCCTAGAAAAACACATTTGATAGCACAAGCAGATAATTTGTCCGTGATATGGAAATTATGGACAAAGGCTGTGCATCCAAAAATTCGTAGGAGCAGAGGGAAAGGTTTCTCCTTGGGATATAGTAAGTTGAAGGGAGTGGAGCCATGTAGAGAAGCAGATGGGACCCTGTTTATAAGATGAACAACCGTAAGGATAGCATTGCCCCAATATACCTTGGGAACATTCATATGGGTGAGTAAGGATCGAGCAATATCAAGAAGGTGTCTCAGTTTTCTTTCAACAACCCCATTTTGTTGGGATGTATATGGACAAGACATTTGATGTATGGTACCCTGGGAGGCAAAAAAGGTTATCAAGTCATTCTGAGTAAATTTCAGAGCATTATCAGAACGAAAGATTTTAATAGTAGTGGAGAAATTTTTTTGACATAATGAAAGAAGTTCTTGACAATGATATTAATTTCTGAACGTTCTTTTAACAAGAAAACCCAAGATAAGCGACTGTAGTCATACACAAAAATAATAAACTACTTATGACCACTAATTGTTTGACCAGACAGACTCCCCAAATATCACAATGAATTAGGAAGAAAGGAGTAGTGCGACGAGGCTCAGTTCTAGCAGGAAAGGAAACTCTATGATGTTTGTCGAACTGACATGCTTCACACTTAAAGGGTTTTAGAGAAGATAGTTCAGGGAACATCCTAGAGAGAGCTTTGGCAGAAGGATGTCCCAGACGAAGATGCCATAAACGGGGATCTTCAGAGATGGAGGTAGCGCCAGCAAAGTTGGAAGTGGAAGGGCTGTTGTCCTCTTTGCCCAGATGGATAGTGGGCTGTTGTATCTGTAGAAGAATGAACCATATAATTTTGAACCGGAGCCTCCGGTTCTTATAGTCGACCGAATATGGTTTCGATTGTAGGAAATTTATCTGCCATAAGAAATTGATCTTTTGCAATTTTGTACTTCGGGTGAAGTCCTGACAGTAGGGTTGGCTATCGAGCCCAATGAGCCGAGCCAGTCCCTGGCTCGGGCTCGGGCTCGATAAGCCCAACTGGGCTCGGGCTCGTTCGAGCCCAACCGAGCTGGCTCGAGCTCGGGCTCGATGAGCTCGTGCCCTTATCGAGCTGGCTCGGGCTCGTTAAGGAAAATGGGTACTTTTTGGTGGAAAAGTGTTTTGTGTGGGGTCCGAACTTGAGACTTGCTCTATCAAAGGCTGTGTTCCTTACCAGTAGGCCACTAACCAAGTTGTTTATAAAATCTTAATTATAATATATATTGTAACATTATATTTTCTTATAAAAAAATTACTAATTTTCTAATGCGTAAGCGGGGGGCAAATGTGTGGGCAGGAATGGGAATGATTTGAGAATTGGTCATGACTCGTGGGAGGGACAAAGTTAGTGGAGGGAAAATTGTAAAGCTAATTTTATTTTATTTGTATTATATATAAATATATAAATAATATATGTATATATATTCCTTATCGAGCCCCTTATTGAGTTATCGAGCCAAGCGAGGCTTGGCTCGAGCTCGGCTCATTAAGCAATCGATCCCAAAATTCTGGCTCGGGCTCGGCTCAATAGCTTAATGAGCTGGGCTCACAAGCCCTTATCGAGCCGAGCCTGAGCCTGGCTCATCAAGCCGTGACTCAATAGCCAGCCCTACCTGAGAGGAACCTGTAGACCTGCCACTCAACACGTTCGCCTATTTGTTTATCACAGCATGCAGGTTGAAAGATAAGAAGTTCTTCAAACAAGCTTGTATGTGTCCGGTAGTATTCAGTTAGATTGGTTTCTTCTTGATTAGTAGACCTGATTCTTGTGTATATATCAGAAAGACGAGACTTGGGTTGTTTTCTGGGAATATGTGTGCTCAAGATTTTCCCACATGGCTTTAGCAATATCTTTATATAAGAGATTTGCAACAATATTTGGATCTACACTATTAGTCATCCAAGTAATTACCTGGCAATTGTCGACAAAGCAGGGTTCTTATTCTGCATCAGTGATAGCAGGAGGAGTCTTCGTGAGGATGGCACTCTTTCGTTGGCCACCAATAAATATCTTGAAGGATCGAGACCATAGAACATAGTTTTTGGAGCCTTTCAACTTGATAGATGTGCCTTGTATCATCAGAGGAGGATACATAGGCTTGGTCTTGATGGACTTCATGATAGCAGCTGTAGGTCAAGAAAAAGTGACCTAGATGCAGTTGTAGTTGATATGTAGAACCTCCTTAGTTGCACATTTTTGGAGAGTTTTGGAGGCTCTACGCCCTAAACCAAAGTCGAACAAGAGGTCTAGGGCGGCATCGGTAGATGCCTCGGGCGGCAAGAGCTTGGTAGCACGAGGAGCGCAGGAGCGCAGGTGCGTAAGGCTTAGGGGCGCAGATGGGAGGGCACAGTTGCGCAAGTGCGTAGGAGCCCTAACGCAGGGCGCAGGGGCACAGATGGGGGGGGGGGGCGGGGCGCATGTGCGCAGGGGCCCTCACGCAGGGCGCAGGAGCGTAGATGGGGGGGGGGGGCGCGGAGCCCTAGTGCGGAGGCGGCAGGGGATCTAGCGCGGTGCACAAGGGCCAGGCACGGTGGGCAGGTGCCAGGCGCTGTGTATAGGGGCCAGGTGTGGAGCCCTAGCGCGGTGCGCACGGGCGGTTCGCAGGGGCCAGGCGCGCAGCAGCAGGGCTTAGCGCAGGGGCGGAGGGGCTCGAGGTGCCTAGGGCTTAGGGCCCAAGGCGCAGGAGCGCGAGGTGCGCACGCCTAAAGCAGGGCGTCGTGGAGGGGAGAGAAGAAGAAGGGGTGGGCGGTATTAGGTCAGAACACCGGTCTAGGACCGCCGCTCTGATACCTTGTGGAGAGAAGAAGAGAAGGATCTTGTGTGTTTATTCTGTGAGGTCTAGGGGTCCTTATATAGGACTAAACCCTAGGGTGCTCAGAGGGGAACTTACATAAATACCCCATGTGGGGTTACAATGATAAGTAAGGAAACAGTGATAATAAGGAAACAAAGATAAATAAAGAAACATCAATCTACGGTAATCTCTAACATGGAGAAATCTATGGACATATTACATAAGGTGGGCAGGACAGAAGAACAAAAAAATATATAAACGATACATAAATGTGAAATATATCTCTATATGTTTAAATGAATTCGCTGAGTTTTATAAGGATGAAGGCATCATTAAGCATTACAGTATAATAACAACATAAAGGTATTGCATAATGGATTAATAAAACGCATTTAAAGTGTTCTTATTGCATGCTACTTAATACCAAGCTTTCAAAGGACTTCTTGGCATAAGTAGTTTCTACCATAGGATATCTGATCAACTGCTTTCATTGTCAGCCTTCGAGAATAAACTCTTGAAGAGGTATGATCTGGTAAACATATTATTTACTCCAATCTAAAAATTTCTGAATCGTCTTATCATGTTCATAGACTAAATAAAGTTGAAGCCAATATATTGGAAGTGCATTTCCCTTATATATCCCTTTGGGATGAAGGGATACTGATTGTAGTGTGTTGGTCTGAAATCACTTAAAGTGATTATTAAGAAAATTGTTATATTTCATGAGTATGCCATGCATTCTTCGTTGGTAGATGTTGATGTCCATTCTTCTGTTGCGTTACAGATGTGAGTACTGACAAGAGGGTGAAGATTGAGGTCAATCATTCTGATCTAGTACAATCCCAAGATCATTTTTATATAGAAGAAAAGGATGATGCAAGAGAGTGGATACTGTTGCCTGAGGCACATACGCAAGAGAAATAGAATGCCTGAAAGATGTATAGATTAATCATTTGTGTATGCTTTGTTAGTTGCACAACAAACTTGTGATGCATAAAACCTGAGCAGTTCTCGTAGTCGAATCCACAAAGTGGTTGTCATCCATGAATGAAGAGATGGAGTCTCTTATTAAAACTCTTATATAGGACCTCATGTCATGCTACCTCCAAGAAACAATTGGTTGCAAGTGGATCTTCAAGAAAAGAGAAAATACCTTTGGGGCTGTAGCTATCAGATGTAAAGCAAAAGTTGTTGCACAAGGTTTCGGTTAGTTTAGGACATTTACTATAATGATATGTACTAAACATGCTCGTATCTGAGTTCTTTTGACCATCGTGGCAATTTATGACTTGGAGCTAGAGTAGCTTGATGTCATGAAATCATTTCTACATAGAGATCTTGAAGAGTAGATATACATGCATCAACCTCAACTTATAGTTGAAGGAAAGGAAGATCATGCTTGCCTATTGAAGAAGCCTGTATATATTTAAAACAATATTCAAGACAATTGTAGAAGTCCTTCAACTCGTTCGTGATTTAAAGATATTCTTTAAAAGAAAATATGATGTTTGTGTCTAGTTGGCTACTACATAATAACATTAGATGACTTATATTTCCTTCTCTATGTTGATGATGATTGCAATCCGTGATAAATACAAGGGAATAGATTAAAAAATGTCTGAACGGAGAATTTGATACGAAGGATTTGATTACAACTAAGAAAATCCTTGGCATGGCATGAAGATACCCTTGGACCATAAGGCTGGGAAATTAAAGTAAGCCAAATAGTTCAAGAGTGCATTGGCATGCTTGGTTCTAAGGCTGAGAATTTTCCTTTAAGCACTTATTTCAAGTCTGTAAAGATATATTAGTATATTTCTATGTTTATGTATTAATTTATTTATTTTCTTTTCTTATTGTTTGATTTATGTAATTTGCCAATAGACATCTTCTCTATATAAGAGAGTCTAGGGCTCAAGGAATAAACATATTTTCTCATTTTCCCAACATGGTATTAGAGTGGCGGTCCTAGACCGGAACTCTTGTACCCGAAACCCTAACTCTAGACCCACTTCAAACCCTCCTGCAGCATCGCCACTACTCGACACCGCTGCCCGCCCGGCACCGCCGACTGCTGGCCACGGCACAACCGCCCGTGGCACAGTCAGACGTCCCTGCCACCTCTTCCCTACAGTAGGACCCTCCTGCGGTAGGAGCCCCCCCTGCGGTCGGACCTCCCTGCTATCCCTCCCTTCCCGGCTGGACCTCCTTGCTGCCGGACTTCCCTTCTTGCGGTCGGACCCCCCATTGTAGCCGCCAAAGTCGCTGTCGCATCAGGGACAACTTCTACTTGATGGGGTTGGTTACTATTTGAGTCTACACATGCAGCCAACCTCCCTTATGTCTGTGTAGACAAGTACTCCGTCAAGTCTACGATCCTTGTCTTCTTCGACTGGCAACATGTCATAAAACAAGATAGATATCACCACCACAGACACAACGACATGATGAGTTTGTGGCTCGACTTAGAGACCTCATGCCCCCAGGCAATACCCGTGGCCTCAAATTTTGGCGAAATTCGATCGAATTTCTGTCGAAATCGAAATTCAATCGAAATGGTCGAAATGACCGAAATATGGGGGCCCTAGTACAAAAGGACCGAAATGACCGAAATTTTAATCGAATTTCGACCGAAATTCCATTTTGATCGGTCACCGAAATGGTGACCGAAACCGATATTTAGGGCCTTGGCAATACCCGTTCACCTGCTCCAGAGAACAGTTCGGACATTGTTGCAACTGCAGGAGCTAGTACCTCATGTAGTGTTCATGCATCTACTTCCTATCATGGTACAAATATCTCAGAATGGGTCATAGATTCTAGTGCCACACATCATTTATGTGGAGATAGAGATCAACTCATAGCCTGCATGCATGTTTCTCCAGGGAGGACTGTAGTCATAGTAGATGGGACTCATTCCCTAATCACAGGGCAAGGAGAGATCAACTTGACACCCTCTATGCCTTTGCATGATGTGTTGCATGCTCTTGAATTCTCAATGAATTTACCTTCTATTAGTCATATTACATGAGATTTAAATTGTAGAGCAATATTTGATCAATCATCTCTAGTTTTTCAGGACATACTTATGGGATGAGTGATTGGTTGTGGCCGTGAGCAAGGCGGACTCTATCGACTAGTCCAAACACCGTATGCTGGCATATCCTCCCATTCTACTAGTCCGGTCTCTTCTTTCCTTTGGCATATGCGTTTTGGTCATCTTCCACTTCAGAAACTGCATTAATTCCTTCCTCATATTTCACTTGTTTCATCATTCAATTGTGAGGCATGTCAGTTTGGAAATCATCATCTGTCTGTCTTCCCTAGTAGTCAGAATCAAAGTAGTATCTCCCCCTTTGAGTTTTTCCATGTAGACATTTGGGGTCCAAGTCGTCTTCTCGATAATCAGGGACACATTCTATTTAGTTACTGCGGATGATTTTAGTTGTCTGTCTTGGATTTTCTTGTTGAAGAATAAATCAGAAGCGGGAAATGTAATAATAAATTTCATTAAAGAAGTGCAATTTTTTTTCAACCTTTGTCAAAATTGTAAGGACTGATAATGCCTTAGAATTATGTACTCATGCTCTCTCTCCATTCTTATCCTCTCATCGTATCCTTCGTCAAACATCATGTGCCTACACATCTCAACAGTTTGGTGTTGCTGAAAGAAAGCACCATCACCTTGTTGATGTCACCGGTACCTTCCTGATCCAGGGTTGTGCACCACATTCCTTCTGGGGTGATGCGGTTCTCACGTCTTGTTATATCATTAGTCATCTACCCTCGTCGGTGCTGGGAGAAATGTTCCTTTTTCTCTATTTTTCCCTGACAAGGAGTTGTTCTCTCTTAGTCCTCGTGTTTTTGGATATGTTGCATTTGATCATCGGTTGTCTCTATGGATTGATAAGCTCTCTCCTAGGGTTGTCAAACAAATGTGTCTTCGTTGGGTATTCCACAACTCAGAAGGGTTATCGTTGTTATGATCTGCTACACAAGAGATATTATGTCAATGCAGATGTCACATTTTTTGAGTCTGTCATGTATTTTTCTCCTACAGGTGACAAGTTGACACCTTCAGACTTGGATTATGAGGTCTATATCCCACCACTACCCATACGCCAACCACCCTCATCAACATCTCCACTACCACCACCTCCATCACCACCATCAGCCCCACCACCTCCTATTGTTTTGGTTCCACTATTACCACATCACTACAGTCGACGACTTGCTCCTGCTCATGCTCATGGTCCGTCATCCAGCATGACCCATGTTTGTTCTGAAAACACTATTTCTAATGATAGGACTAATATTGTTTCTCAGTAGGAGTTACCTCAGGAGGTTGATGATCAGCTTGGTGGCATGGATGATGATGATCGTGATTTGCCTATTAATATTAGGGAGTATAAGCGTTCATGTGCCTCATATCCGATCGCTTCTCAAGCATCTGACGGGTGACTTCAGGAGATTTGTTACCGCTTTATCCACCGTAGCCATACCACGGACTTACAGGAGGCATTGGCAGATAGCAGGTGGCGTCTAACTTTGGAGGAAGAGATGGCAACTCTTCAGTCTAGAGGTACTTGGAGTTTGGTCTTGGCCCCCACTGGGGCATCTATAGTAAGTTGCAAATGGGTGTTTACAGTGAAGCAGAATGCATATAGCAGTATTGATCGGTACAAGGCATGCCTTGTAGCTCATGGCTTTACTCAGACATATGGGGTGGATTATCTTGACACCTTCTCACCAGTTGCTCGTCATTCTACCCTACAGATTATGTTATTAGTTGTCGTGATTAGATATTGGCATCTATTTCAACTTGATGTCAAGAATGCTTTCTTATATGGCGATCTTCAGGAGGAAATCTACATGCAGCCGCCTCGTGGGTTTGCTACTTGGGGGGAGTGTTCACAGGTGTGTAGACTTCATAAGGCAATCTATGGCCTTAAGCAACGCTCGAGAGTTTGGTTTCAGAAGCTCTCAGATTTGTTTGAGAAGCAGGGGTTCAAATGATTGAATGCAAATCATTCTCTTTTCATATAGAGAATCTCCAGAGGTACGATTGCTATTATGGTGTATGTTGATGATATATTTATTACAGGAGATGACTTACAAGGAATCAAAAGGGCGAAAGAATTTCCGGATCGTGAATTTGTTACTAAGGATCTTGGAGCTCTTAGATATTTTCCGGGACTGGAGTTTGCCAGAATCAATAAGGGCTTGTGATGACTCAGAGGAAATATAACATCGATTTGCTAAGTGATGTGGGAATGCTTGGATGTCGACCTGCCACCACACCCATGGTTCCAAGCATGAAACTATATGATGATGATACTGATGAGGTTAACAGGAGAAGATGAACTGGTGGGAAAGCTTCTTTATGTTACCATTACCAGACCTACCTGATATTTCATTTGCTGTCAGTCGGGTGAGCCAGTTCATGGAACAACCTCGTCAGGTACATATGGATGCTATAGAAATGATATTAAGATATCTTAAATCATCTCCAGGTGTAGGGCTTCTATTTAAAAGAAGTGGCACCATCACTACCTCAGCATCCACAGATGCAGATTATGCAGGGTGCGCCAAGGACATGAAGTCCACAACTGGATTTGCTATATTTGTTGGAGATTCACCTGTCTCGTGGAAAGGCAAAAAGCAGAATGTAGTTGTTAGATCTAGAGTTGAATCTGAGTATAGGGCTATGGCCGAAGCATGTACAAAAATGATGTGGGTTCGAGCAATCCTTACAGATCTACATATAGATGTACCTCTTCCCATGTCGCTAAAATGCGGCAATCAGATTGCCTTGTTTTTTGTTAATAATCCTGCTTTCCACGAAAGGACGAAGCACATTGAGGTCGATTGCCACCATACATCTTACTTGATAATGTATTTCCAAGAGAGGTATGGCTACTGCTGCAATAGGGTTTTCGTATTTCTTCTTCCCTTCTTGTTGGAATCCTTTTCCATCAAATCAAGGCGTATAAGTGAGGAGGTAGCCATGTGCATGAAGGCCTAAACCTTAATCGAGATGGTCATGGCATGACCTCTGAGGTGAACTTCAAGGCGGTGACGCAATAAAGTGTAAACAAGATATAAGTCTAAATATGAGTTTTTTCTCAAAATTTACCAATTTCTTCCTATATAAATATGGTAAATATTAAAATTATTATAATAGAACTTTTTAGAGAAAAATATACTTATACAAATTGAGAGTTGAATTATGTTCGATAACTTTTATGATTTGGCGTCATAAATTAGATAAACTTCCTATGAAGCAGCTTTAGGTATTCAGTATGCCTGATAATTACCCCTGCAACAAACAAAAAATACAATCCACATCACTTTTCGGCATTTCATAATTCCCCAGATGGTCTCATGAACTTAAACTGCACAAGTTTTTGTGTGATCGAATGCACTGATTTTTCAATATTTTTAGAAATATGCCATGCTGTGATTCATTTGAAACTGATCTAGTCTTTGCACACTTTATCCCTTCGGTAAAGAATATGACCGAAACTTCCCCAAGAAATTAACTTGTCATCGTTCTATAAAGTTTGTTCATTATCTTGTATTTATATTTAGCAGCTGAGACCAAAAAATATATGTTTCCAGGTTCCTTGGCATGTTCCTTGTGGCGGGATTTGCTATGGAGATGGAAATCTAGTCTTCATTGCAAATGATTGGCATACGGCTCTCCTTCCTGTTTATCTCAAGGCATACTATCGTGATAATGGCTTGATGAACTACACTCGGTGTGTGCTTGTGATACACAACATTGCACATCAGGTTCGCTTCCTAGATCGCAATAACGCTATTGTGTTCTAAGGCCTACGCAACTAATATCAAAGTATATTCCTTTTCCATGCCTTAAATATATCCATCTCATGATTCTCAACTATTTGAGATAGCGAAAGAACATACTCCAGTAGATTATTGTCAATGCCTACTAAGTTTGGGTAGATCTCTGGTCATTCAATCTCAAATCCAGCCACTTTTCTTCAAATACAGGGACGTGGGCCCGTAAACGACTTCAGATATTTAGGCCTACCAGCTCACTACCTTGAGCTTTTCAAGTTCTACGATCCTGTTGGAGGTGAGCACTGCAATATCTTTGCTGCAGGCATAAAAGCCGCTGATCGGGTGGTTACCGTCAGCCGTGGTTATGCATGGGAGCTGAAAACTTCGGAAGGTGGCTGGGGGCTCCATGACATCATAAAGGAGAACGATTGGAAATTCCAGGGCATCGTCAACGGGATCGACACATATGATTGGAATCCGGAACTTGATGTTTTCCTTAAATCTGATGGCTACACCAACTATAACTCAGAGACACTTTTGACAGGGAAACCAAAATGCAAGGCTGCACTTCAGAGAGAGCTTGGCCTACCTTGCTCTGACAGCACTCCCCTTGTGGGTTTCATTGGGAGGTTAGACTATCAGAAAGGAATCGACCTTATCGAGAAAGCCATCCCTTGGATGGCTGGCCAAGATATGCAATTGGTCATGTTGGGCACCGGGAGAACTGATCTCGAGGAGATACTCAAGAGCTTCGAGAGCCAATACAGTGGCAAGATTCGAGCTTGGATTGGCTTTTCCGTGAAGATGGCCCACCGCATCACAGCCGGTGCAGATATCCTACTGATGCCATCCAGGTTCGAGCCTTGTGGGCTGAATCAACTCCACGCGATGATGTATGGGACCATCCCTGTTGTTCATGCAGTCGGAGGCCTCAGGGATACAGTTAAACCATTTGATCCTTTCAACAATGCTGGACATGGCTGGACCTTCGATCGAGCGGAGGCAAACAAGTTGATAGATGCAATGGGAAACTGTTTGAACACATACAGAAGTCACAAGGACAGCTGGGAAGGTCTCCAAAGACGTGGAATGGCGCAGGATCTGAGCTGGGACAATGCTGCTCAGCTGTACGAGGAAGTCCTCGTGGCGGCAAAGTATCAATGGTAACCATGAAGCAACGCCATCTCGTTTCAACACTTGGTAGAAAAAGAAAACATGTGATGCTTTCTTTCATGGCAGTCAAATAAGCAAGTGAGCAAAATTTTTTTTTCTGAGATTGTTTTCATTAGAAGCACTTAATGTTGCAAGATCTCTTTCGCAGCTCTTTACGAGAAACATAAGTAATAGTTGTACTGACTTGAATGTTAAACTTATGTAATAGCTGCTGTTTTTTCAGTAATGTAGGTTGTGACTTTGTTGGAAGATTTGGTTGATAGAATGCTCCTGTTTTGATATATATGTATATTCCCAACTTAAGGCCTTTGTATTCATAGAATATAAGAGAATCATTCTGTGAGAAGATTGCTTACACAGGTACACCAACAACCACAGTTCTTGACCTTAGGATGGGGACGAGATATAGTCCTATAGTTATGATATCTCTTTTTTAATATAATTGGAAAGGAAGATTTCAATACTGATATCAATTTTTGATGCAGCACATTTAATTTAATGAATCAGTTTTTGATGCAACAAATTTTACGAGAATGAAATTGTACATATTTATCATTTAGATTCTTATAAATATCACATAAGAACTTTATATTGATTACACGATGTGAATTATTGAAATCAATGCATCTAGTTCCTTTCAATAAGATATTAGGTAATTCATATATCCCTCTTCACCTGGAGCTGTATCGATAGAATCGGAAAATTGGAATGAACAAATATGGAATAAATATTTAATAATTTAGGCACGTTCATTTTTTTAAAAAAAATTAAAACATCTAGGGTCTATCAAAGCCATGCAAATTTTAGCTAATGTTTTCCATTACAAATTATCTTTCTCAATTGATTCATACATTTAAAAAATGTAGGAAATATATATATATCATACAATTATGCAACAATTATCAATACAAAATTATTTGTCTGGCTCCACCCTTGGATGAAGGCCTCGTTTAGTACCTTTATCTTGAGCTTAAGAAAGAAAAGAAGTACCTCTCTTTCAACTCGTATCAAATCAAAGATGCCCAATCTATCAAATCGGTGCCCAATCTACTTCTCCCATCATTGTTATTGTTGACGACGTTTGCTGTCATACTCTCATTGGTCTTCAAGTCCTTATTGCATCCTCCAATAACGATGGAGCTATCGTCTGCAACAATCTGGAAGATAACCTAAGAGAGGGTACATATAAAAAATGATAAGCAAGACAATTATCATTAAGATTTTTCTTAATTGTTTCGATTACAAAATGTGGAACCGGAAAATCTATTTTGACTTATTGCATAATAGTAACAACTCCATTATAGATAGACATGACCTTACATTATTCGAAAATCCAACAATAGAGGAAATAAGGTGAAATGTCATGGGTTTTTAGATCCCAAACCATTATTGAGAAAACTTTATCGTGACAACTTATTGGGTTTGGGCCCATTTGGACCTCTTGACAATCACCAAAAATGCTTAAGCACAAGTTGTCAAGTAGTAATATCCACAACTTATAACTTACTCTCACACTTCAAGAGTTTCCGATGTGGGAATATATCGGAGTGCTACAACCTCTCCCACTTATATTCACAACGTCTTTGTTGTGACATGGCCCATCACTTATTTTAGGTGATAGCGACAATTGCATGCTCTGGGTATCCTTTTCCTCCTTCTTTGTAGGGGTGGCTCCTCCCGGATAGCCCATTCCACTATCAGAGGGAATCCATTCTGATGCCAATTGTAATGTCCCCATCTTAAGTCCTTGGACCGTTATCGAGTAAAACTAGCGTCGACAACTTATTGAGTTTATGCCCATTTGGACTCGTTGACAACCACCTAAAATGCTAAGTTGTCAAGTAGTGATCACCACCAGTTATAACCTACCTTAACACTTCGTGTGTTTCCAACGATGAACTATGTTTGGGCGGTACATAAGGTATCATGAATAAAGAGAGAAAATTGCTAATACAACTAGGTGTTCCATGTTAACACACATAGAATTGAATTTGATAAAGGTCTTCAAATTGGAATCCGATATTTAAAATGTAGTAAATAATAAATATCACTCCAAATCAATGGTGATCGTTCGGTTTCTTCTACACACCTATAACTCATGTAGGATGAATGAATTTTAAAACTACCTAGAGTACACAAACAAGATGATCGTGAAGGCCAATGAACTAGTTGTTGTCGAATTTGTGATTCTGGAGAAGATTCAAGTAATGGTAATTTTAGGTAGCCTCACACCGTCTATTAACATGGTAGCTATACCTTTGAGGATGATTATCTCAATTAAAAGTGTGATCGATCTACTTAGATAGTTTGGAATTAAGCGTATATCAAAGCAAAGATCGAAGATCGAGATCTTTGAGGTTAAGGAAAAAGAGGAAGATAGTATATAACATGACAGGAAATGACTAAAACTTTGTAAGGCGAACTTCAAAGGAAAGAGTGTGAAATATCAACACGATTTTTGTTATAACTATGACAAGTTTAGCCACTTCGAGGTCAATTACACCAATAAGAAGATGTTATGAAGTTCAAAAGAGCATGATCATGGATGTAAGAAGAAAATAGAATTCACTACTATTGTGGAGAGCAATTACATGGCAATTAGTAATTATGGGTGGATGATTGACTCTAGTTCAACCCACCATATTGTCAAGACAAAGGAGAGACTATGGAGTTCAAGGAGTTGAAGAAATGTGAATAAAGAATCATCATGAGGAACACTACCTATTTGGATGTTAAATGTGTTGGGACATATATGCTTGACTTGAACGATTGCATCAGGGTACTTCATGATACATTATACACTTCACCTATATGTTGAAAACTCACATTTGTTCCAATTCAGATAAAAAAGTACTTTGAAGTTCATTTTATAATAAATGTGCATAAATTTCAAGCAATACGAAGGCATATGCTATGAGAGTTTATATCTAAGCATGATATATTCATTTATCTATAATGATTAGTTCAAGTGATTTTATGAATATGTGAATTGTATTTTCAATTACTTGTCTAATGTGAATCCAATCCACATCAACAAATAATTCGTAAATACTACTTATAATAAACTCTCTCTAATATATTATAAATCTCATTTATAATATACATGATTAGTATAGATAGTGCAATATACATTATTTACATCTTTGATAATTAAATTACATTTAATTATATTGGATCATCATTCTCATGCTTCAAAATAATATAAATCACATTCACATTATAAATGATAGTTAAATCACATTTAATTATCATTTTCTCAATGCTCAAATATACTAATCATTAATGGAATTATTCTTGAACTTTTTCAAGAATATTGCACTTTCTCCTTGGATACTTGGAGATAAGGACAAGGTGATCGTATGTTCCACATACAATGACTTGGATATTGATATCATATCTCAAAGCATATCTCAAGGACCTCTCATCGATGCTTGATTAAATTGAAACCACAAATCTAATATTTTCATTGCATCTGAATCGTATTCAGATCAATGTCCAACCTTTGATTAGATTACTTTTCTACTGAGAGGAGTCTTTAAACTCAAAACATGTTTCATCACTCCATCGGAATGGAAGCGTTATTGTTATAAAATCATTTATTATCACAACACCCTCGAGTATTCCTAATATATGTACATCCTACATACTAGAATACCTAGAATAAACCTGAAGTTTTAGATCTCTTTTAGAATATCTTCTTCAGGGTTTTATCATGAAATTTTGCATTCGATCATTGTGAGTTAATATCGATCATATACTTTGTAAAAGCATTTAGTATACCTACAAATTCTTGTTATGCTTCCAAAGCTAGATGACCATGCATGGGTTTGATCGGTCCCAATACCTCATGAGTGAGATCGTCTTTCGATCTATAGGTGAGCTTGTATGATCCCTTTAAGAGATCGTATTACTCATATGCTCTCATATATATACTAGCTCGCTAGTGTATAGACCTTGAATAGGTCATCGACCTATTCGTGTGCCAAATGTGCATACTCAAACATATAGTAAACCATTTGTCTCCGATCAGAGGATTCATGCCTATATCATGATAGAATACGACATAAGTCTTGGTTATCTCGATCTCGTTAAGTCAACTCGTTGACCTAGTTAATCTAACATCTCCGAATCTCTATTCCTATGTAGAGGACATGCATCAAGAGGTCAGTCAGATATCGACCTTTAGAGAAGGATTGCCATCTCCTTTTTAGGCTAGAGATCATCTCTTAACAATAATTTGGTAGTGCTTGATGAGTCCTCAATCTAGATCTTTAGATATCATCAAAGCACCAACCTCTATGATTCAACCATTGAATCAATAGTTGTATGATTATCAAGATAACCATGGTACATAGCCCTAATTGTACTAAGGGACCTATTATACAAATTAGTTATTCTTTTCAGTTAAAGGAGAGAGTTACAATAATATTTATTGCATAATGGATTGTCGTGGGCTCACATGTCCAACACAATATTGAGGTCACTACGCATACAACCTTACTCTTTTGAGAATCAAAGATCTCGATAAATGTACGCTTGTATGTAGGAGCTATCACTTTGGATAAGCATCTTCAACATACAATCGATGGTAACAGAACCCTTCACATTGATGGGAGACCATGGATGTCATTTATACAATCCTCCATACGACATTCAAATTTTAAATAACTATTATGAATAATATTCACATAATTAATTCTTCCAAGAGAATTATATTTGTATTCATAATAGAGTATTTATTTCAATTGGATCTAATTTATTTAATCATATTAAATCAATTATTAATCCAATCAATCAACTAATAATCAATTAAGATTCGCTTGATTTTACCATATAGTATTATGCTTACACAAGTATGTACTATTTTTGAGTTTTCGTAATTAGAGTACAATTTGATTTACTCATATCACCCTATCATCGAGATGGATCAAGCCAGGTCAGACAAAATATGCTAACATGAAGCACTTCCACTTGAGGGTGCCAATTAAGTAACCCATTATCATGTCCATGGCCTAGACACCACCACCATAACAACTCAAGAACAATAATCGTTAGATCAATGTACTTGTTGTTTTGTCAATCATTCCTTTGATGATTGGTATTATACTATATAGTAATCTCTCAAAAATCACAAGCATCTCAAAATAATTTTGATATTCTAAATTTCTAATCATATCAAGGAAATATTTTTATATGTAAAAGTTGACCTACAACTATTTTAGGTTGAATTAAGGTTTTGTCACGAAACATTTATTCAATGGTGATTGTTGTCTAGTCAAATATTTTCAAAATAAATATTAAGATAGTTAATAATGATAAATCCATAATTTCCTTTATTAATAATGAATGATAAATAAATTAAGAAAGTAAACAAATTAAGAAAGTAATCTTCATACTCCAATCACCATTCGACCCATCTCCACTAAGTATAGAATACTTGAGGCAAACAGAGCCAGAATCAAGCAAAATAAAGTTGTGGTTTGCTGGCTTAATTTTCTATTTAATTAAAGTATTCATTTCATGTTTAATGATAGAAAAATAGTAACTAAAATTTAATTTATTACATCTCCGTATATACATGTAAAAATAATGCGACTACTAGAACTTTTTTAATTTTAATTTATGCACATTTGGTGCCAATAATTATATACTATTTTGGAGAAATATTTAAACATTTTAAATACATTTTATTATCTAAAAAATCATCCAAAATAGTGCATAAACAATATTTTTTAAATAATTTGAAACATGCATCAAATGCAAAATAATGAGTCTCCGCGTAATAGATATATAAAAACCCATTCAGTTAGGGTTTTGGATCACATCCAAAACCTTTAAACAAGGCTCTGATACCACTTGAAGGCTAAGGTTTAGGCCTTAATGCATCATAGAAGCGTGAAGATCGCATCGAATACGATATAGGTGAACTAGTCATACTAGTTGCATAGGGTAGCAGGATTTAAAATTTTTAAATAGATGAATATGCATGATCCAAGAAAGCTTCTAAAATCATTTCATCAAGATCACAAATAAGTAACTAAGATTACCTCTTGGAGCGTTTTAGTGGTCTCTAATATCTAAAATACGAGATTCTCCTATCTCAAGCCTAATCCGACATATAAGCATTTGTTGGCGTGTATATGACACATGAAGCTCCCACAATCTGAGTTGATGATCCAAGATTGGAATCTGTTGATTTCGTCTCATGAAATACAGATCCTTCTCCATGATCAAGGAGCATTGAAAAATACAGAGATCCACAAGCAGTCAATCTGACAACACAACGGGGTTGCGTCGATGGAGGGATCTTCACCAATAATATGGTGGTCGTACACAATAGTGAGAAAGAGAAGCTTTAACGTGTATATGAGAATAAGAGAGAGAGAGAGAGCTTTATTTCTTGTGCAATTATGTATATTTGTTTAAAAGAAAAGGCTAGGTCTACCCTTTCTTTTTATAATGTATTAGATGGTGGAGATGCACTCCTAATTCAAATCAATAGTTGAGATTTTATTGCAACAATTTAGCAACAATAATTGATTAATTCAAAAATAAAATAAATATTTTGCAAATAATCTTAGTATATTTAATTTCAGTTAAATCATATGATTGTCATGAACAAAGTAGGACTATAAAATCCACCTTCTATATAAGGGGAAGGAAATAGCCTCCTTACCCATATGGAGCTTGGACGTCTATGCGCAAGTTAGAGAGAGAGATTTTCTTTCTCCAATTAGTATCTTATTACACTAAATCTTTATTCATGAAATATTTTTTCAATAAAAATCACTAAATAGTTATTGTAAATTATTTATGACAATTGCAAACAAAATCATTGACAATTATGAATCAATTCAACCATTCAATATAAAGTGATTATATTTACAATTAATTATCGAATGTGAATATAATTTGCATTAACATTTAATTCATAAATTATATATAATTAAATCGCTTCAACATATTGTAAATCACATTTATAATATTTACGATTATTATGGATAGTAATAAACATATTAATCACATCTTTGATAACTAAATCATATTTAATTATCTTAAATGTCAATTCTCATGTGTTCAAATAATATGAATCATATTCATATTATTCATGATAATTAAAGCACATTACATTTAATTATCCATTACCCATTGCTCATAACATTATCAACAGTTGAATTATTTTTGAACTCTTTCAAGAATGATGTACTTTCTCTGTGGATACTTTGAGATAAGGATACAACGATTGTACATTCCGTGTATAGTGACTTGGATATTGAGTTCATATCTCAAATCCAGATCTCGAGAACCTCTCATAGATGTTTGATTAAATAAAAATATAAATCTAATCTTCTCATTACGTCTGAATCATATTTAGATCAATGCCCAATATTTGGACTAATATTACTTTATTAATCTATTGAGAGGAGTCACTAAAATCAAACATGTTTCATCTCTTCCTCAGAATGGAATTTTATGATTATACAATCATTTATGATCATTCACCCTCGAATACCGTACATCCTGCGTACTGGAAGACCTAGATTAAACATGAAGTATTAAATTACATTTGAACTGTCTTCTTCGGGATTTTATCATTAAGTTTCTCATCAGATCATTGGGAGTTGGTATTGATCATGTACTTTTCAAAGCATATATCATACTTATAAATATTATCAAGGGGCTTCCAAAGTGAGATGACCATGTATGGAATTTGATCTCGATATCTTATTAGTGAACTCGTGTCTTCCGGTTCAGTAATGAACCTGTATGATCCCTTTGAGAGATCATATTACTCACACGCCCTCATATACACACCAGTTCACTGGTGTATAGAACTTGATTAGGTCAACAACCTATCGGACTACGAAATGTACATACTCATACATATAATAACACATCTTTCTTCGATCAGAGTACGCGTTCCTATATCGTGATAGTATACGACATAGGTCTTGGTTATCTCGATATTGTTAAGTCAACTCTTTGATCTAACTTATCTAACACCTCAGAATTTTTATTCTTATGAAGAGGACCATCATCAAGAGGTCATTCAGATATTAGCCTTTATAAAAGTATTGCCATCTCCTTCACAGGCTGGAGATTATTTATTAACAATCATTTTAACAGTGCTTGATGAGTCATCAATATGACTCTTTAGATATCATCTAAGCACTAACCTCTATGATTCAACATTTGAATCAACGTCTATATGATTATTTAGATAGCCATGGTACATAACCCTAATTGCACTAAGGAACCTATTATGCAAATCAGTTACTCTTTATTTCAGATTAAGAAATAATTTACAATAACATTTATTGCATAATGGCTCATTGTGAGCTCCCATGTCCAACTGTGTGGGGGGCAGCACATCCATTGAATTTTTTTATCAACTGGTCTATTACTATGCAGGTATATGGATCTGTTTGTATCAGGGACCTATCTGTACAGAAGTACTATATGAACTCTATATAGTTAAGACTCTAAAAATGCTTTGTACTTTCTTCTTTCTCCTCGATCGCCGTCGTCTATATATAGACGTAGTTCAATTACGAGTGAATCTCGTAAATCCATGTGTCTTCATTCTTGCGTGATTGATCGTTTATGTGTGTTCTGCTTAGGGATGAAAACAAATGTGAATATATTCGTATCTGATCCGATATCATATTCGTTTTATACATATTTTGACATTTGTATTCATATTTATTTTAAAATGGATGCGAATATGGATATCACTTTGACATTCGCTAATTGACATTCATATTCGTATACTCGTTTTCATACATAAGTATAATAATAGATTTATTTGTAACTGTGTGTAATAATATTTTATGATTGGATTCACCATTTTTGATATAATTATTATGAAATTATTATATATGGTATATTTATTTTATATGCAAACCATCCTAAACACGTATATTTTAGTTAATCTGTTGAAATTACTGTTATTATTCGTATCAGATTCGTATTCGTTTTTAAGGATATGTTAACACATTTTTCACATCCATCAATAATTGTATCCGTATTCATATTCGTATTTTAAAATGGATAAAGATATGATTATGCCTATATTCGTATTCGTATCCGACCGTTTTCATCTTTAGTTCTGCTTCCACGATTCGCAACACCGTATATAATATACATACATACATATATATATATATGTATGTATGCATATGTATAATCAAAACTCTCCCATAATTGAGAACTGGGATATCACGGTGAAATACATGAGGGACAAAATATGTTAACTAATGTCTATGTGCTCGGGTCAAAAGAAAGGCTACATCCACTAGAGGCATGGTTAGATGAGGTTGCCATGGCAATTATAAGATCATTCCACTTCACATGATTAATGGTCGACATTAAGTACATGGAATTCGGACGGCTATTCATTCTTTATATATCATGAAGGTTTTGGGTGACGAATAAAAAATGGTTGTTTTCTTTCAAATTGGTGCTGTGGGGAATGCATCGAAAAGCTCCCATTAGTGACAGTCATTCTCAACTATTCCACGGAAGAATTCGTAAGTTATGTAAAGGTATAAGGTTCCATTTCTCGGAATTATTTCGAGCACTTTATCTATCACCATATATGGATAAGTACTAATTTATTAATATCCCCTTTCACACTTTATATGATCCCAGTTGTTGCAATCCTTAGTCGAAAGCATTTCTTTCAATTCAATATGCAGATGTCGACTTTTTATCAAATGTAGATGATACTTCATCGTCCTTTTCCGATCTTTCTTCTTTTGCAAAAGGAAAAGATGAGGGAAATCTTTTTTAATATGGTACGATGTCTCATCTCGATTATTATTTCACATGATTAGAGTTTTTTTAGGACTTTTATTACTTGTGCCCTCTTTAGATATTGCATTATTAGTTGTAATATCAGATGTGCCCTCACTTCCTCCAAATTTCTCTTGGCAACCAATTTAAAATGACATCTAAATTGTTACGAATCAAAATTTTGTTATCATAATTACAAAACTAATGCTTCAAATTATCTGTTGAGATGTGTTGAATCCAAAACCGATGTCGAGATTGATTTTACGATTTTCCAATATTCCGTAGACTAAAACTGATATGGATAATTAGTAACATATCTTATCTATGCATTATACTAAAGTTGGACTCACATCTTTTTCCACTACCACGACACAGATCCCTTCTGCGCTCCCCATTTTTCCCTCGAGCATCTCCCATTTCATTAGCTCTAACATGCGGACTCCACCTTTGCCGTGTTCCTCTTTACCCTCCAATACGTGGTTAGCCTACGATACTGTCTCTCACTTTATCAGAGCAACGTTCCCTACGTGTCGAATCTTGCTATACAAGTTAGCGACTCCTCTTTTCCCTCTCTTCACGTGACTTACCCATGTTTCTTCCTTCCTCCTTATAAATTCTCGAATACAATGAGAGGCTCTAGGGGAACCCACTGATCCACAAGTTCTGTTGAAAATAGGATCAATTGCCCTTGTCTTCATTAGGCTCCCTAATCCCCCTTTTATAATAGAGATTAGGGTTAGGGTTTACATAAGAAGAGAAGACCATATCTAGGAAATACCAGAAATGCCCTCCACACATATGGTAATCCATACATATGGCAATACACCCATAGGATAATTCCTAACATGGTAATTTACTCATATGGCAATCCTCAACAGTCACCGCCTTCATCTCCACCATCTCCCCCCTCTATGAATCCATTGGCACCCTTCTCTTCTTCTCCGGTCATTCCTCTTCCGACGTCTTCCTCTAGCTTGCTCCCAACCAGACCATCCATGATGTCTTCCGAGATGCCAACATCTCCTTATATCTAAAAGAGAGTGGAGCAAAGGCATCCTCAGACAATACCAATCTTATAGTACAAAAGGAAACGTGCAGATGTGAAAAAAATGAAACATTTATTCTTTTTCAAAGTATCGTTTGGCAACCGACTGATACCAAAGACAAATTCTTTTTTTAGTTTAGTTTAGGAATAAGGTTCTTTGGCGTCACATCGACGGAAAAACTTTTGTAAGTTGAAATTAAAGCATTAAAATTGATTTTATATTAATAAACTTTGCCCATGGTTTCCTGTGCTCGTTGTTCTACTTTTCCCTCAGCCCTCTTCATCAAGGCAACACAACATATGATTTCTAGATTTGATTGATTTTGAACGAGAATGAAGAAATTAATGATGCTTTTTTATATTTTGAGTTGTTCTGTCATGTCAGTTACTCAAGATGTTTGGTCTCTACTCGAATTCGATGGAAAAAAATGAAAGCCAAATATGAACACATATATAGGAACAAATGTCCGTACAACGAGACATATATACACATGGAGTATACATACCATGTTATCATGAATGCACTAACAACTCATTTGTCTTAACTAAAGATGGTGAAATGTATGGAATGTCACGATTTTACGAATTCATATTTTTCCTAATTGCGTACCCATAGGGCGCGTTCGTTTGGAGTATAAGGGGGAATGGAATAAGGGGAATAAGCCCCCAACACGCTTCCCCGTAGTACGACTATTCCCCATTATTTCATCTTATTTCACTCTTATTCCTATCTTTATCCCACCTTACCTACCTTTATTTCTCCTTATTCTTATCCTCCAGCCGAACGGAGAATAGACCCTTATTCCCCTTGTTCCCCATCCTTATTCCTGCTTATTCTTATACCGAACGGGCCCTTAGTATATATTGTTTTGATAGGTGAAACTAGACATGGAGTAAATGAAAAGCTTGAGGTCTAGAGACATGCATTGGACACTAAATGATTTTGTATAAGTAGAGTTAAGATTGAATGTATGGAGTGCGTTTTTTTATGGAAGCAATGGTGAATGATGAAGGAATCGACTGTGAAGATTGGTGACGATAACATTCAAAAGAGAGATTTTTTAGATACTTGGGATCTATTTGGCAATATGTTGGGGAATTGATGGAGATGTTACTAATAGAATGAACTCATATTGATTAAAGTGGAGAGGAGCCTCTACCGTTCCCTATGATAAGAAAATTCCTTTGAAAATCAAAGAAAAGATTTATAAAGCATCCGTGAGTCCTGCTATGCTCTATGGATCTGAGTGTTGTCTTGTGAACCATAGACATGTGCAGAGAATGGAAGTAGCATAAATGAAAATGCTAAGCTAGATGTGTGGACAGACAACGTAAAGATTAGATTCGAAATGATGCAATCTGAATGAAAGTTGGTATAGATTCGATAGAAGATAAGATGCGAGAAAATCATTTAAGGCGGTTTGGCCATTCAAAAAGGAGGTCAGCTGATGCACTAGTGAAGAGATGCGAGTTTTCGGATGTTGAGCGGCTAAGAGAGGGCGAGGAAGGCCCAAGAAGTATTGGAATGAGACTATATAAAGCGATCTTAGTTTTTTGGATCTAAGCTCGAAATTGACCCAAGACAAATATGAATGGATGCAAAGAATCCATGTAGCCGGCCCTACTTAATATGGGAAAAGGCTTTGTTGTTGTTGCGTACTACTTGTGTATATGTGGGACCTTCTCTAACTAAAATATGTGAACATTTTTTAGTTTTGACCATGCGAATTAGGATTTTAATAACACTACAAAATAAACTTATTATAGCTATTGAATGTATGCATCTCCACAGCGGAATTTCCATCGCTATAACTTGGCAAATGCTAGTGACCTAGGTTTATTATAGAATTAAATAAAAATATATTATATAATTATGGAAATTTTATTTGAAGTTGAATTATTAATATATATTTGATTTGGTTTATATAGAATATAATAACCGGGGAGATTATCTTCGTATATAAATATAGATATATATTAAATATTTATTATTTATCTTATAAAGTTTCTCCTTATATTGTCAAAGGTAGATATAAATTTTTACGTACTTGTAATTTATATATTAGTTTTAAGCATGTTTAAGTTAAATATATTACAGTAGAGGATATGGAAGCTACTACATGGAGTAGCTAACCTTATCTACTGTAACCCATTTTTTGCTATTTTTTATTTTGTGTAAAATACCACCGTGCATTTTCATCACTATATTCATCTAATATGTCTTACAATTTTGTCAGAAACAAAGTATCATATATCCTCCATTTAGAATATGTCGATTATAACTAAGATCCGTTAAAATTACATGTTATGGATAGATGGCATACGAGTTTCTGTTTCTGGCGAAATTGGAATGAGTTATTAGATGGATATAGTGATGGAAATACATGGTGGTATTTTACAAAAAATGGCAAAAAATACTAAAAAAATGGTTACATAGTAGCTAAGGTTAGCTACTCCATTTCGTAGCTTCCCTAACCTCATTGCAATATAATTTACATATTTATAGATGGGAAAATGAGCATGCTCCCAGAGAATATGTAATTATGTCCTCCTACCCTTTTTTCCGCATATTTTTCGTATTTTTCTTAAATAAAACCTAGCGGAACATAGATTACAATATGTCACCATGGTGTCATTCAAAATTCGACATAATTCGAGACTTATATCCCCTTCATGAAGACCATCAAATTTTAACGATCAAAATTGCCGAAATTGACCCCCTTCATGTGGAAGCATTAGGAGCATCTGTTTTACACGAAATTTGAAACATATATTTTACTTATTATTATAAGTAGATCCCCCAAGTTTCATTTCGAAAAAAAATAAAAAAATTGCAGAAAGAATAGCGGGAGCACATTCTTATATACTCCGAGGGAGGATACTCATTTAACCCTTTATATATACTTGTATTATATTTATAACATGATACAATAATGGTAGAGACAAGCATTCAAACAATTGAATACAGTTATGCTTACATAGAATGATAAATTAACTATACAATGAGTTAAGTTTACATGTATATTTTAATTTTTTTCAGCATTCAAAGTGGCAACACGTGCCAAAAGTTACATAAAAAAGCTAATCCAAAAAGTCAAACACATGTGCATGGGCACACAAACCAACTATTACAGACCAGCCAGCCAGAAAATAAAAATGCTAAGATGATGTAAACCTCCAGTAAAAATCGTACCCACATATTGGGGGAGAGAACAACACCATCGCAAAAAATACAAAGCCCAGATAGGGAGGAGTGTTGCGATCAACAAGTCATGGACCTAGAACTGGCATGAGCAAGAGTCAACACGAGCAGATCCTCTGCAATACTGTAGGGATCTGTTGTAAATCGAGACTACGCGTGAGCCGCTCGATCCACACGAAATCTGAGTTTTTCTGAGTCCTTATCTTGTGAACCACTTCATCTGTGAACCATTCAAGCGTGGTCCCAGCCTATAGGAGATTCCTGCAGTATTGTAGAAGATCTGCTCTCAGAGTCAATTGGATCATGAGAAGGTCATCACAGGGACTACTTTCCAGGGGATCTCAGCGCCATGGATCCCACCCTCTTGGAGAGTCCTTCAAAGGAGAACATCATTAGACATTAGGTCCTTTGAAAGCATTAAAAGTTAGCATTTCATCATTAGATAATTTGTTTCCTCATAAAGATTGAGATGCACTTTCCAAATCATCCAAATAAGAATGACAACAAATATGAAATAATCGGTTTGTCTTGCTGGAGATGGCATTTGATTCCCATTAGCATCAACAATAAGATTCACAAACCATTTATTTGTATTAGGATTGGCATTATCTACCATTCTCTTGGTAAGGCTACAATCTTGGAGAAAATAGGCAGTGGAGGAACCAACTTTCACAACAAGGGTACCTTGTACACATGTGAAAGCATCTCTTCTAAATGTTGGCTTAGAATGGTAGTTTATCTTTCAATAATAACCAATGGAATATATGAATGTTTCCTTTAAGATTTTTATTTTAAAATAAAATGATGAGGCGGGTCATTAGACTACCACCAAAATATAGGTCATAGCACAACTTATTTGAAAAGAAACAAGGCATGGGATCATTCAACTCAATTTTCGTAAATATTTCAAGAAGAGTTTAGCTTGTACGGCCATTACAACATCAATTGATGAAAGCTTGCTTTTGTGCCAATCTGGATGCCATCAGGCATGAACATGCAATGTAGTTATTATAACCTAATCTGAAAGTCTAGAACGGAATCCCATTGAAGGAAGATAGTTGGGCCTTAGGCATCACGAAAGTGTGAAGATCTGATCACATATCCGATCTAAGTAGCTCATCGTACAAGTCGGGTAGCATCAAAACTTAAAAAAAAAGATGAAATCATATGGACTGGAAACCATTCTCAATCTATTTTGTCAAGTTTACATGAGATTAGAACATACCTCGAGTGAGTGTGATCCTCAAATGCATAAACAAAGAGAACTCATATATTAAATCTGATCTGATGGAGACTAACACTTGCGGGTATGGGGTGAGATGTGTGATTCCCGTATTCCAATGAGACAATTTCATTTTTTTCCTCCTAGATTCATCAAAAGAAATCATTTGGGAAGGAGAAGGGGATGTTTAGAGAGAGAGAGGGAGAGAGAGGAGTAAAGAAAGGTGAGCCCTCGTTTTATTCTTTTTTGAACTGTTAGGATGCACTCTTATTTTTCATACAATGGCCAAAATTAAAGGTAGTTCTCGACCACTGTTAGGATAAAAGTTGACTACAAATTGTCAACTTTATTATCCAATTTAATCTCTAAATAAAATAACCAACTATGAATATAAAAAAGAAAAAGGAGAGATAATCCCCAATATGGGGTGGATGGCCACCATGTGCCCCCTACGATGGTTGTGCACCCCTGTTAAGAGCAACTCTTTTTATTACCTTTTTATTTCATATGTAGTATTTATTACAACCAAATATTTACTCATTTATTTATTTTGAAATTCAGTTATCACAAATATAATTTCAAATTATTTGTGATAGTCGCAAATAGGCCTTGCCATTGTGCTCCGTCTCGACGACTATCAGCTCTATGTCTTCTTTGGTGTGTGGCGCTCGTGAAGAAGGCGTTCGATATCATGAGATGAGATCAGGAGATTAATTGCTTGGGACATCAACTCGGATTGCGAGAAGCATGCGCTCGCAAGCATCTCCTCCGACGGATCAGACTTGAGACAGGAGGTCTCTTCCTTTAGAGGCCAGATCGCAACCACGCTCTAAGAGGTATTCTTATATCTTTGATGTGGTTAGATGAAATGATTCAATAAATGTTCTTGGATCATGCATCATATCCATATGTCCAAAAATAAATGTAAAGCTTTTTTTTACATTTATTGTATAATGTAAATCCAATTCACATTAACATCAAACTTTTGTGAATCACGTTCACAATCAAGTCTCAATAGGATATTGTGGATCTTATCTACATTATCCAAGGTTATTGTGGATAACACTATCAATTTATCCTAGATTCTTCTCTGTATATGTCCAAAAATAATGTGAATCTTGTCCACGCTATTCTTGTATAACACTATCCAGTTTAATGTTATACAAGATAATTAAATCCAATTTATTTATATTAAATCTCTTCTTTACCAAACATTCAAATTTGTCTTTTTTGAAACATTACTTGAACTCTTTCAAGAATAATGTGACTTCTCTATGGATACTTGGAGATAAGGTCAGAGCAATATATCTACCATGCATAATAACTTGGATAGTTAGATCTGATCTCATATCTAGATCTAGAAGACCTCACAGAGATGTCTAATCAAATCAGATAATTTACTCAATCTTTTCATTGCATCTAAATCCAATTCAGATCAATGTTCAACTATTGGACTAAGATTGGATAATTATTTCACTAAGCGGAGTCATTAAAATCCAAACATGTTTCATCACTCCTAGAGAATGGAAGTGTCATGGCATATAATTGATTAAGATCACATCACCCTCGAGTATTTCTAATACATGTACATAGTGCATACTAGAAGAGTATATTAAACCTGAAGTTTGGACCTCTTTTTGAACTATCAAGGGTTCTACCGGTAAGTTTCTCATTCAATCATTGGGAGTTGGTATCAATCACATGCTCTCCAAAAACATATATTATATCTTCAAATCATGTCCTACTTCCAATGTAAGATTACCATCGATGGAATTTGAATCCCAATATCTCAAGAGTAGTCACATATCTTTGATTTAGTAGTAACATGTATGACCCCTTTGAGAGTTATATTACTCATATACCCTTATATATGGACTAGTGAGCCCGTGTAGACCTTAACTAGGTCATCAATCTAATGGTTTACCAAATGTACATACTCATACATAGAGCAAAACATTTGTCTCTGGTAAGAGCATGATGATGTTGAGTCCTCAATCTAATCCTTTATATATTCACCTCTACACCAGCATTTATAATCCAACTTTCGATCAATAGCTGTATGCTATCAAGATGGCCAAGGTACATAACCCCGGTTGTACTAAGGGATCAATTATTAAGTGCATGAATATAGATAAATTATAATATAGAAGGGGAGTGGAAATCAATAACTTTTATTAATGCTTGATTACAATAACATTTATTGTTGAATGGGTTCTCACATGGCTCACATGTCTAACATCCATGAACATTTCAACTTTACAATGAAGGCCAGCATTGAAGAGGTCCCAACCTTCCCTAGGGATTTAGTAACAGTTAACATGGGACTGATAGATGATTAGGTAGTTTACTATTAATGTTTATACCCATAAGGAATTTTTTGTGGGGGATAATGCCATGAATTTCTAGAGGTTAGAAGATAATCTCGAAAGATTAAAAGCCTCTAGATTGATGATACCCTCACCATCCATGCATTTCAATTTGCAAATTCTATCCCATGCAACAAGGTGCATTTTCAAAGTTGTAGTCTCTCTGTAGGATGCATTTGTACCTCCTATGATATGTTAATTCGATGATCCTAAAGGTGCGAAAATGTGGTTTATCATCTACCTAATTTACATACTTAGGCATATAGTAATACACTTGTCTCCTGTCAGAGGATGTGTGCCTATATCGTGACAACATACAACATCGGTCTTGGTTATCTCGAACTCCTTAAGTTAACTCTTTGACCTAACTTATATAACACATCTGGATCTTTATTCTTATGTAGAGGACATGCATCAAGAGGTCAGTCAGATATCAACCTTAGAGAGGGATTTCCATCTCTTTCTTAGGCTAGAAGCCCTTTATTGACAACCACTTAACGATGCTTGATGAGTCCTCAGTTTAACTCTTTATATATTATCCAAGCACCTATCTCAATGATTCATCTATTGAATCAACAGTTGCATGATTATTAAGATAGCCATGGTATATAACCATAATTGTACGAAAAGACATTATAAGTTCATTCATTCATTTAATCTTAAAAAATTAGTGAAATAAATAAATAATCAAAGATTACAATAGCATTTATTTTAGAAATGGTTCATCCTGAGCTCACATGGCTAACAAAGAGAAGCAACTGCTCGTTGCTCTAGTTAACCCATCTTTCTTCATATCATAGAATTACATGCATCCATGTTTCTGTTGGAAATGCGAGCCCACGACGAGCCATTATGCAATAAATGTTATTGCACATATCATTCCCTGATCTGAAATGAAGAATGGATAATTTATATAATAGGTCCCTTAGTACAATTAGGGTTATGTACCATGGCCATCTTAATAATCATACAGCTGTTGATTCAACTATTGAATCATAGAGGCTGGTGCTTGGATGAATATCTAAAGAGTTAGATTGAGGACTCATCAAGCACCGTCAAATAATTATTAAGAGATGATCTCCAGCCTGAGTAGGAGATGGCAATCCTATCTCTGAAGGCTGACATCTGACCGACCTCTTGATGCAGGTCCTCTGCATAGGAATAGAGATTCGGAGGTGTCGGATTAGTTAGGTCAAAGAGTTGACTTAACGAGATCGAGATAAACAAAGTCATATATCGTATGCTATCATGATATAGGCACGCATCCTCTGACCGGAGACAGATGTGTTGCTATATGTCTTAGTATGTACATTTGGCAGACCAATAGGTTGATGACCTAATCAAGGTCTATACACCGGTGCGCTGGTGTGCATATAAGGGCATATGAGTAATACGATCTCTCAAAGGGATCATACAGGTTCAGTTACTGAACCGGAAGACATGAGCTCATTCATGAGATATTGGGATGAATCAAATTCCATGCGCATGGTCGTCTCGCTTTGGAAGCTTGACTGAATTTGTAGGTTTGATATATACTTTTAGTATATGATCAAGACCTAGGTATGATATACACTTTTGGAAAGTGTATGATCGATACCAACTCCCAATGATCGAATGAGAAACTTACTGATAAAACCATGAAGTAGACAGTATAAAGTTGATCCGATACTTCGGGTTTAGTCTGAGTCTTCCAGTATGCAGGATGTACAGGTATTGGGAATACCTGAGGGTGATTTGATCATAAACGATTGTATAACCATGACGCTTCCATTCCTAGGGAGTGATGAAACGGGTCTGGATTTTAGTGACTCCTCTCAGTAGAGAAGTGATCTGATCTTGGTCCAAGTGTTGGACATTGATCTGAATATGATTCAGATACAATGAGAAGATTAGATTTACGGTCTTGATTTAATCAAGCATCTATGGGAGGCCCGCGATCTGGATTTGAGATACGATCTCAATATCCATGTCACTATACGTGGAACAATACAATCGCCCTGTCCTTATCTCCAAGTATCTGCGGAGAGATTGCATTATTCTTGAAGGGTTCAAGAATAATTCCATAAGATCTAAGCAATGAAGAAATAATGATTAAATGTGATTTAATCATCTTGATGTGTGAAGAAATTATCCAATTTAATTAAATGTGATTTAATTAATGTGGATAAGAATAATGTGGATAGAAATATCCAATTATTCATAATATATTATAAATGTGATTTATAATGTATTAGAGAGAGCTAATTATAATTTATATGTGTTGATTAATTATTATGTGTATTGGATACACATTGTGTAATTAATTAACAATATGAACTAAATGTTGTTTTGGGTTGTGAATATGATTCACAATTTTTTCCATGGCAAGAGTGCAATATTCTCAAAGATAATTGTGAATTATTTTTGAAGAATAAAATCCAACAAATTTGTTGCAAATAAATAAGAGAGAAAATCAAGAAGATATGCTATCTCATGGGAATCCATGAGATTGCCTCCTTGGACTCCCATAGTGGGCGGCACACCATTCCTATATGGAATGGGTGGCCGTCCAACATGGAAGGTGCATGGAGATGAAATCTCCATGCACATTCTCTCCTTATTTGTTGGGTTGATTTAGGACTAAATTATATTTGATTTTTTTCAAATATATTTTAACCTAAATTTGTTGCTTTTGACAACAACAATCTTGGTCATTGGATTGACACAAATCAATCTCACCCATTGATTTTATGTGTCCCATGGATTGAGATCCATGGATCCCAAAACCCTATAAATAGAGAGGCATTCTATGCTCTCTAAGGACTTGCAATATTGGAGCTCTCTCTCTCTCTTTCTTCTCTACACACGTCAGCCCTCTCTCCCTCTAATTGGTGGCCGACCACCAAACCCTAGAGGAGAGAACCGTCGTCGCCTTCGCCACCGCGCCGCCGCTTCGACGTTCTTCGGTTCTCTGTCTTCTTGGAGAGTTCCTCTCACGAAGGAGACGTTTGATCTCGTGGGACGAGATCAGGAGCAACCATGCTTGGATCATCTTCTTGGATTGCGAGGACAACACGGTTCATCCCCGCGCTCGCAAGCAGTCTCGCCGACGATCGGACTTGAGACAGGAGGTCTCTTCCTTTAGAGACTTGATCAACCACGCTTCAAGAGGTATTGCATTATACTTGTTGTGGTTATAGATGAAAGGATCTGAGAATGGTTCTCGGATCATGTGGTTTCATCGAATAAAAATTTTAAATTCCGCTGCACCGAACAACTAGTGCGACTAGTCGTTCTTCGTCGTATCCAATACGACGATCACGCTTCCGTGATGCGCTTGAGGATAATTTTCTCCATATCCTTCAAGTGGTATCAGAGCCTTAGGTCGACGGTTTCGAATATGATTCGAAAAACCGAGGACGACTTGGGTTCGTTTAGGTCGCGAAAGTTTTCTTCGCATTTGATTTCGCAGATCTGTTTAGTAAATAAATTCGGCACTGTTTAAATTGTTTAAACACGAATTTAATACTTGGATTTTGTTCCCCATTAAATAAGAAAACCATAGGATCTGAGTTTACGTAAATCGGAATTCGTATGCTCTAGATATGGTTGTTTTAATGAACATGTATACACTGTTGCGGGAACTGTAGATCTGAACGTGATTAAAATTTTTAATTACTGTTTAGGACTTGCCTCGAAATACGTGTAACATTACGTGAGTTCTGTCCTAAATCAAATTAGCAATCTATGAAAATTGATTTTGTCTAATTTGGATTTAATAATGATTGAGATATGCTAATTTTAGTAAGAAGGGGTCACTGCTGAAATTACAGTCCTAATCTAGAACCAAGTGATTGTCAATTAGTGAAATTAATTGTTAATTTCGTGAAATAATCATGAAAAATATTTGTGAAATATTTGAAGATGATTATTTACGTAATTGACTTGGCCTCAACCAATTAATTGATTAGATTTGATCTAAATCTTAATTGGAAACACAATCATCAAACTTGATGATTGTATAATGACTGTCATTTAATAAATTAGTGAAATTAAATTGTTTAATTTCCTAGAATAATTGTGCATAAATATTTGTGAAATATTTGATGATAATTATTCCCTTAAATGACATTACCTTAACCAATAATTGATTAAGATGTGATCTAAATCATAATTGGAAACCACAATCTTTCAAACTTGATGCTTGAATAGGATTTGGGAATTTGTCTAGCAAATTTCCTTATAATCAAAAAATGTTTTGATTATTACTATATGGTACAATTTTGGTTGAAGAACCGATGATCATCTCAAGTACAAATTAATCAATTTGGCATTATCCTTTCCCGAGGCGGATATGGTGCCTAGTCGGAGAGCATTGGGGTTGCGGGTTGCAACGTATGTGGTCCGTCCCACTCTCGTCGGTACTGACCATGACAGCGGGTAGGGCCGGGATAATGTCCGAGGGATTAAGATGTATTTTTCTAATTATTAAAATTCAAATTAATACGTATTTTGAGATATTACCATATATGTATTCAAGTAAAATAATCAAGTTTGATTGATTGAATTGGATTGATAATTAATTTAATATGATTAAGTTGATTATGTCCAATTGAAATACTCTAATATTATTAGAGTTAATAATTCCCTTGGAAGAATTAATTATGTGAATGTGATTCACGATAATTAATTAAAATTTGAATATGATATGGAGGATCACATAAGTGACATCCATGGTCTCCCGTCAAGGCGGAGGGTTCTGTCGCCAGGGATTGCATGTGGGAGACGCCTGTCCGAAGTGACAGCTCCTGTATACAAGCGCATCTGGATCGGGCTCGTCGCTTCTCGAAAGAGTAAGGACGTATGCGTAGTGACCCCAATATCGGGTCTTCATATTATTGGGGCGATATTGGATTGCGCATAGCGAGTTGTATTCCTGTTGACGGTTGGTTCAATTAATGACGGGTCAACATCGCCTTAGGGGTGGTGGGCCCGGGTGTTAAAGACCGGATTGGGAGATGCAAGTTGGACTTGCAAGGCGGAATGTGTTCCCACTTCTTTTTATCCGAGTTGTAGGTTCTCATATTATTGGATGCAACAAAGATAAGGAAGGAGATCCCAGATCTTGCTTGAGATATAATGGTAAGTATATCTCTTACATTGAAAGTGATTAAGGGAATGAACTTTCAGTGTTGACAAGGCAAGACAACTTTGATATAAAAATTACTAAATCAAAGTAAAATATGTATATATAAATACATACATTTATGCAAATTTCTTATTTCAGATAATCCTTCATTAAAACCCACTCAATGAATACTCAATAGTAACCAGTGAAATATCATGGATTGGACTCATAATCCAGATATTGTACTTGCAAATGAACACACAATGTATGTGGTTGCAATATGCAAGTTTCCTCATAATAATGAGAAATGACAATTAAATAGATGATAGGACTACAACCCTAGGGTTTGTGTGTCTCTATAGTCTTGGTATCATCAAATGTACTTTGGAAGTGACATGTTGATGATGATCATGATTGTCATATAATCCTTATAAAATCAATGAAGATTTTCTGGTATACATATGTGCTCTTGACATTTAATCATGAGTGACATGGTTCTCTGCATCATGTAGAATGGTAGCTCTATAAAGAGATGATGTATTCAAATTGTTTGAGTACCTACCTGAACCTATGTTTTATGAGGTTAGATGGATGTAGATGATGAGTGTCATTATTCTACTGTCTATACTCTAGTCATTCATGAAGCTTCATAGTATTCATATTGTGTGAATTTAATGATGCATAAATAAATGTTGAAATACTCTTATTTTGAATTCTTTTGAATTTATTGTAAGAGATCCTTAATCTTAAGCAATGGTTGCTTATAGCTAAAGGGAGCGCAATGGAAGCATGGGTTGGACCCAAGAAAGAAGGAAAGTCAAAGAGTTGACTGGACTTCTGTAACTTCCATATGACATCCAAAGAGTTGGATGAGTGCCAATACTACAATAAGTTGATGTGTGGATAGTATGACTATCAAGTCTGTCTAGAATCCTTAGAAAAGGACTCGGATGGAGCATCAGAATAATCTACATAAATCATTGATATTGACTTACTTATTGAATAAGATAAAGTCAAATAATTGTATCTCAATCTTCTGATGACATTTGCAATGGGTTGCATATGTTTTTAGAAGACTGGAAATTTGATCTTAAAGGTTTATAGTTATCCACGTGAGTATTGATGCAACTGTTGCAACAATCTCTGTTGGATTAATAGACTTGTTGATTTCAGTGGGAGAGCCCTTAGTCTTGGAGAATGTCTCTATGACCTAAGATATAAGAATACACTCATTGTTTGTTCTAAATGTTGGAAATAAACATGAATTCTGGAATGGACCTATCATAAAGAGTTATGATGAAGATATTTCAGAAAGTAATCTAAAATCTAGTGGACTCCACTAAATTAGAAAATTAATGAGTGGTTCATTAACATTTCTAAATACTGAAATTAAAACCTTCATAAGATCAATAGGAGGATGAAGATCATTTGACAATGATCTAGCATCGAGCCTTGGACATTTGTCTATCGATTTGATCAATAGACTAGTAAGAGATGAAACATTAGAATGTCTAAAATTTCAAAACTTACATACTTATGAATATTGTATTCAAAGTAAAATGTCCAATACACCCTTCTTTGGGAATGGTGTAAGATGTCAAGGTATTCAGGATCTCATACATATTGATGTATGCAGATCATCTGTATCATAGTAAACATTATGGATATGTGATATCTGTTGATGATTATGTATGATATGAGATTTCTTCTCTTCACCTAAGAAACCTTTGAAATGTTCAAAGATTTCATTATTTTTTTTGGTTAGAACCAAAGTTTGAAGGAAGATAAAATGAATTTGATCTAATCTAAGTAGCAAGTACCTACTAGATAAATTCAAAGAATAACCTTATAGAGATATGAATATCATTTCTATCTCAAACCTCCTAACACACCTTAACTCAAAAGAGTTATAGGTAGATACAATTGGATCATGTGTGACATGATCTTATCAATGTTGAATTTTAGCATAATTATCCCTTAGTTTCCAGGTATATAGTGTAGTAGAGACTACAATGTATATCCTTAATAAGGTTCCATGTATCTTGGAATCTAGCACTTGAGAGTGCTGCTTCATTAAGAAAATAAAGGATGGTATTGGATACCTACTTTATGACCTTGAGATTCTTAAAATATCTCATCTCCGAGAATGTGATTCTTAGAGGTTGAGACTCTTGAGAATCAAGATGAAAATGAAGTATAGGAACTCATTTTATCTTGAGAAGATAATGAGACTCCCGAAATGGAAACTAAAAGGACAATTAAAGATGAAACACTAATACCTCTTCAAATAAGTTTGAGGATGGATTCCATGTGTTAGAGAAATCTGACAATGATCAAACTTCATGTGATGAAGCTTCTGAAGATCATAGCATGGATAGATGGATAGCAATTAAAAGTCTAATGAAGACTTCATATACAAGTGTTGTATATGGACCCTCGAGGATCCACCTATATGGGTAAGACATGTAAAGGTGTAAATGGATCTTCAAGAGACAGGGAACCTGATGGGAAGGGTAGAGATCTTCAAAGCACGGTTCGTAGCCATAAGCTAAACACTGGAAGAGAAGACATTGCTTGCAATGAGACTTGCTCTTCGGTGACCATGCTTAAAAACCGTCAGAATATTGCTAACCTTAGCTACACAACTTGACTATTGCATCTTCAAGATGTAAGTCAATATTGCATTCCTCTACGAATACCTCTTTGAGGATATTCACATGAAGTAGCCCCAGGGCTCATGGTTGAGGAAAGCAAGGTGTGCAAGCTAAGGAATCCATCTATGGACTCAGATAAGCTTCTTAAAGTTGGATCATAAGATTTGATGAAATTATAAATGTTATGATTTCAGATAGAATCTGGATGAGCCATGTGAAGCTTAGTGGGAGTGCCTTTGTGTTCATCGTGCTAATGTAGATAATATCCTAATCATTTAGAATGATATAAGGATGATAATAAGTGTTTTATTATCTGGTTATTCCATAACTTGAGATATGATCTCAAGGATAACCTCTTAAATCTTAGTTCTGAAGTTGTTCAGGAGCAAAGAGAAGAGGGTATTGGGACTGTCACATTTGTAGTACACCTTGGACATTATTCTATTCATAGAAATTCCAAGAAAGGCTTCTAACCCTTAAGATATGGTACTGGCCTATCTAAAGGGATAACACCTCAAAGAGTTGAGGAAGTGAATGCTGGAACTACTTGCCCTTGGGCATCAGTTCTGAGAAGCCAAGTGTGTGCTAGATGTGTACAAAAGCCAGGTGGCTGCCATGCAGTGGGAGTAGTAAACTGTTACTAGTCCTACTATGGAAATAAAACACTTGGTTGCAGTAATAACAAAATCTTCATAGATGACAAGATTTTTGAGATAGTGATCTCAAAGTCTTATCTTCAAAAGTTTAAGACTTTATAGATAGTGATTTAAAAGGTCTTAACTAAGATACCTTAGGAGATAGAGATCTCCAGAAATAAGGATATTCTTATAAGGATTATGGAAATACTGGTTATGATAATTGTTAAGCTGTAGTGTCAAGGACACTATAACTAAAAGATTGAGTATTAGTTGCATAAGATGCAACATTCGCATTGGATGCGAGCACTGTTACTGGGGATATGCAAGTGCCGTAAAAGGACTTGGCGTAGTCTCGCGGGAACAGAGTGACTGATCAGCTTACCTAGCTATTTTCTAAATAGCCTATGATTGTCACATGAGTGTGAGTTTAAATGATTAGCCCATTAATGGCTCTTTGGGCTAGTGGGAGATTGTTGGAAATGCGAGCCCACGGCGAGCCATTATGCAATAAATGTTATTGCACATATCATTCCCTGATCTGAAATGAAGAATGGATAATTTGTATAATAGGTCCCTTAGTACAATTAGGGTTATGTACCATGGCCATCTTAATAATCATACAGCTGTTGATTCAACTATTGAATCATAGAGGCTGGTGCTTGGATGAATATCTAAAGAGTTAGATTGAGGACTCATCAAGCACCGTCAAATAATTATTAAGAGATGATCTCCAGCCTGAGTAGGAGATGGCAATCCTATCTCTGAAGGCTGATATCTGACTGACCTCTTGATGCAGGTCCTCTGCATAGGAATAGAGATTCGGAGGTGTCGGATTAGTTAGGTCAAAGAGTTGACTTAACGAGATCGAGATAACCAAAGTCCTATATCGTATGCTGTCATGATATAGGCACGCATCCTCTGACCGGAGACAGATGTGTTGCTATATGTCTTAGTATGTACATTTGGCAAACCAATAGGTTGATGACCTAATCAAGGTCTATACACCGGCGCGCTGGTGTGCATATAAGGGCATATGAGTAATACGATCTCTCAAAGGGATCATACAGGTTCAGTTACTGAACCGGAAGACATGAGCTCACTCATGAGATATTGGGATGAATCAAATTCCATGCGCATGGTCGTCTCGCTTTGGAAGCTTGACTGAATTTGTAGGTTTGATATATACTTTTAGTATATGATCAAGACCTAGGTATGATATACACTTTTGGAAAGTGTATGATCGATACCAACTCCCAATGATCAAATGAGAAACTTACTGATAAAACCATGAAGTAGACAGTATAAAGTTGATCCGATACTTCGGGTTTAGTCTGAGTCTTCCAGTATGCAGGATGTACAGGTATTGGGAATACCTGAGGGTGATTTGATCATAAACGATTGTATAACCATGACGCTTCCATTCCTAGGGAGTGATGAAACGGGTCTAGATTTTAGTGACTCCTCTCAGTAGAGAACTGATCTGATCTTGGTCCAAGTGTTGGACATTGATCTGAATATGATTCAGATACAATGAAAAGATTAGATTTACGGTCTTGATTTAATCAAGCATCTATGGGAGGCCCACGATCTGGATTTGAGATACGATCTCAATATCCATGTCACTATACGTGGAACAATACAATCGCCCTGTCCTTATCTCCAAGTATCTGCGGAGAGATTGCATTATTCTTGAAGGGTTCAAGAATAATTCCATAAGATCTAAGCAATGAAGAAATAATGATTAAATGTGATTTAATCATCTTGATGTGTGAAGAAATTATCCAAATTAATTAAATGTGATTTAATTAATGTGGATAAGAAAAATGTGGATAGAAATATCTAATTATTCATAATATATTATAAATGTGATTTATAATGTATTAGAGAGAGCTAATTATAATTTATATGTGTTGATTAATTATTATGTGTATTGGATACACATTGTGTAATTAATTAACAATATGAATTAAATGTTGTTTTGGGTTGTGAATATGATTCACAATTTTTTCCATGGTAAGAGTGCAATATTCTCAAAGATAATTGTGAATTATTTTTGAAGAATAAAATCCAACAAATTTGTTGCAAATAAATAAGAGAGAAAATCAAGAAGATATGCAATCTCATGGGAATCCATGAGATTGCCTCCTTGGACTCCCATAGTGGGCGGCACACCATTCCTATATGGAATGGGTGGCCGTCCAACATGGAAGGTGCATGGAGATGAAATCTCCATGCACATTCTCTCCTTATTTGTTGGGTTGATTTAGGACTAAATTATATTTGATTTTTTCAAATATATTTTAACCTAAATTTGTTGCTTTTGACAACAACAATCTTGGCCATTGGATTGACACAAATCAATCTCACCCATTGATTTTATGTGTCACATGGATTGAGATCCATGGATCCCAAAACCCTATAAATAGAGAGGCATTCTATGCTCTCTAAGGACTTGCAATATTGGAGCTCTCTCTCTCTTTCTTCTCTACACATGTCAGCCCTCTCTCCCTCTAATTGGTGGCCGACCACCAAACCCTAGAGGAGAGAACCGTCGTCGCCTTCGCCACTGCGCCGCCGCTTCGACGTTCTTCGGTTCTCCGTCTTCTTGGAGAGTTCCTCTCACGAAGGAGACGTTTGATCTCATGGGACGAGATCAGGAGCAACCATGCTTGGATCATCTTCTTGGATTGCGAGGACAACACGGTTCATCCCCGCACTCGCAAGCAGTCTCGCCGACGATCGGACTT